>JAMXDD010000008.1:26491439-27044993 GCA_024733475.1 Syzygium grande | reverse complement strand
GATCCCCAAAATTCGTCGGGTTTTTTCAAGTTAATCCATCAGGTGTGAATTTTATATGCTGCAAGGCTGCAAGAGTGAGTTCATAGTTTCATTGTCATTTTAAGTTCTCGATCAACCATTTGTGTTGAATTTGATCCTAACAAGATTCACACCATTTTTCCTGTCACCATGTGATTTACTCTTCTGCTCTGTCATTCCAATGGTGGGATTTTTTCACTATGCCAATGAGGATTTGTTCTAGTGATGCTCTATTTTGACTTTCTAGTATGCAAGTTTTTGTCTCCTGCTGCGTGCTAACATTTCTAATAATCTTTGTCTTCATGATATTGGAGCTGCGAATAGAGCCTAACTTCAGAATTTGGGAGGAGAACCATATATGTATTTCAAAGAAACTAATGAACTAGTGCAAGTTTGAGCAATGTTATCTATATGAATCATGCTGGAATTATAGAAACATTTTAACGAGTATATTCGCTTTATGATGAGGAGCAACATCTCATGATCTATCAATAGTTCACCTATATCTGGTAGAAATAATGATCCTCATGTATAATGAACTCACATAATAAGCTTATGGCAATGGACATGAACAGGACTAGCAGTGTCACACAGAGATATGAAGCATCACTTCCAGGTGGAGGCGGAGATGTGGTGGTCCCAGTGGTTGGTGCCGGCAGTTTCAGGGATCCAGCTGGACTGGAGGTCGGGGTGGTGGAAGTTTCATTGACGGTGACAGTTAATTTTTGGCCCTGAGCCCAACGGTCACTGTTAGCAAAGGTGTAGACGAAGTAATACTTGCTGGCTTTGTTGAGGGAAAAGGTGGCTGGTCCGTTGATTGGTGTGTGAATGTAGAAGCACTGTTGCAGTTATTATTTTCACCATTTGACATGTTCACGACGATGTGTGACCCTGCGTTGAATTAGAACACTGCAAAAATAATGGAAGATCATTGGCATTAAAAGAGTGAAGCTCAAGTTTGATTTTTCGGCCACTGAAGCTCAAGATTGATTGCACATAAGTACGTGTATGCAATTTAAATCATGAGATTTTATAAACAGAGCTTTTGTAAGCTAGAAATTACGAGAACCGTTTTTCTCTTAATTTCATATGTTAGCTTTCTAGCATATATGCTCCCAAAAGAATGGGATATTGAGTTCTCTTCAGGATGGTATACATAGATTTGTCTCTCCCCTCTGTGAGAGGTTCTCTCTTTGTTGAGAGCTTTCCCTACATCAAAATGATGTTTTCTTTCAGCTATTATTCTCCATGATCGTCACCCCCATTCTTCTCGATCATCCAATATCCTCATATTTGCGCTCTATCATCATTAGTTATTTCCATCTGCTTTCTATTTTAGTTATGTCTCTTTGGAATTGTTTCGTCGCATTAGTTTTCCTATCACTACACACTGCCCCTATCAACTGTTCGATGACATTTCTGAGTTTATTCTCTGCTAATATATTTCTTTTTCTCATTACAGGATGCCTGCAGAGGTTTCCTTAACATCGCATGTATCTCTGGTAGACAATCTTCTGGGGATCATTTGTTTTGCAGCAACTTGATGATGAGGAAGCTGAGATGGTTTAAATTGGAAGGATTTTGTCGGAGAAGTGCATGAGTCAAACTGCATAGCTAGTGTTTGAAGGAAAACCTGGGCTGGTATGGGTGAGATTACCACAAACCTTAAAAATGAGAAGATGTATTTGTTCGGTTTCATGATTGGCACCAAGCAAGGAGAGTGCTGAGTTCTGGCCCTTGGTCGATTAGGGGAAAACGCATAAACCTGCAGAGATGGGATGCTCAGAGGAGACCAGAGGACCTCTGTTTTCATGAACTGCAGGTGTGGCTGCAAATACATGGATTGGCCTTTGACCAAATGAAAGAGGACAATGCGAAACCTATTGCTTGTTGGGGGGCAAACTGGGGAAAGTTGAGTCAATTACAACAAATCTTGGGGTCGTTGTGGATTCCTTTGTGCTAAACGTTGCAGATGCTGTACATGTACTGTGGAGTAAGGCACTAGCATTGTTACTTAGACTGAGTATAAAACTTTCCTAGTGGCTGGCGAGTGAGATTGAGATTGAAATAGAGAAGGCCAGTACTAATCATTCACTGACGAAGAAAAATTCAAAATGATGCATTGAAATCTTTCTTTCGATGGCGTGAGATAATCCTTTTAATACTCGGACTTACTAGGATCAACACATCTCCGGTCAAATTTTGTCGTGAATGGTTACTGAACTAGACTGCTACTTCTTGGCTTTTAGTATGAATTTCTTTGTTTCAGTTGAATACCCGAAATGGTGCAGGCGGTAGGCTTGTGCCAAATTATGAAACAGGATTCATGGGGCTCAAATTAGCTAATATATTCGGCTTGAAGGATTTAATATTCTGATCATATTCAATTCCATATTCTACGCTGTTCGAATGATTTTTTTCATCATCTCGATTCTAAATTTCTAAATTTCAAAGAAATCCTAAAAAACAAAATTTCATTAATGACCACAACGTCTATGCGAATAAAAGTCTGGAGACTTTCACAAACAGGTCTTCTATTGGCTAGAAATTACAACAACCGTTTTTCTCTTCAGGAAGGTACGCATAGATATGAATCTCTCCCTCTTGTGAGAGCTTCTCTCTCTTTGTCGAGAGCTTTCCCTACATCGCAATGATGTTTCCTTTCAGCTACCTTCCTCCATGATGTCATCCCCCAGTTTTTTCAGATCATCCGTAATCCTCATCCAAGTTCTCTTTATCATTAGTTATTTCCGTCTGCTTTCTATTTCTGTTAACAAGTCTCTTTGGCATTGTTTCCTCGCACTAGTTTTCCTATCACTACACTCTGCCCCTATCAACTGTTCAAAGATATTTATGAGTTGATTCTCTGCTAATTCCAGGATGGCTGCAGATGTTCTCTTAACATCCCAAGCATGTCTGGTGGACGATATTCTGGGGGATCATTTGGTTGTGGAGAAAGTTGATGATGAGGAAGCTGAGATGGTTTTGATTGGAAGGATTTTGTCGGACAAGTGCTCGAGTCGAGCTGCATAGCTAATGTTTTAAGGAAAGCCTGGGCTGGTGTGTGTGAGATTACTCTATAAGCCCTCAGAAGGAGATGTATGTGTTCACGTTTCATATTTGAAACCAAGCAGAGAGTCCTCATTTCTGGCCCTCGGTCGATTATTGGAAATTACATAAACCTGCAGAGATGGGATGCTCAGAGAAGAGTGGAGGACCTCTATTTTGATGAACCGGAGGTGTGGCTGCAAATACATGGATTGGCCTTCGACCAAATGACAGAGAACAATGCGAAAGCTATTGCTCCTTTGGCAGGCAAAGTGGTGAAAGTTGGCTCACGTTGCACCAAATCTCCGGGTCGTCGTGGATTCCTTTGGGTTAAAGTGACGCAAAGGAAGATAGACTTGGAAAAGAATTCTAAAAGATAACGTTTATTCAATGTGAATTGCAATATCTTAGGTGCCTATTTATAGGGAGGTCGCCTTTCAGGGAATAACTAATTATTTAAAATCAAATAACATAATTAAAGAAAACAATATTGATAAAGGGAAAAGTCTTCAAAATGCATAACGAGATCTGCAAATCATGTCTAAAATCTTTGAAGAAATTATTGACAAAGAGGAAAGTTTTCAAAACGCGTTCGAAATATGTAAATCACGTCCTGAAATCTTCAAGGGCCTGGAAATCAAGGATTATCTTTGAATGATTGGAAATCAAGGATTTTGATTTGATGTGCTATTTCCATCTGCTTTCTATTTTAGTTAAGTCTTTTGGCATTGTTTCGTAGCATTAGTTTTCCTATCACTACACACTGCCCCTGTCAATTGTTCGACGACATTTCTGAGTTTATTCTCTGCTAATCTATTTCCTTTTTCTCGTTACAGGATGCCTGCAGAGGTTCCCTTAACATTGCAAGCATCTCTGGTAGACAATCTTCTGGGGGATCATTAGGTTTTGGAGCAAGTTGATGATGAGGACGCTGAGATGGTTTTGATGGGAAGGATCTTGTCGGAGAAGTGCTTGACTCGAGCTGCATAGCTAATGTTTGAAGGAAAGCCTGGGCCGGTATGGGCGAGATCACTATAGCCCCTCAAAATGAGAAGGTGCACTTGTTCAGGTTTCACGATTGGCACCAAGAGCAGAGTCCTAAGTTTCTGGACCTTGGTCGATGAGGGAAATGCATAAACCTGCAGAGATGGGATGCTCAGAGGAGACTGGAGGACATCTGTTTTGATGAACTGGAGATGTGGCTGCAAATACATATATTGGCCTTCAACCGAATGACATACAAACAGGACGAAATCTATTGCTCTTTTGGCGGGCAAAGTGGTGAAAGTTGGGTCAATTCGCACCAAATCTCTGGGTCTCATGGATTCCTTCGCGCTAAAGTTGCAGTGGATGTTAACAAACCCCTCTTACCTGGAAAGTGGAGTGTCAGGGATAATGGTGAAAGGTATTGGGTAGAGATCCGATATGAGCGGATGCCCTCCTTTTGTTAGTCGCGGTTGAAACTGAGGTCGGGGAGTCATGACTTGCAAGTCACGATTCCGTTCTTGGCCTTTCCCCTCTGTAATTTATATTGTCATACGATAACCCATAAATAAAATTATTTGATCTTTCAACTTTTCGTAGACGCGGAAAAGGAAAAGGCAGCTGCCACGGGGTCCCTCGACTTTTGCTTAATTACCAAACTGCCAAAAAACGGAAGTTGAGATAAACAAAATTGATAAAACCCTCGCGGGATTAACGCAAAAAACCACTTCTCCACTTGCCCACGAACTTCCCACGGTTTCCTTCATCACTTGCACTGCCTCTGCTCCGCTGCTCGCGCCGCCGCGCGCCGCCCTTATCCGGTCCACCCTATGAATAAAACCCACTAACCTCATCCCTCTTCCTCATGGCCATTCACTCTCTTCGCAGACTTGCACAGACCAGACCAAGACTCCGAGTCCATCGCGCTATCTCTCTCTCCATCTCACACCCAAAATGTTGTTCCATCACAAGCTCCCATCATTCTCCCCCGCCTCCTCTTCTGCAGCTTCCACGACGGCCATGCTGCCATCTGCTATGAGGCCGCCTCGGGCTGTGACAACAGTAACTGCTACAAGGCGGCTCGATCGCCCCGCTCGTGGCTGCTTTCGACGGCTCAGGAGCTCCCGCTGCCAAAGATCCGGTACAAGTGCCGGAGAATCATCATGTGGATCGGGAGGTGTAGGAGGCAGGGCCACGTCGCAGCTATAGAGTTCGGGTATGACCCCATGAGCTATGCACTCAACTTTGAGGACGATTGGAGCCGGGAGTTGGACAAGGAGTTCCCGGCGAGGAACTTCTCGGCGAGGCTGCCGGTGTCTCTGGATCGGCTGCTGCTGGTGAAGTTGCCGAGGGAAGTCGTAGCGTGTAGTTGAAGTCTTTTTCTCTAAAGATCTTTTTGATTTTGATTGACAAGTTGGGCTACCAATAGTCCTTCGAGGAATCCACGGTGCTTTTACATACAATAGATTTCGAGATCTCAAATTCGTGGAAAATATGCTTGGAAGTTGAGACTTTATAGGATCAATTAAGAGAAATACAATATATATATATATATATTTAACATCCTAGGTCTACGTAACTCATGATCCGATATTAGCAAGAGCTCGATTTTCTACTTCTATAATAGACCAAGCGACAATGATTTGATTCCTGCTACAACATGACAGAAATGAGATGGCCAAAAAGAAACAGTAACCCATAGTGGAGCAACAATCTTGAGGGTTACCAGCCATGAAATAGAGTCATACAAAGCGCAGTCATGTACTAACTAACAATATGGATAGTATAGGCTATACCAAATTGAGTAACAGTGAGATATATAAAACTACTGACTAGTTGTTGATAGAGTGTAGGATTCGAAAGAGAAGCATCAAATTTGGCATTTGTAATGATCTTATCATTCATGTGTTCAGCTCAAGAGATGAGATTTGTGGCATACTTGGCTTGGGAAATACTATAACAAAAGAATCTAAATGAACCTCTAAGCCTAAAAGCTTACTCGCCCAAGATCTGTCATTTCAAACTGTTGACTGAAATATTACTTGAGTTTTGAAATGACAATTAGAATCAATCAAGAGAAATACACAAAATCTCCTAAATATATCTATATCTCCAATATTCGATATGTCATCATCGTCTCCGTTTTGCTTTCACTTTCTGTATGGAGTGTTTTGTGCTCGAGCATTTTTACTGACCAATGTTGCGTGAATTAAATGCGAACCGACAAGAAGTAAATTTTGTCTTGGATGAATGGACTTACTTTATGGATAACGTGGATGCAACTTTATTTGAGTTGAGCTTGAGTGTCGCGATTTTTCTAGTTGAATCAAACTCGAGCATACATTTTAATACTTGATTAAGCTCAAGTCGACTTTTAAATGTCGTGCATATGGATCGAGTCGAACCGACCTCGAGGCCACCTTATCGATCGGACTCAGCTCGAAGACACCCCTAGAGACAAATACCATATTTCCCCAATTATTTATACCAAATTGTCAGGTGAGCAAGCGTCTTGCAGCGGGCACCAATGGTTGGGTGCATGGACCATTTCCTCGGACGCTCAGTCCGATCCACACCGACGTGGAGCGCTCTCACATGCGGACTCGGACTTCGAGAACCACATGACCCCAACGATCACGCAAGTCGCTCAGCTCGTGAATGGCTAGAATCCAAGCCAAACGACATACCCTTCCCCATTATTCTTAATTATTAGTTAATTACAATGATTATGTCGTAGCCACTGAGAATTGAGGAACATTCACCGTACCCATGTTTCGTTCATGCACCATGGGACATCTTGTTTATTATAACTAGAGAGAGAGAGCAGGCAATTCTAGGTATGTGGGAAAGCCAGCTTGGAGATCTATGAAACGACCATTGGAAGTGGAGCTAGTGTCACGTGAATGAGATTAAGTGGAGATAAGTGCAAGGGCATCTAGGGAATGAAATGATTCATTCTTACTAACTTCAATTATTGGAGTAACCCAAGTTGAACCCCCAATTCACAATGCAAATTGATTAATGTAACACGCTTTCTCAAGCTTGGGATCAATTTGTGCATCACCATATGTTTAAGAGATGCATCAACACATCGACAGAGTAAAGGTTTAACTTGTCTAACATCACCTATCCCCTCAAAAAAAGCTGCATTAACACTACTAAAAGCTAGTATTTGGTGGGACATTGAAAGAAATGAAAATTGATAGTAATGTGGGAGGTGATAGAGGGATTGGAACCTTCGGATATTTGATTCGATATCACGTGAAAAATCGAATGTCCCGATCAATCTTCTCTCTTCTATCGCCTTGCCTCCAAGTTATACTCATTTAGTTTGCGATGTTTCACATCTTATTGATTTTCTTTCTGTATCTAATCGTGTCCCTCACATTCCCAGGATTACGGATTCTCCATCTTCAAATAAATCATCTTTCCCGCACTGTGGCCGCTTTAGGAGACTAAGGTTAGAAGTCATGACATCGAAGTCTCAGCTTTGCTCTTGGTGTTGGCTCTCTCTATTCATATGGTCGTATGACAAAATTTAGATATGTCAAAATGGGTTATAGACCCATTTCTTTACCCATATTTGATGGGTTGGATTAATAAATGGGTCATTAAATGGTAAGGCTCAAAATAATGTGTTAAAAGGATTTTACAACTTACTTAGACCTAACCCAAGCTCTATTACTCTCTTCACTCTCTCTTGCCTTCACTCGATTGAGCTCACTCACTCCGTAATCTCACTTTAGCTTGGATATGGGGCTGGTCGGGTATGTATTACACGGAAAATATTTATATTGCATGGAAATTGATCAATTTGGATCGGGCTATTTTCGATCGGATCCAAATCCAATCCAACTCACCTGCTGGATAGGTCTAATAAAATCCATAAGAAAAATTATTTAAATTTCAACTGTGGCCAAACAAAAGATAGATAAAAAAGAAGAAGCGGCAGCTACTTTTGCTTAATTACCAAATTGCCCAAAATCACAACGAAGAAAGGCAAAGACGAAACCAACCTCACGCGGGATTAACGCAAAAAACCGCTTCCCAGATACCCACACGAACAACCCGCGGTTTTCTTCATCCTCACCCCTACTACACCACTCTGTTCTGCCGCCACAAGCCCGCGTTCCATAAATAAAACCCACCAACCTTATCCTCTTCCCCATCTTCTTCCTCATCGCCATTCACTCTCTTTGCAGTCTTGCATAGGCCAGACCAGACCAAGACTCCGAGTTCATTGCTCTTTCTGTCCAAATGTCGTTCAATCACAAGCTCAGATCATCATCCTCCCCGTGCCTCATCTTTTGCTGCTTCCACGCCGGCCACACCACCGCCTACCCCTACCACGAGGCTGCCTCCTCGGACTACGACAACAGCAACTGCCGCAAGGCCACTCGATCGCCCTGCTCGTGGCTCCGCTCCATGGCCCTGGAGCTCCCGTTGCCGGAGATCCAGCACAAGTGCCACAGCCTCGTCGCTCGGATCGGGAGGTGCCAGTGGAGGCAGGGCCATGTTACCGTGGCCTTGGAGTTCGGGTACGATCCCATGAGCTACACGCTCAACTTCGAGGACGATAGGAGCCGGGAGTTGGACGAGGAGTTCCCGGCGAGGAACTTCTCGGCGAGGCTGCCAGTGTCTCCGGATCGGTTGCTGCCAGCGCAGATGCCGGGGCCAAGTCGTAGCGTGTAGTTGAAGTCTTTCCCTCTAAAGATCCTTCTAATTTTGATCGACAAGTTGGGCTACATCACAGTCCTTGGAGCGATCCGCAGTGCCTGTACATACTGTAGATTTCGAGATCTGAAATTCGTGGAAAATCTGCTCCGATATGTCATCATTGTCTTCGTTTTGCTTGCGCTTTTTGTCCATGTGCTCGAGCATTTTTGCTGATCAGTGTTATGAAATACGAACCGGCAAGAGGTAAATTTTGTCTTAGCATGAATGAACTTACTTTATGAATAACGTGGATGCAACTTTATTTGAGTCGAGCTCGAGTATCGCAATTTTTCTGGTCGCATTGAACTCGAGCATAAATTTTAGTACTAGATTAAGCTCGAGTTGAGTTGTAAATGTCGTGCACATGGATCGAGTCGAACCAAGCTCGAGGGCACCGTATCGACTGGACTCAACTTGAATACACCCCTAGAGACAAGTGTCACATTCGCCCATTATTTATACCAAATTGTCGAAAAGAAAATTACCAAAAAAGTCCTAAATTTATTGAATTTACCTTTTAATTGTGTCGATTTAGTTATAAATATTTTCACGATTTGTCAATTGAGTTGATAATTTAATTTTTAAATCGCTAATAATGGGCATCAACCATTTTATATGACACGATAGGCATTGACATAAATAATTTTTTTATTATTTTTTTTCTATTCCTTTGTTTCTTCCAAGCCTTGCAAGGCCTTGTGGCCATCGTTTAGTGGCCTGTGAGGGTTGGCCAGAGGCCCTGGCTGGGCTCACAAAAAAAAAAAAAAAGAAAGAAGGAGAAGAAAAAAAAGAAGAAATAATTAAAAACTCTATAAAAATTTTAAATTTTTTAATAAAATTATAAAAATTATTTACATCAACACTAGCTATCCTATGTGAAACTTCTAGCATCAACGTCGCCGATTTTAATTAAATTTACCGAATGAACTCAATTGGTAAAATATGAAAAATATTAAGACTCAATTGGGACAATTAAAAAGTTTAAGACTAAATTGATAAAAATACAATAAGTTTAGGACCTTTTTAGCAGTTTTCCTAATTATCGGGTGACCAGGCATTCGACGGCGGGCACCGATGGTTGGGTGCATGGACCATTCCCTCAAATGCTCACCCCAATCCAAACTGATGTGGAGCCCACTCATATGCCGACTAGCACTTTGAGATCCACATGACCCCAGCAGTCACGCGAGACGCTCGGCTCGCGAATGACTAGAAGTAGAATCCAAACCAAACATGGATACCCCATCATTCTTAATTATTTATTAATTATAATGATTATGTCGTAGCTATTCAGTATCAAGGAGCATCCATCTATCGTTTCGTTCATGCACCACGGGACAATCTCGTTTATTATAACGAGAGAGAGAGAGAGAGAGAGAGAGAGAGAGAGAGCGGGCAAATTCTAGGTATGTGGGAAAACCAGCTTGGAGATCTACGAAACCACCATTAGAAGTGAAGAAGCTAGCATCACGTGAATATGATTAAGTGGAAATCAGTGCAGGGCATGTAGGGAAGAAAATGATTCATTCTTACTAACTTTAATTTTGGGAGTAACCCAGGTTGAATTCCCGATTCACAATTTATCCGTGTATGCTAATCAATTTATGTAACACGCTTTCTCAAGCTCGGGATCAATT
This sequence comes from Syzygium grande, assembly GCA_024733475.1. Lineage (NCBI taxonomy): Eukaryota > Viridiplantae > Streptophyta > Magnoliopsida > Myrtales > Myrtaceae > Syzygium > Syzygium grande. The sequence continues at coordinate 27,034,590 of JAMXDD010000008.1, read as the reverse complement.
TGCGCATCACCACATCAACAAAGTATTGGTTTAACTAGTCTAAACATCACTTGCTTGACAGGTCTAATAAAACCCACAAAAAGTTATTTATTGAATTCCAACTTTGGTAAAACAAAAGAAAGATTTTTTTTAAAAAAAAAAGTAGCACCTATGTGGTTCCTCGACTTTTGCTTAACCACCAAACTGCCCAAAATCAAGATGGAGATAAGTAAAGATAAAAGCTTACGCGGGATCAACGCGAAAAAACCGCTTCCCACTTGCCCGCACGAACAACCCCTCAGTTTTCTTCATCCTCACATTCAACCCACCTGCCTCATACTCTTCTCCATCTTCTTCCTCATCGCCATTCCCTCCCTTCACAGTCTTCCACCAACCACACCGGGACCACGAGTTCGTCGCTCTCTCTGTCGAAATGTCGCTCAATCACAAGCTCCGACCACCATCCTCCCCGTGCCCCCTCTTCTGCTGCTTCCAGGACGGCCAGGCCGCCGCCGCCGCCGCCTACCACGAGGCCGCCTCCTCCTCGGACGACTGCGACGACGGCAGCAAGCCCCCGCAAGGCGGCTCGGTCGCCCTGCTCGATCCGTTACAAGTGCCGGAGCCTCGTCGCTAGGGTCGGGAGGTGCCGGTGGAGGCAGGGCCACGCCACCATCGGGGCCTCAGAGTTCGGGTGTGATCCCATGAGCTACGTGCTCAACTTTGAGGACGAATGGAGCCGGGAGACAGACGAGGAACTTCTCGGCGAGGCTGCCGGCGTCTCCGGATCGCTTGCTACCGGGGAAGTTGCCTAGGGAAGTTGTAGCTTGTAGTTGAAGTCGTTTCCTCTGTAAAGAAAACATCTTTTTGATTTTGATCGACAAGTTGGGTGGGGGCTATCAACAGTCCTTGGAGCGATCCCAGTTGCCTGTACTTACTGTAGATTTCGGGATCTGAAATTCATGGAAGTTATGCTTCGATATGTCATCATCATCTCCGTTTTGCTTTCGTTTTTTTCGTCTGGAGTTTTCCATGTTCGAACAATTTTTGCTAATCAGATAGTGTTGCGTCAATGAAATGCGAACCGACAAGAAGCAAAATTTAGATTGGATGAATGGGATTTACTTTAAGGATGACAAGGATGCTAACTTCTTTTCTTGTGGACCATGCCGACCCAGTTAGGTGGCAGGCCATGTCTGTTTTGTGCCTAGGCCGAGTCAGGCCCATGGGCCCTCATGGACCAACCTAGTCCCGACAAATTTCACGTTGAAGAATGTAATCATGATTTTATTTTGGAAAATCTTCAATGAAATTTCTTTTTTGCTTTATCATCCCATTATATATAAAAGAAAGCTGATAAGATGGGATTCGATGGTGATATGCACAACAGAAGTGAAAATTTTTAAACAAATGGTTGTGCTAAAAAATTGTCTATGTTAATTTATTTCCAGATTTTAGTGGACAATTTATCCATAAATATGATCGATGGCATAGAAAAGAATTAGGCTATTTTTTGGAGATATGTCTTTTCATCAAAACTAATTTTTATGGAAGTAAAATCCGACAATTAAAGAAAACACATCATCTTTTAATATACATGGGAATTTTATTTTTTTGGTAACTAAACCTACGTAAAAATAGAAAAACTTGAAAAGAAAGGAAACTAAAAATCATTTGTGACCGGCACTTTAAATTGCAATCTAATAATCGAGGGCAATTTTATCTTTTCGACGAAAATCGGGCAGACCTTCTTCCTCATCGCCATTCCCTCCCTTCACAGTCTTCCACCAACCACACCGGGACCACGAGTTCGTCGCTCTCTCTGTCGAAATGTCGCTCAATCACAAGCTCCGACCACCATCCTCCCCGTGCCCCCTCTTCTGCTGCTTCCAGGACGGCCAGGCCGCCGCCGCCGCCACGAGGCCGCCTCCTCCTCGGACGACTGCGGCGACGGCAGCAAGCCCCGCAGGCGGCTCGGTCGCCCTGCTCGATCCGTTACAAGTGCCGGAGCCTCGTCGCTAGGGTCGGGAGGTGCCGGTGGAGGCAGGGCCACGCCACCATCGGGGCCTCAGAGTTCGGTGTGATCCCATGAGCTACGTGCTCAACTTTGAGGACGAATGGAGCCGGGAGACAGACGAGGAACTTCTCGGCGAGGCTGCCGGCGTCTCCGGATCGCTTGCTACCGGGGAAGTTGCCTAGGGAAGTTGTAGCTTGTAGTTGAAGTCGTTTCCTCTGTAAAGAAAACATCTTTTTGATTTTGATCGACAAGTTGGGTGGGGGCTATCAACAGTCCTTGGAGCGATCCCAGTTGCCTGTACTTACTGTAGATTTCGGGATCTGAAATTCATGGAAGTTATGCTTCGATATGTCATCATCATCTCCGTTTTGCTTTCGTTTTTTTCGTCTGGAGTTTTCCATGTTCAAACAATTTTGCTATTCAGATAATGTTGCGCCAACGAAATGCGAACCGACAAGAAGCAAAATTTAGTATTGGATGAATGGGATTTACTTTAAGAATGACGAGGATGCTAACTTTTTCTTGTGGGGCCATGCTGACACGGTTAGGTGGCAGGCCATGTCCGTTTTGTGCCTAGGCCGAGTCAGGCCCATGGGCCCTCATGGACCAGCCTAGGCCCGACAAATTTCACGTTGAAGAATGTAATTGTGATTTTATTTTGAAAAATCTTCAATGAAATTTCTTTTTTGCTTTGTCATCCCATTACATATAAAAGAAAGCTGATGAGATGGGATTCGATGGTGATATGAACAACAGAAGTGAAAGTTTTTAAACAAATGGTTGTGCTAAAAAATTGTCTATGTTAATTTATTTCCAGATTTTAGTGGACAATTTATCCATAAATATGATCGATGGCATAGAAAAGAATTAGGCTATTTTTTGGAGATATGTCTTTTCATCAAAACTAATTTTTATGGAAGTAAAATCCGACAATTAAAGAAAACACATCATCTTTTAATATACATGGGAATTTTATTTTTTTGGTAACTAAACCTACGTAAAAATAGAAAAACTTGAAAAGAAAGGAAACTAAAAATCATTTGTGACCGGCACTTTAAATTGCAATCTAATAATCGAGGGCAATTTTATCTTTTCGACGAAAATCGGGCAGACCTAATCACACAGAAGCGGAACTAGTGCTGCCCAAAAATTATTTAAATTCAATCTTGACAAACACGGAAAAGGGAAAAAAGGCAGTAGCTTATCCCTTATCCGGTCCCTCGACTTTTGCTTAATTACGAAGCTGCCCCAAAAACGAAGTGGTGGGGCAAAACTGAAACGAAACGTAACGTCACGCGGGATAAACTCGAGAAACCGCGTCCCCACTTGCCCGCGATACATCACTCAGCACTGCCTCCGCTCCGCTCCGCCGCTTGCGCCGCCGCCCGCCACCGTCCTTATCCCGTCCGCCCTATAAATTACCCCTCCAGCCCTCGTCCTCACACACCCAAAATGCTGTTCATCCACAAGCTCAGATCGTCCTCCCCGCGCCTCCCGTTCTGCCACCTCCACGACGACGGCAATGCCGTCGTCACCTCCTCAGGCCGCGACAACGCCGATAAGGACGGCCGCCACAGGGAGGCTCTATTTCCTCAGGCGTGGCTACGCTTTCGATGGCCGGAGATCGGGACAAGTGGTGATTTTGATCGACGGGAAGTTTGGCTATCAAGGTCCATAGCTAGCGCCAACTTACAATTGGTACGGGGAGTTTTTGAGATCTCAAATTCATGGAGAATCCATGGAACTTTGATTTTGATCGACAAGTTTGGTATCAAGGTCCATAGTGCCCCTTACAATTTGTAGATTTTTGAGATCTCAAATTTGGGAATCCATGGAATTTTGTGTGGTTGTTGGCTCCATTTTGCTTTCGCTTCCTGCCGGGAGCGATCCGTGTTCAAGCAACCTTTTGCTGATCAGTGTTGGGTCAACGGAATGCGAACTAACAAGAAGTGTAAATTACGTCTTTGGATGAATCGGATTTACTTTATGGATATGATGATGTGGATGCAACTTCCGTTTCTTGTGGATAGGGATCGGTAGTGGCCCATGCATGGCCAGGCACGGCCATGCATAAGGTGGCGGGCCGTGTCCTACTCCGTGCCCGGGCCTGGTTAGGCCCTAATGGGCTGACCTAGGTCCGACATTTTCTTATTAGATTAGAAAATATAAATGCTTGTATGGAGACCTTAGTTATCGAACCGTGACAAAATGCAGACTTAATGTGAATATGGACCTAAATAAAAGTTATCGAGTTGGGTCAGATATTATTTCTCGTATCCAAGGAGAGAGGGAACCCTAAGGAGAAAGGAATGGGGGCAATGGCTATCTCCAAAGTGATCACCATCTTGATTTACGATGGTAAGCGCCTAAATAGTCATGAAGATTATCATCTCTTGAGACCGGCCACTAGAAAAAAGGAAAAGAGAAAAAGGGAAAAATGAAGCAAAATCAAAATTATTTTTAAAAAAAATTGTCCATGCCAACGCTATTTATGCCACATAGGACAAATGGTGTTGACTGGACCATAATGTCGATGATTTATGATCAAAATTGACCGAAAGGACTATATTGACAAATCGTCAAATGGTTTAGGACTAAATTGGTACAATTGAAAGGTTTATGATTAAATTGGGCGCCGTACAATAGATTTAAGACTTTTTTGGTAATTTTCTCCACATTTGGTGGTTTAGGAATATATTTGTGTGTCGATTAATATTCTAAAAAAAATTTATTGGTTCGTTTAATTTATTAGATCGAGAGTTTTAAATTGTCTAGTAGTTATCTTGTTTTTCTTTTTAATATCTTATCTATTAGTTAGTTTGACAGAAGTTAGCATTCAAAAGTTATTTAAGCGGACTTATTTAAGCATTCAGTAATCACTTAAGAGGAATTTGCCACATCTAGTTATTAAGCAAATTTAGTTGGCGAAGTATGTTTAGCATTTAACAGTAAAATGAATAAGAAAAGTCTAAGGACCCGATTTCTTCACTTATGTTATAGATTTAGTAGATGATCCAAGGAGTTATAATGATAATAAGTCTAGACTGGATGCACATACGTGGAAAATGGCAATGGATGTTGAGGTAAAGTCTATTAAGCAAAATAATACAGGGTCATTAGCTAATCTTCCTCCTAACACCAGAACTATAGGTTCTAAATGAGTGTTGACGAAAAAAATTAAAAACCGAACGATACTAGAGATAAATTAGAAATTCTAAATAAGGATCCGACGTAATGCTTTTTCTCAAAAGAGTGAACTCTGTCTCAAATAAATGAGTGAAGTGACTATTTAATTTCAAATAATAACATGAAGTGCCTATTTGATTTTAAACAAGGATATGAACTCATCAGTCGGTGAGCACATGCTTATTCCGGTAGCATGAGTAGAGGCAGTTTTGTCATAGACATTTCTTTTTTTTGTTTCTTTTTCTTTTCCTATTTTTTCACTATTCATCTTTTCATGCTTGAAGTGAAGTTGTAGGTCTCAAGCTCCCCTCCAGATCTGGCCATCTTCCATGGCCGCTAGCATCGCGTTCAAGCATCGCCTTGGTTGGCTCTTCAAATCTGGTCATCCACGGCGGCTGGCATCGAATGATCTCTAATCTCTCTATAACTTGTTCCCAAAGCCATTTTCCAATAAAATCACCTTAGATTTCTCTCTCAATACTTTGATTTCGCCCCCAAAACACCTCCAAAGAGCCATAGGACAGCTTTGGTAAGAAGACCTTCAACTGCTAGTCTAGCGATCGCAAGCAGGATGGCTCTGACAAGAACAAGAAGAAGTTTGAGTGGTGACATCGCCCTCGCACTTTGGTCGGAAGCAACAGAAATAGAAAGGGTCATAGGCCGCTGCGAGGTACGATCTTCACGCCGTTGACCAAGTGCAAGCTCCGGCTGCTGAAGCGGGAGCGGATCAAGGACTACGTACTCATGGAGGAGTTCGTGACAAACAAAGATCAACTCAAGCCATGGTGACAAGTGATGATGGCTCGTTCGGCGCCGGTGCCCATGAATGGCCAGATCTGAGCTGGCCAAGAAGATGCTTAAACGCTGAGCGATGGGCATGGAAGATGGCGAGATCTGAAGATACACGTGGGTGAAGGAGGAAGAAGAGAAAAAAGTGAGAAGATAAAAAAAGAAATGTCTTTGGACGATTTTGTGCTTGGTGTCAGAATATACATGTGCTTGCTAGCCGGCGAAGATTTGATCGACCGGCGAATTTAGGCATTTATTTGAGACTAAATGACCACTTTAGATCCTTACTTGAGATAACATTCATTGCGGACCCTCTTTTGAGAAAACTCATCTACTTAGGATACTTATTTGAAAGTTTTTCTAAATAAATGTAAAGCAAAATTAGTGGCTAAAAGGTATATAAAAAAGGACTTGATCACTTTGATGCTTATTCTCCGGTAACAAGGCTTACAATAATTAGATTAATGATGGTTTTAGCTTCTATACATAATTTGGTAATTCGTCAAATGGACGTTAAAATTTCCTTTCTAAATGGCGACTTAGATGAAGAAACTTATATCTCAACAGGAAGGCTATATAGAAATTGGTCAAGAAGATAAAGTTCACAAATTGAATTACTCTTTGTAAATAGAATTCTCACATGTGTCATTTCCTTTCTCTGTATATCCAGTGGCATCTTCTGGGGAAAACAGAAACTAAGAGATCACCATTAATAATACCCTATCCTTTGTTCCTTCTTCTCCTCTTCATCTCTTTCATGCTTTCTTTGTATTGGCTACCACTTCTAAGCTTGAATCGTGTTCATTTTTGCTTGCTACATAGACTAAGTGAGGAAGATTACAGTCAGGGCATTGTATTAGGGGACAACATATCCATTGGAGCCAACTATACTGGATGGCGAATCCTATCGAGAAAATCACTATCTTTAAGATGGTATTATTGATACGCCTAGCTCTAAATTTTCATCTAATATTTTTTAATTCCTATAACACATATTTGATTCATCTATTTGGGCACTAATTGGCATCATAGGTGGGCTTATCTATATTTAGTGGGCTTTCTCATAATAAAAATATCAAACCTGATGCCCCTTATAATGTTGTTTGCTCAAAAGAATATGATTGAAAAAATTACGACATTTTAAATTGTGCGACTTTGAATTGTTAGTTTTACCATGAAAGTACAATGAATTGCGTACGATATTTCCTTCTTCTTTTCTTATCACTTTGTGTTGATTCCTTCCTTAGAAACACATAAAAAAAGGCTTTCTTAGGTGGCAGCAAGGGTCATCGCTGTCACTGACGACACAAATTTGACCATACCAATTGAACAGTGAAGATTCCATTACATGAGCTTTACCCATGACATCAACGAACCTTTTCTTTTTAGGACAAAAAGAAGGAACGGACAAATTGCTGAGACAAGAAAATTAAATTTTAAAAAGAGTTCTTATTCATAACGCGTCATGGAAGTTTCTTTGAAGCTTCCTGGAGCTACGGATCGAAAAGAATAATTCCTTTAGCTTAAAAATAGCTTCAACCTTCAAAAAAGTGGGTGAGGAATAAAAAAAGCAAGTCACTTGGCAAGGGACCCGCTCATCTTTTGAAAATTCTTAGGTGCACGCTTCCGTTTCACACTACTTTCGCACTTGATTACAATAGTATATCATAAGGTCATAGAACAAGATGTTCTTGTACTTAATTACTTTGACGTGTTGTAATGTCATACATTACTATGCTATTATGATGTTATATTTGTTAATTTTTCACTGGTTAGAGAGAGAGAGAGAAAGAGATACAATAGAAGTTTATAATGAATGTGGTATAGCATTTCTCTAATCAAATAGTTGGAATTATGTAAGGAAGACATTGAAAAATTTCACCAATTAAAAAGGTTTCTTCATAGTAATGGTCCACTATTTGTTAAGCTGTGATACATGTACACAGATATCTCTCTCTATACACACATATATCATGCAACTTGATTGTAAAGAAATCGAATTGAATAGACAAATCAACATAACATTTTACAAAATGACCAGATGCTAAAAAGAGTGTAAGATACTCCTCTTAACGTTTTCGTCCTAAAAATTGCCATCATCTCTTTCTCTAGAGATTGTTGAAAAAAAATTGACAACGGCTACTTCAACTTAATTTGCGTCTGCTAAACCACAGAAAAGGGCAAAAGAAATTAAGTCGGTGTCACCCTTCAGCAGCCGAGAAATTAGACTGGAACTTCGTTTACGGTAATCCCAATCGAATGAGCTATAAAAATGGGCACTTTTCTTTAGATTATTCTAACGCCAATTTGCCAACATGAACATGTGTAACACAGTTACACAGTTCTCTAACCACTTACGAGTATTGTATTGTTGGTGTGTTTTCTTGTATATTTTCTATTAATAGAAAAAGCAAGTCGTGTCAAGAAGCACCTGCGTAGTTTCCACGCACCCTCCACATAATGCTGCAAAAATTGCCCTATAATTTTTTTTTTAATAGCAGAAAGTGCCGTACATTGGTAACAAAACGTGGCAAGCAGAGAATGGTGGAGACCACAACAATATAATTGGTCAAAGTCTAGATATTGTAGGTGATGATCTTGGCTTAAAATCTAAGCAAAAGAAGAATGTCCCCATGAAATGAAAAAAAGTTCGACAAAAAAAATAAACAAAGTAAAAATGTATTATTGAATAAATATTCGATCATGGAGAATCCGTTGGCCGACACTGAAAAAATAAAATTTATGTAAAACATAAAAAAAAATTATTAATTTTTTTGGTAAAAAAATATTAATTTAAGGACAAAGACAAAAGTGTTTTGGGCAAGAGGTACATGATGACTAGATAATCTTTAGGCTTGACGTGACACGATGATATCTAGTTTGATGATCCCAAATTGTTTTGAGAGAGATTTAGTTTGTGAGTTACTTTTTCGGAGAAATCTCTTTTAAAAGGAACAAATCAGATTATAGATTGAGAATAATAAACTTTCCTTATTTGAATATTAAGTGTCATACAGACGTTTTTTTTAACAAATTCTAATTCAATCCGACGATTGATATGTTTCTGTCATCGACTCATCTACCTTAGCACCAAGAGCATGTGATTATAGCTAGTTAGCTTTCTTTTGCACTTTTATTTGTTAATAGAAAAAGCAGGTCAAGTCAAGCCTTGCTGGATCTGACATTTCAATAAAAGCACCAAAGCATTGCACGCCAGTATTGCTCATTAAGTTCCACGCATCTTCCGCGCAGTGCCACAGAAAGCACGCCAGCAATAATTGACTTTTCCGTGCCGCATGCATCGCAGCGGTTCAATTGGCATGATGAGTCCTGGATCGTTGGATGGCCAGAACCCAGCTTTTCTTCAAGCACGCAGAATAAAGAGGGTTGCGCGTGGGTTATGCAATGTCGAAGGCTGAGAATCGGCGGAGATCACAGCAGCGTGTGGATCGTGTCGTTTGAGCACTCCTTAGGTAATCGGTGACTCCTTGCTCCTCCTCTTCTCTCTTCCTTCTTTTGATCGCTCCATATTTTTTGATGAGTTGTATGAGAACTTTTGTTTTTTTCTTTAATGTAGCTCTCAATTGAGTTCTGAGAGACATTTCTGCAATTCTTAGATCTGGGATTCCATATTCGTCTTCTTTTGAGGCTTTGCTCCGTCAATCTCGAGATGGAAAGAAAAGAATCTACTCATTCAGAAGATCCGATATACGAAGCGTCTTCCTCATCGACCTCTCCACATGTAGGTGATTATGAAGGCGGCGGAACCAAAAAGCAGAAAGGAAATGACTACGAAGTGTTTTTGAGCTTTAGAGGGAAAGATACTCGTAAAGGCTTTACCGATTATCTCTATACTAGCCTTGTTGATGCAGGAATTCGAGTGTTCAGAGATGACAATGAGCTCCGTGTTGGTGAGGAGATTGGTCCGGAGCTTCTCTGCAGTATTATGCAGTCTAAGATCTCGATCCCGATTATATCTGAGGATTATGCCTCCAGCAAATGGTGCCTTCGCGAGCTTGTTCAGATGTTGAAGTGTAGGAGAAGCAGAGGGCAAGTAGTGTTGCCCATATTTTACAAAGTGGAACCCTCACAGGTGCGACATCTGACAAAAAAATTTGGAGATGCTATCAATGCACATAAAGAGAATTTGGACAAAATAGTTGTGAAGAAATGGGAAGAAGCGCTCAAAGAAGTCAGTTCCTTAAAAGGATGGGAATCGGAGAAAATTGATGATGGGTACGTTATCCTCAACTAAAACATTGTTTGGTTTCTCATCTTAAAAAAGAATATAAATATTGCCATCATATACTAAAATTCGGTGTTATTTGACAGGTATGAAGGAGCATTGGTTAAAATTGTTGTCAGAGAAGTCATAGGCGAGTTAAAAAGACCTTTTCAACTAATTGTTCCCAAAGAGTTGGTCGGAATTGATAATCGTGTAGGAGAAATTATGAGCTTCATAGATGCTAAATTTAATGATACAAGGATTATTGGAATTTATGGAATGGGCGGTATCGGTAAGACAACTCTTGCAAGGGTCTTGTACAACAATCTCTCCAGTCGTTTCGACCATCTTAGCTTCGTGGCAAATATTCGAGAAACATATCTACGCAAGGGTATTGAAGGGCTACAAAAGCAGCTAATTGATGATATACTAAGAAGTTCAACAAATGTGTCTAATGTCGATGAGGGAATCCATATAATCAAATCTCGATTTACAAGTAAGAAAGTTCTAATTCTTCTTGATGATATGGATGATAAGGCTCACTTGAATGCTTTGGCTGGAGATGGTAGTTGGTTTAAAGCTGGAAGTATAGTCATCATAACCACTAGAAACAAGAGTATTCTTGACGAGGCTAGGGCAGCCTACATGTACGAACTCGAGAAGTTGCCTTTGGATCCATCATTGATTTTATTTAGTAGACATGCATTTCGGAAGGATTCTCCTCATAGTGATTTTGAGGTTATCTCTCGTGATATCGTGTCTACTACTGGGGGGCTTCCCTTAGCTCTTGAAGTTATAGGCTCTTTCTTGCGTGAAAAGAAAAATAAAATATGGAAAGATACATTAAAGAAATTAAAGAAAGTGCCTGACAAGAAAGTGCAAGATACGTTGATGATAAGTTACGAATCATTAGATTACGAGACGCAACAGATATTTTTGGATATAGCATGTTTTTGCATTGGATCATCTAAACAAAGTGCAACTTATATGTGGGATGCCTGTGAATTTTTCCCGGAGAATGGAATTGAAGTATTGAGCCTTATGTCGCTAATTAAAATTGATGAAGACGGCAATCTAACGATGCATGATCAACTGAGAGATCTTGGAAGAGAAATTGTTCGTCTAGAACATCCAAAGGAGCCTCAAGAGCGCAGCAGATTATGGATTTGTGAGGAAGCCTCGGATGTGCTTCACAACAACAAGGTAAGAGCTATCTCTACTTGTCTTGGTTAGTCAACATGAGTCCTTCTCTTTCTTGTTTGAGATAAGATTATTGTCGGTCTCCAAAACTTTTCACTTTTACCAGCAAAAGAGCTCTTTCAGTTAGAAACTGTTTTTGCCTAATTCTAGGACATAACCGAGGAGAAATTTCTTGATCATTGACGATTTATTTATATCTTTACCCGGTAGTACATGATGAGAACACTCTCTCTTTTTGGTAACTTCAACACAACAACAAAACTACAAAGAAAAACCATAATGTTTGACAAAGCACTTTCAGAGAAAACCTGACATTTATAAATTGTTGGGGCACATGCTTTTTGCACATATCTATTTGATGCATGTGTTTGATGTTTGGATTCTTCTTTTGATTTCTTGTGAGGTTTTTTCGCTCTTTTTTCTTTTATTGAGTATTGACTTCTTTCGAGTTGTTTGCTATGATAAATGAGACCTCCATCCATTTGTGATGATTAGCTATCCTTGTTCTATATTTTCCAAACTAGGTTAAGAACATATTGAGTCTCCTAAGTATCGCCGCTTGTGGCGATTGAGTTCCCTATCCCTTCTTTTATGCTCAATGTAGTCTTTTATCTTTCACAATTTGTACAATCGCGTCTTTTATCATCAACCGCTAGTTGATACCGTCAATTTACTGATGTGGCTTTCATATTTATCTACGGTATATGCGCAACATTGTAATTAACCCTCTAAACATTTATTGTGTTCATTCTATAGACTTTTCATCGTAGTACATAATTTTTCCTATGAATTTGCTATTTTTTTGTGATGATGGATAATTTTTGTATGAACACCCTAATAACATTTATTGTCAAATTTTGACTACCACGTTATTATAGATGTATCTACAATGGTCAACTCTTAGTGAGCATTTTATTTAGTACATATTTAGTATTTTTATATCATTTACGTGTTAAATATGAGCTATTATGATTTATAACTTTTTACCGATTTATTTTACATCATTTACTTATGAAAATATTTTCTCATAGTGAATATTCAAACAACTTTTCAATCGTAACAGTCATCACTTATTGCACATTTCGTTATAGTCACTATATGATTTTAATATTATTTATTTGTAAAAAATGACCCGTTGCACATAATAAATGATAAATCCCTCGATTGTTTCCATTCCTATAAAATATATGTGTAACTAGAACTAATATATGTGTACAACTAAGTGACACATGTTATGTGGTAAGATCTGTGAATTAAAATAAGACATTTGAAGGAAAAAGTTGAGATTTTACAATAAGTGGGATTGACAAATGCATAAGTATTCTACTTAGATCTTTTAACACTCGAAATATTTTTAACTTTTGCTGTGCACTTTAGTTTCAAGACCTTGATCTTTCCTATTCTTCTCAAATTCGATGAAAGTAAAAAGCCTACACTATAATAGTATGATATTAAATTGAAATTAGTCCTTGTTATATACAATTGGTCTCATTTCATCAATTAAAACTTACGGTAAAAATGTTTCATAATTGCAGGGCACTAGTAAAATTGAGGCCCTTTGTCTTTACTTTTGTGTCGAGGAAAGCTGCCGAGGTGAACAATTTAACAAACTCACCAACTTGAGGTTCCTTCAAGTGTGGGGTGCGCGTTTCGTCAGAGATTTCCAAAACTTGCTTCCTCGATTAAGATGGCTTCAGTGGCGGTATTGTCCCTCAGATTTTGAAGTGGCGAACTTTCATCCGAAAAAATTAGTCGTGCTCGATCTATCAAATAGTCACATTACAGAGGACTGGGGAGGATGGGATCCACTCAAGGTAAGAAATTGAGAAGATATATCTGCTGCGAATAATAACGTGTTACCGAAGGTGCAATCGCACCCAAGTCTCCTTTCTTTCTTTTAGAAAGGTTTAATATTGTTCCTCGAATTCAGGATTTTCAAGTAAATATAAGAGGAATTTATAGCTATCTAAATATTCAGAATCTTCTGCCCCTTAATATGTTTAATTGATAAACTCAACAACCCGTCATGCTTAACCTTAGACAATACTAAAAAGACAAAAAAAAATACTATATTAATTAACATCTATTAAAAATTTTAATTACTTAATTGCGCCTATTTTGTATTTGGTTAATCTAGCTGGTTTATGGCTTCTAAGATAATTTCTCCCCGTGCAAAAGCATGTCTTTTGTGTGATTCTTGTTGTATCTCTATATCAATCTTCTTTTTTGGAGAAACAGAAACTCCCACGCAGTGACTTGTGTTGTATATTCATACTCAAATTCTAAATTCATTTTAATCTTAGAGTAATGGATATAATTTATGAATTGCTCTGACTTGTTGCACGAAATATTTAATCATTATAATTGTTGATTATGAAAGTCATCACTGTATAGCACAAATATAAATTATTAATGTTATGAGAGTAATAAAGTTATCCTTCCAGTGGCATTAATATTTTTGGAATACAACATTCTTTATATCTTGTACATATAACATTAAAAAATTGCTTGTCATAATTAAACTACCCGTTATTGAAGTGTCATCTGCTTTTTGATAATAAAATTTGCTTGTGTCTAATCAATGGCATCGTCATAGCTCTTACGAACTGAATATATTTTCTTTTTGAAAATTTGTCCGAAAATAAACATGGTTAGCACTTGTACGTCCCTAACATTCTTTTTGCAATGGATATGTTTAAAAAAATCAATATGGTGGTGTTGCCTCGATACTATTAAAGAACATTTAAAATCAAATAAAACAACTGTGAAAGAGTAGTGGAGCATTGGTATTTTTCAAGAATCTTATAGATTCTTCTAAAAAAAAAAAACAAGGAATAGTGAAAAATCACACATTGCGTACTGTCCAATTTCACCGAGGTTTTCCTTTGTTTCTTTCAGATGGCAACCGAGCTGAAAGTTCTTGACCTCTCGTCTTGTGGACGTTTGAGAAGAACTCCAGACTTGTCTGCTTTCAAAAGCTTGGAGATTTTGATTCTTGTAAGCTGTCGGAGTCTGGAAGAAATTCATCCTTCTATCTGGCATATCAAGACCCTCGTCTCCTTGAATGTCGAGAAGTGTTGGAAACTGAAGGAGGTATCAGCAAGAGTAGGGAGAATGGAACAATCGAGAGAGCTTCTCATAAATGACACCGCTATAAAAGAGAACCCTATTTTGAGATGTTGTCTAATGAAGCCAAAGACTTTAGATGACCTAAGTTGTGATAAATTTGCTCAACTTCCAGAATCCATGGGCTCCCTTGTGTCGTTAACTCAGCTGAACTTAAGTCAGACAGGGATTGAAGAATTACCTGAATCCATTAGTTCTATGGAGGCGCCAGAGACTCTTGATGCCTCTTGGTGTGAATCATTAACTCGCATACCTAGCTCCATAGGCAAGCTAGCATCTCTGTCTCGCCTTGACCTAAGGGAATGTCAATTGTTGAGAGAGATCCCCGACTCGATTGGAAAGTCGGCACCATTGACCGAGCTGAGATTAGCAAAGACATCGATTACAAAATTACCCGAAAGCATTGGGAATCTGCAAAATTTGAGGATCTTGGACATTAATGAAACTCCCGTGATGGAATTGCCTAGTGCTATTGGAATGCTGGCGAAACTCAAAAAAGTTGAGTGCACAATGGTGCAAAAATCTAAAAGGACTGCCCACTAATATAGGCGAACTGGTTTCACTAAACGAGCTTTGTTTAGACGCATCGGGCATTTTGGACTTGCCAGAAAGCATTTCTAAGCTCTCTTCTCTCCAACATCTCAGCCTTGTATTTTGCAAAAACCTTCGAGGAATACCGGAGCCGCCCTCCAGCTTAACAGCGCTGCACATCGATTTTCCAAGTCCATCGTTACCATTCCTTTCCAAACTAACCCTTCTCGAGGAACTCAGTCTTTTCGATTGCCGTCCACTTGAATGTCTCCCCGAGCTCCCCGCCAGACTATCCAAGGTTTCTCTTCGATATGCTAATTTGTCCAGCGAGGCGCGCTTATGCGAATCGATCCGCGACAAGTCCTTGGGGCTAAGAAAAGTCACCAAACGCGGGCCGGGTTGGTTTTCCATTGAATGGGCATATTCCCCGAATTCTCCAGAGGTAAGGAGCCCCAAATTCTCCGGAGGTGACGAGCCCAGGTGTGTATCTGACTGAGCTTGAAGATCAGCTCCCATTGCTCTCCGCGCGCTGCTGGCCGGAACAAACCCTAGCCTCCGCCTCGGGCCTCGGCTCCAATTGGCGGCGATCTCCCCGATCTCCCCTGCGACTACGGCTCTCTCCAGCCCGCAATCAGCGGCGGCGAGATCATGCAGCTGCACCGCCAGAAGAAGCACCACCACCGCCAGGCCTCCAACGAGGCGCTCGAGCAGCTCCACGATGCCATCAAGTTCAATGGCGGAGGTTCGATTCTCTTCTGTTTTGTCCTCTTGTTTCTTTCGTTCCTTCTGTCTGGGATTTATATTTTTTTGTTTGCTTTCTAAGTTCAATGGAAGTGAGGGCGAAATTTGTCAGGAGCGACAATTGATGGAGCATTCCCTTGTCTGACGCGGACTCGACGAATGTTCGGATTGTTCTTTAACTGTTGCCTGCCGTTTTATAGAAACAGGACCTTAATGAATTGCCAGAGTCAAATTTGCTGAGGAGTTGCTTCACTTCTCATTTGGGGTCAATCCTTAGTGACTTAAAGTGTTCCCTCGAGAAATGTTTTGTATTTGAACGTTGTTCTGCTTGATTGCAGGTCATCTATAACGTGTTTGTTTTGTTTACATGGCGAGTTAAACTTTTATCTTCTGTTGATTCTTATAATGGCGGGCATACTGGCTTATATGTGATGTTGTTATGGTGGAAATTACAGAACATTGAAAGAACAAGCAACTCTTTAAGAAAATCCCTTTAACCATAGTCATCACACTTTCTTAAGGTGGACGACTGAAATCCCATACTCAGGAATGACGTGAATTTGCTTGCTTATCCTGATTCCTTGAATTGGTTTTGTATTGTTCTTTGATATTGCAACTGTAATTTTCTCTTGTTTGTTCTCGTATGATGGCTCGGAGTAATTTAATGATTGACATGTGGATCATTAAGGAAGCTTCTGGAGGCAAAGTGCAAAAACACATAGGCAAAGGAGAGTGATCATGCTGTTGGACTTGTGGCGCTCTGGATCCCCAAAATTCGTCGGGTTCTTTCAAGTTAATCACCAGGTGTGAATTTTATATGCTGCAAGGCTGCAAGAGTGAGTTCATAGTTTCATTGTCATTTTAAGTTCTTGATCAACCATTTGTGTTGAATTTGATCCTAACAACATTCACACCATTTTTCCTGTCACCACGTGATTTACTCTTCTGCTCCGTCATTCCAATGGTGGGATTTTTTTTGCTACGCCAATGAGGATTTGTTCTAGTGATGCTCTATTTTGACTTTCTAGTATGCAAGTTTTTGTCTCCTGCTGCGTTCTAATTTTTCTAATAATCTTGGTCTTTATGATATTGGAGCTGCGAATAGAGCCGAACTTCAGAATTTGGGAGGAGAACCATATATGTATTTCAAAGAAACTAATGAACTATTGCAAGTTTGAGCAATGTTATCTATATAAATCATGCAGGAATTGTAAAAGCATTTTAACGAGTTTATTCACTTTATGACCAGGAGCAACATCTCACAATCTATCAATATTCCGCCTATATCTAGTAGAAATAATGATCCTCATGTATAATGAACTCACATAATAAGCTTATGGCTATGGACATAAACAGGACTAGCAGTGTCACACAGAGATATGAAGCATCACTTCTAGGTGGTGGCGGTGATGTGGTGGTCCTAGTGGTTGGTGCTGGCAGTTGCGGGGATCCAACTGTACTGGAGGTCGGGGCGGTGAAAGTTTCACTGATGGTGACAGCTAATTTTTGGCCCTGAGAGCAATGGTCACTGTTAGCAAAGGTGTAGATGAAGTAACACTCGCAGGCTTTGTTGAGGGGAAAGGTGGCTGGTCTGTTGATTAGTGTATCAACGTAAAAGCAGTGTTGCAGTTATTGTTATCACCATTTGACATGTTCACGACCTCGTGTGACCCTGCATTGAAGTAGAACAATGCAAAAATAATGGAAGATTATTGGCATTAAAAGAGTGAAGCTCAAGATTGTTCTTTCGGCCACTGAAGCTCAAGATTGATTGCACATAAGTACGTGTATGCTATTTAAATCAGGAGATTTTACACACGGCTTCTGTAAGCTAGAAATTACGAGAACCGTTTTTCTCTTAAGTTCATATGTTAGCTGCCTAGCATTTATGCTCCAAAAAGAATGGGATATTGAGTTCTCTTCAGCATAGATTTGTGTCTCTCGCCTCTGTAAGAGGTTCTCTCTCTTTGTTGAGAGCTTTCCCTACATCACAATGATGTTTTCTTTCAGCTATCCTTCTCCATGATGGTCACCCCCATTCTTCTCGATCATCCAATATCCTCATATTCGTGCTCTATCATCATTAGTTATTTCCATCTGCTTTCTATTTTAGTTATGTCTATTTGGAATTGTTTCATCGCTTTAGTTTTCCTATCACTACACACTGCCTCTATCAAGTTCGACGACATTTCTGAGTTTATTCTCTGCTAATCTATTTCTTTTTTCTTGTTACAGGATGCCTACAGAGGTTCCCTTAGCATCGCATGCATCACTGGTAGACAATCTTCTGGGGTATCATTTGGTTTTTGAGCAAATTGATGATGAGGAAGCTGAGATGGTTTTGATGGGAAGGATTTTGTCGGAGAAGTGCTTGAGTTGAGCTGCGTAGCTAGTGTTTGAAGGAAAGCCTGGGCTGGTAGGGGTGAGATTACCACAAACCCTCAAAATGAGATGTGTTTGTTCTGGTTTCACAATTGGCACCAAGCAGAGAGTCCTAAGAAGTGGCCCTTGGTCGATTAGGGGAAATTGGATAAACCTGCAGAGATGGGATGCTCAGAGGAGACGGGAGAACCTCTGTTTTCACAAACTGGAGGTGTGACTGCAAATACATGGATTGGCCTTTGACCAAATGGAAGAGAACAATGCGAAACCTATTGCTCGTTGGGCGGGCAAACTGGTGAAAGTTGAGTCAATTCACACCAAATCTTGGGGTCGTTGTGGATTCCTTTGTGATAAAAGTTGCAGATGCTGTATATGTTGTGTGAAGGCACTAGCTTTGTTACTTTGAGTATAAAACTCTCCGAGTGGTTGTTTGAGTGAGTTTGAGATTGGGATAGAGAAAGCTGGTACTAATCATTCACCGACGAAGAAAAAGTCAAAATTATGCGTTCAAATCTTCCTTTCAATGGCGTGAGATAATCCTTTTAATCCTCGGACTTAATAGGATCGACACGTCTCCGGTCGAATTTTTTCGTGAATGTTTGCTGAACTAGACTGCTGCTACTTGGTTTTTGGTATGAGTTTCTTTTTTTCAGTTGAATACCAGAAATGGTGCACGCGGTAGTCTTCTGCCAAATTATGAAACAGATTCGAATGGGCTCAAATTCGCTAGTAAATATAATATTATAATCATATCCTAATCATATCCAATTCCATATTCTACACTTATCAAATGATTTTTTTCATCATCTCGATTCTAAATTTCTAATCCTTAAAAGAAAACATTATAAAAAACAAAATTTCATTAATGACCACAACGTCTATGCGAATAAAAGTCAGCAGACTTTTACAAACAAAGCTTCTGTAAGCTAGAAATCACAGCAACTGTTTTTCTCTTCGGGAAGGTATGCATAGATATGAATCTCTCCTTTGGGAGAGCTTCTCTCTCTTTGTCGAGAGCTTTCCCTACATCACAATGACGTTTCCTTTCAGCTACTTTCCTCCATGATCGTCATCCCCGATTCTTCTCAGATCATCCATAATTCTCACCCAAGCTCTCTACTATCATTAGTTATTTCCATCTGCTTTCTATTTCAGGTTAACAAGTCTCTTTGGCATTGTTTCGTCGCGCTAGTTTGCCTATCACTACCCACTGCCCCTATCTATAAACTGTAAGACAATATTTCTGAGTTGATTCTCTGCTAATCCCAGGATGGCTGCAGATGTTCTCTTAACATCCCAAGCATGCCTGGTGGATGATCTTCTAGGGGATCATTTGGTTGTGGAGAGAGACCAGACCAAGACTCCGAGCCCAACGCTCGCTCGCTCGCTCTCTCTCTCTCACTGACACCCAAAATATTGTTCAATCACAAGCTCAGATCGTCCTCCCCGCGCCTCCTCTTCTGCTGCCTCCACGACGGCATCGCCGCCGCTCACCACGAGGCCGCCTCCTCGGGCTGCGACGACGGCAGCTGCCGCCGGGAGGCTCGACTGCCCGCCCTGCGCGTGGCTTTGCTCCACGGCCCACAGCTCCCGCTGCCAGAGATCTGGGACAAGTGCCGAAGCCTCATCGCTCGGATCGGGAGTCGCCAGAGGAGGTAGGGCTAGGTCGCGGCGGCGGCGGCGGCCTCGGAGTTCGGGTACGACCCGATGAGCCACGTGCTCGACTTCGAGGACGACCGGAGCTGGGAGTCGGACGAGGAGTTCCCAGCGAGGCTGCCGGCGTCTCTGGATCGGTTGCTGCTGGCAAAGTTGCGGAGGGAAGCCATAGTAGCGTGCAGTTGAAGTTTTGATTCATTTTGATTTTGATCGATGAGTTCGACTATCAGGGTCCACAGTGCTTGTACATGTTGTAGATTTTTGAGATCTCAAATTCATGGAAAATCTGCTTCAACATGTCATCATCGTCTCCGTTTTTGCTGATCAGTGTTGGGTCAAGGAAACGCGAACCGAGAAGTGTAAATTCTGTCTTGGATGAATGGGATTTACTTTATGGATAACAACGTGGGTGCAACTTCTTTTTCTCGTGGATAAGGATCGGTAGTGGGCCATGGATGAGGTGGCGGGCCGCATCCTGTTTTGGGCCTAGGCCTTATCAGACCCATGGGCCCTAATGGGCCAACCTAGGTCCAACAATTTTTTTTTCTTTTTGGATTTGGCCTTGGGGTCAAGTCAAGTGGTAGGGGTGAGCATAAGAACCGGACCAAATCAGGAACCATCCAAACTAGACTAAACCAGTCGATTTTGGACGGTTCCCAATTCCTAAAAGTTGGAATCGGTGAATATCGATCCGATTCTCGATTTCAAGTATGGACTCACTCATCCAGACCACACATATATATTATTCTTGTTATTACAAAATCAAATATCCTAATTACTAATTGTTTATTCTTCACACAGTTCACTCTCACTGAAAAGTGAAAACTCTTATTGCCCATTTCTTCACTCATGCATCTCTGTTGCTCACGAGGCTCACTCTCACCCTCTCAGTCATGCCTCTCGCAGCCTCGCTTAGGACACTCGACGCTCTCTATCGGTCATGCTCACTCTCAAACTTTCTTTCACTGTACATTTGAAGAAAAGCGACGGTATTTCATGTACCATTTTGATTCTCGCTCCTTAAAGTTTTTGGCCTCTATGGGTTTTGTTTTCCGATGCGTCTCTAAGTTTTCTTTTTTCGTTCTCCGCTTTGGTTGGTTGTATCGAGCTCATTGGGTCCTAGCTGTGGATTAGGTTTGGGTTTTGTTTTTGCCCTTTTATGGCTACTTTGCCATAACTTGCCGGAGTTTCAGATCTGCAACTGTTTATGGTTGAACGTTTTAAACTTGTCTAGGACACGAAAACCTTACTCTGTGCTGATCGATTGACAATGAATGGTCATTTGAGTTTGATATTTCTCTGTATTACTTCTCTTGGGTCTGTTTATTAGTAAAAACTTATATGACCTGTTATTGGATCCACTTGGGAATCCGGTTCTCAAATGGGTCCAAGACCAAGTGGCCAGTTCCTGGTTCCACAAATTAGAAACAAGTCCTTCTGGTCTAGCTTTCGGTTCTAGGGTGGGATCTGTCCTACTATGGAACCAATCATCCCCATTTGGTGATTGGGCCTATGCCCAAGCATGACCCATTAGGTGACTTGCTAGTTTTTATGAGAAGTGTTTTCCTTACTACCCCGTTTATTTGAATGTTATATGGAGTGTTCGTTTTGCTCCCGCTCGCGTTCCTCGTTTGAGTTTCAATTGGATTAGCGACAAATCCTAGGATATCGCATACTTGATAACCTCGGAGGGATGTTACGTGCTCGATGGGGTTCGGGGCGTAACACACCTTTTCCCTTGACAACAACACCTGCCAGTATTATTTCGTGTACACCTTTGCAAACAGAGACCATTGCTCTCAGGAACAAAAATTAGCTGGCACTGTCAGTGAAACTTCCACTGTCCCCAATGTAACATCCTTAATTTTAGTTCCTCGGAAATAGTTATGGTTTAAGTTTGGTAGTTTTCTAATTGGAACCAAGTTTTACTCTTGTTCTGGAAAACCCAATTTCGGTTCCTTTGTACCCCTTCATTTTGTTATTTTTGTGGAGACTTTTGTGATCCGAATTTCCAAATACTTCCTTCTTAAAAGTTTCTCCAAACATCTTGAAGTTTTACATACTTTAATTTTAAAATTTTTGGACTTGATATGAATAGTACGATAGCCTAATTTTCGGATCGTGTAAAACTACCCATAATGGGTATTTCGGTGATGTTCACTTCAACAGAGCATCCAAAAGGATTATACATCCAATGCCGAACATCACCCCAGAATTCCGAACTGCACATGATGACTACTCGTCATTCCAAGCCTGAAAAATGTTTATAAAACAGGGAATGAGATAAATCTCAATAAGTAACTATCTAAGCCTTGCTTAGGCTAACGCATACCTCCAAATAATCCTAATCATGCAATACTGACATCCAACACGTCATAACAATCACAGGTGCTCTTACCTTGCCTCGCCACATACACAAGCCCTGCACGTTAGAATCCCGCCATAACATGGCCAATTGCTCATCAAGCTTATATAACGTAATTCAAGGCATAATCTTGCATAACACGGTTAATAATCTAGACGTGCTCATCAATTAACTCAGGCAAAGCTTTCCCCAATGCAAATCACACTCATTAAGTCCAGATTATTAATGACTCCTCGGGCTACCGAACTCCTGCCGGTCTTTAGGCGTAACTAGGCATCGTCCTGCTACGTCAACGACGGCAACGTTGGGGATCGAACACCCCCCAGCAAGCTGGGTACCCAACGGCATTCCACTTAGGAGCATCAATCCGGCCTCCATCACGATCGGTATTGTCTGAGATCAAACACCCCCCGGCAACACCGAGTACCAGACGACAACGTTAAGGATCAAACACCCCCGGCAAGTCGGATACCAACAGCATTCCACTTAGGAGTATCGACCCGGCCTCCACCACCATCGGCATCTTTTGGGATCGAACACCCCCCGACAACCCTGGATACCAGACAGCATCCGAACTCCCGTCTAGATGGAACATGTCGTGACCATGCACACACCTCAATAATCATTACCAATTTTTATCTTCGTAAATTAGCCCAATGTCAACTAAATCCGTCAAAACACCACGATAACACCGAATAATTCTCGAGAGAGAGAGAAAAATCGAAAATGTACAAAATCGAGTCCAAACTAGGCAATTGCGCAGTGACACAAATCCGTTTGAGATAAATAGTAAATCAACTCCAACAATTCTGAAATTTGGATATGTTGTACAAAACATCTTAATAAACATTTTTCATGAGGACACAAAATCCATTTCTGACTGTAAATGCCTCGTTTTGACACTCAAAGTCGGACAGAACCCGATTCGCTCGGACAGCCCCTCAGACCATCAAAATACAACTCATTCAATACCCAAATCACTTTGGAAAGCTCTAAAATTTTTATATGTCATAGACACATATGTTCTTAATAATTTTTGTGAAGGAAGTGTGTTGAAAAGAGATTTGGAAAAATTTATAAAAAATCGGAAAGACTAGAAGGTCGGATGAACAGTAAATCCGGCAGACTAAACACGGTCCAAAAATGGACTCCCGAATGATCTCAAATGATCTCCAAAAATTCCAGATTTAATATATGCTATACTTCAATATGTTATGACCAACTTTCATGGGAACATGTTCTCAAATTTGACCCACACAAGTCTCTACGAAAATAATAAAACATAGAGGCAATGCAGTAGTGAATTAGAAAATCAACCAATCAAGAATCATTAAGCAAGCCAAGTTCAATAAACCCCTAAACCCACTATCCATAGCCTCTAATCCACCCCTAA
The DNA here is from genome assembly GCA_024733475.1 of Syzygium grande. Classification (NCBI taxonomy): domain Eukaryota; kingdom Viridiplantae; phylum Streptophyta; class Magnoliopsida; order Myrtales; family Myrtaceae; genus Syzygium; species Syzygium grande. The sequence goes on along the minus strand of JAMXDD010000008.1, from coordinate 27,011,003 downwards.
ACATGTCCATTAGTAACTCATTATCCTAATCAATGCTTAGGGAGTACTTACTCTTAGCCTAAGCAAGAAAACTGAGCAACGGGAGCAATAGAGAGCCTCGGCATGGTAACGGCTACTCTGGCAAAGCAACAGCAAGGGCGGCCGGCAAGCAACAGCTCAGGTGGTCGGTGATGGTGTGAGGGTGATCGTGGATGGTGGTGATGGTGAGAGGGAAAAGGGGCTGGTTTGGTGGTGAGCAGTAGCAAGAAACCGAAGCAGTGAAGCAGAAACAAAGCAGCAAGCCACAAAGCAGAAGAAGAAGGGGAAGAAGAAGCAATGATAAGGGCTGGTGGGGAGTCGTGGGGCTGGTTAGCAACGACATGGGAAGGTCAGGGAGTCAGCAAATGGGGCAGCAGTCAGCAAGCAAAAGGCAGCAGTAGACACAAGCAGAGGAAGAAACAGCACGGCAGCAGAAGCAGCAAAAATGAATAAGTCAGCAATAGCAGCAGTAGCAAGCCAGAAACAGAAGCAACAAGGCACCAGCACGTGAAGGACATGGGACAGCAACAAATGGTCAACAAAGCAGAAAGTCAGCAAACGTGGGTTCAGTAGAGGCGTAGGGGTTCAGCGGGGAAGGAGGAGAGGAGAGACAGATTTTCAACATTTATCTCTACAAAAATAATTTGTCCACAAAATATTTTGCCCAATTTTCCTTTTTCCGCATTTCCAATCAATCCAATGATTAGCCACGTTTAATGAGACGACGTGCGACAAATTAGTCGTGGAAATCTTGACACTTCAACGCCTAATTCGGATTCTAATTAATGGCCAAATTCAATCGAATGCGTCTTTAGCGAATCCCGAACTAATGGGTGGTTTTTAGGAAATTACGCGTATCGACTCGTGGCCGATTCGATATCGAGTCACATCTAAGTTTACTCAAGCCATGGCAACCTCGGCTGTCATGTAATTGCAAGGGTCAATCACTAGTTCCGAATGACGCGATCGTTCGGATTAGGTTTAGGATCATTCGAAATCCATACAATGGTCAAGCAGAATCACAAGTGATCTAATTACACGACATTTGTGAACCATTCCATAACCATACTTGGATTGGCCTTTAACGGCTCAAAATATTCCCTCGCCAATCCTTATGGTCGAAGTGTCAATCCATGGCTAAGTTTTTAGGTCCACGTACTTAATTCCTAACTAGCCATTCCCTAACGGTTAATCTATTCGAGAGTGATTAATTCCGAGTGAGATTTTACTGAAAGTGCATTGAAGAAATATTCATTTCATAAATCCCGAAAATGGGTCGAAATTCAAAATGTCACAAGGTGGTTGGCTTGTTGGTTAGTATATGAACATACAAGTGCTGTTGCAGTTATTGCTATCACCATTTGCCATTTTCATGACGTCATGTGACCCTGTGTTGAAGTAGAACACCCCAAAAATAATGGAAGATCATTGGCATTAAAGAGCGAAGCTCAAGATTGATTTTTCGGTCACTGAATCTCGACATTGATTTCACATAAGTACGTCCATGCAATTTAAATGAGGAGATTTTACTAACAGAGCTTCTGTAAGCTAGAAATTGCGAGAACTGTTTTTTCTTATCTTCATATGTTAACTTTTCTAGCATTTATGCTCCAAAAAGAATGGGATATTGAGTTCTCTTCAGGAAGTTATATATAGATTTATGTGTCCCCCCCTCTGTGAGAGCTTCTCTCTCTTTGTTGAGAGCTTTCCCTACATCACAATGATGTTTTCTTTCAGCTACCTCCCTTCATGATCATCACCTCCCATTGTTTTGATCATCCATAATCCTCATATTTTCTCTCTATCATCATTAGTTATTTCCATCAGCTTTCTATTTAGTCAAGTCTCTTTGGCATTGTTTCGTCGCTTTAGTTTTCCTATCAATACGCACTGCCCCTATCAATTGCTCGACGACATTTCTGAGTTTAGTCTATGCTGATCTATTTCTTTTTTCTAGGCAAGAGAACACTACAAGTGCCATAACTTGTGTACGGCGCTCACTTTGATGCCATAAGTTTTTTTTATCACTTTAGTGCTAAATTTTTTTAAAAATGATCACTTAAGTGTTAAAATTTTTGAAAAACGATCACTTAGGTACCAACTCCGATACCGTACATAATTTTTCGCCAGAAATCCGACGTTTTTTTTTTTTATTAATTTCTGAAGCTAACGTGGCTCACCAGATATTGGCATTTATGTGATCGTTTTCAAAAAATTTAGCACTTAAGTGATCGTTTTTCATAAATTTTAGCACTAAAGTAATCTAAAAAAAAACTTTTAGCACTTAAGTAAACGTTTTTCCTCCAATTTAGCACTTAAGTGAGTCTACAAAAACTTTTGGCACTAAAATGAGCATTGTACACAAGTTATGACACTTACTGTATCCTTTTGCCCTTTTTTCTCATTACAGGATGCCTGCAGAGGTTCACTTAACATCGCAAGCTTCTGGTAGACAATCTTCTGGGGGATCATTTGGTTGGAGCAAGTTGATGATGAGGAAGCTGAGATGGTTTTGATTAAAAGGATTTTGTTGAAGTGCTTGAGTCGAGCTGAGTAACTAATGTTTGAAGGAAAGCCTGGGCTGGTACGGTTGAGATTACAATAACCCCTCAAAATAAGAAAATGCGTTTGCTCATGGTTTCACGATTGGCACCAAGCAGGGAGTCCTAAGTTCTGGCCCCTGGTCGATTAGGGGAAATTGCATAAACCTGCAGAGATGGGATGCTCAGAGGAGACGGGAGAACCTCTGTTTTCATGAACTGGAGGTGTGGCTGCAAAGACATGGATTGGCCTTTGACAAAAAAGAAAGAGAACAATGTGAAACCTATTGCTCGTTGGGTGGGCAAACTGGTGAAAGTTGAGTCGATTCACACCAAATCTCGGGGTCGGGGATTCCTTTGTGCTAAAATTTCCAGATGCTATATGTGTACTGTGGAGTAAGGCACTAGCTTTGTTACTTCGATCGAGTATAAAACTTTCTGAGTGGTTGGTGACTGAGTCTGAGATTGAGATAGAGAAAGCCAGTACTAATCATTCACCGACAAGAAAAATTCCAGAATGACGCATTCACATCTGCCTTTTGATGGCGCGAAAGGTCAGTTCTATGCTATTGCCCGACTGGATTGCGGGATGGGGTGGGAAGAAGTGACATCGCTCAAACGTTTGCAATGGGATTGAGGAGGACGATTTGATAATGGACTGCGATTCCACAAATTCTTTAATCTTATTATATTCAACTTGTAGATCATTCCAGCAAACTACCATAATATTTGACTAATCGATATTTGCTCAATCGGATCAAACATATATGATGAAACGGCCAAAAGTTCAGATCTTGTTATCCTAGTCTACATCTAGATTTGCGGGCTTCAATGTCATGATGTTGTATTAGTTACTTCATGCTCCACAGTAACTCTGCAGAATAACTAAATTAGCACATATCACAACTCGATCGCTTGTATGTAATGTCATACTATTTTCGCCCAGGCTAAAAGTTCAGATCAAAAGTTATGTTCAAGAGAAAGTGTCAAACATAGCAGAGTCGTGGAAGTAGGAAATTTTCTGGAGTCAAGAGATCATAGAAGTCGTTGATTAAGTAAGCAACCCATAAACTCCTAATCCTGCCATTGATTTGAGAGAAATCGGAGAGTGACAATGACATGTTCAGTCATCAATTAAGTGTGAAGATTCAAGAATTTGACAAATTAAACCACAAGCAATGCACCGAGACAGGGGAATCCTCTAAAAAACTGATTAAAGAGTCCAAACCAAACTGAGCAATAATGAAAAGAACGATCTTTAGTAAAAGATAACTCCAAAATGTTTGAATTCAGACATCGTCATATAGAATGTGAAGGTATTAGGAAGCAATAATGATTTGACAAGGAAATACAGTAATAGAATCTATCAGTTCACTGGTATCAATGTGAAAGTGATCGTTGTATTAATATACAAGACTGTATGAAGAACCTGCAAGTTTTGTTACCCGTTCAAAACCTAAAGAGATAATCCTTCAATCATTAGACTTATGATTGGTGTTTCGGTTTGAAGCGTAGGACATCCGGTGAGTCTGACCCTAAACCCTAATTAGGATTATTTGCAGTTTTAGACAAGTTTAGGGGTTAAATTAGGGTAAATTAGGGGTTAAATCATGGAGATAATTAAGGGCTGGTTTGGTGGTGTTTTTGGTGACTAAGAATGATTATTTGGTCGAGGTTTAGTGGCCCATATAGTGCTGTGATGTGGCGAAGTATGGGTGTCGGGATTTGGACAAAATGGTGGATTTGGTGGATGAAATTAATAGAGCGGGTGGCGACTATTTTGGTGGCTAATTAGATGGACGTTTGGGGAGTATGATGGAGCATTTTGATGACAATTATTGGCCTAGAATTTGTGGTATAGTGGCTGGCCACGATGGATTTTAATTTAGGCGAAGCGCGATCAATTTGGGGCTTTATCGGCAATTATCGAGAATGATCGCTTCGTGCAATTGATTGGCGAATTGAGCCTTGTTTGTGGTTAATTTGATGATGCCATGTCGCGTGTCTAGCGGGGCTAGGAATGGATTAGATTGGCGGGCCTCGAATGCGCGAGTGCTTGTTGACCCGGTTATGTGAATTTGTGCATGGGAAGTGTGTCAATTTGATGCTATGGATGATTTGAATTGATTGTCTGATTTGGGCATGTTGATTTATGGATTTGAATATGCGCGGTACAAGTTGAGTATGTTACATCGTAATTCACGCATGTGGATGCCCAAGTGTGAACGTGATAGCCATGAGTATGCATCTCAAGCATTGGCACGGCATGAGCATGTACGAATGTGCCCGAATGACATTTGCATTGTGATCACTTAAAATGCCCTGATGCGTGTTACGCGGGGTTCAGATAAAAATTGGTGCTTGTGAGTGTGTGATCACAATAAACCCTGATGCGTGTTACGCGGGGTAGTGAACCCGTCCCCGAGACGACACGCGGGACGATGCCCGGTTTACCGGAAGATGACTAACCTGATGCGTTTTACGCGGGTAATGTGTCATGAGCCTGATGCGTTTAACGCGGGCCAGAGATCGATCTCGAAGTGATAGACCTGATGCGTTTTACGCTAGTCGACCTGATACGCTTAACGCTGGGTCGGAGGAGAAATTGAGAAATGGCTGAGTGCTAGTATGCAAGTGTGCGATAATGTATTGATGAGGCATGAGCATGAGTGCGGACATTAGCATATGCATAACATGCGTTGTGACATAGAAATGCGCGTGTATGTGCTGTGATTAAATTCTGTCGCGTGACTACTATTGTTGATTTAATGCCTAACCTGCAGGGTCAAGTAAGTTCTAGATTTGGGCCGAGGGCCTGAGTCATTTACAGTTTAGACTATGTGCTGTTTGTTTAGTACTTGTCAGGAGGTGCACGTTAGCCTAGTTTAGGTTTAGGGAATTACTCGCTGAGATTTATTCTCACGGTTGTTGAAAATAGATTTTTCAGACCCCCAGCCTTGAGGATGGCAAGCGTGCAGTGCATTTTTTGGGAGGAGCCCCGGCTAATTATAGTACCTGAACCCCGAGCCACTTACCCCTTTTTGTCAGTAGTGGCCTTGACCCGCTTTTGATTTTTGGTGTTCGGGTTGTAATTGGATATCGTATATAATTTCCAATACCAGTACAAGTGTTAATTTCTGTGGTTATCCTTGGTTATGTGTTTATTTAATGTACGGGTGGTGAGTTGCTTCCACATGTGTTTTTTAAATCTCTGTGTTGGGTATTTGGTCGGCGACGTATCCTGGAACGTCGCACACAAATCGACCTCTATGAGGGATGTGGCGCACCGAGAAGTGCGGAGCGTGACATGTACTGTGGAGTAAGGCACTAGCTTTGTTACTTCGATCGAGTATAAAACTTTCTGAGTGGTTGGTGACTGAGTCTGAGATTGAGATAGAGAAAGCCAGTACTAATCATTCACCGACAAGAAAAATTCCAGAATGACGCATTCACATCTGCCTTTTGATGGCGCGAAAGGTCAGTTCTATGCTATTGCCCGACTGGATTGCGGGATGGGGTGGGAAGAAGTGACATCGCTCAAACGTTTGCAATGGGATTGAGGAGGACGATTTGATAATGGACTGCGATTCCACAAATTCTTTAATCTTATTATATTCAACTTGTAGATCATTCCAGCAAACTACCATAATATTTGACTAATCGATATTTGCTCAATCGGATCAAACATATATGATGAAACGGCCAAAAGTTCAGATCTTGTTATCCTAGTCTACATCTAGATTTGCAGGCTTCAATGTCATGATGTTGTATTAGTTACTTCATGCTCCACAGTAACTCTGCAGAATAACTAAATTAGCACATATCACAACTCAATCGCTTGTATGTAATGTCATACTATTTTCGCCCAGGCTAAAAGTTCAGATCAAAAGTTATGTTCAAGAGAAAGTGTCAAACATAGCAGAGTCGTGGAAGTAGGAAATTTTCTGGAGTCAAGAGATCATAGAAGTCGTTGATCAAGTAAGCAACCCATAAACTCCTAATCCTGCCATTGATTTGAGAGAAATCGGAGAGTGACAATGACATGTTGAGTCATCAATTAAGTGTGAAGATTCAAGAATTTGACAAATTAAACCACAAGCAATGCACCGAGACAGGGGAATCCTCAAAAAAACTGATTAAAGAGTCCAAACCAAACTGAGCAATAATGAAAAGAACGATCTTTAGTAAAAGATAACTCCAAAATGTTTGAATTCAGACATCGTCATATAGAATGTGAAGGTATTAGGAAGCAATAATGATTTGACAAGGAAATACAGTAATAGAATCTATCAGTTCACTGGTATCAATGTGAAAGTGATCGTTGTATTAATATACAAGACTGTATGAAGAACCTGCAAGTTTTGTTACCCGTTCAAAACCTAAAGAGATAATCCTTCAATCATTAGACTTATGATTGGCAATTTTGTGATAGAAATTTACGATGATCATCTATATCTGGATCTAAATTTAAGAAGTGGCTTAGGGATGAGTCCGATGCGGTTTGATGTGGTTTCAACGCCAAGGTCTACCCTCACAACAATTCATAAAATTACGAAGAATGAACATCAAACCTACTTCATAATAAAAAAGCAAAAAAAAAAGTAACTTCATGTGTAAATGGTTAAAGTATGAACCCCATAGGTTATATGATATGGTTTCGTGGTTCGGTTGGTTTCAAAATAGTTGGAACTAAACCAAACCGCAAAGGGAAAATGATACAAACAGTTCCTAAACTTTGACTCAATGTGCAATTTGATCCCTGAACTTTTAATTTGTTCAATATAGTCCCTGAACATTGACCCAAATTTCAATCTGGTCCCTGAACTTTTGGTACATGTTTAATATAGTCCCTGAACTTTATAAAAATGTTCAATGTAGTCCTTCCATTAATTCAAGTTCAAGGACTATATTGTACATTTTCATATACTTCAGGGACTAAATTGAACATGTACTAAAAGTTCATGAATCATATTGAACAAATTAAAAGTCCAAAGACCACATTAAATATTAGGCAAAAGTTCAGGGACTACATTGAACAAATTAAAAGTTCAGGGACCAAATTGCACACTGAACCAAAGTTCAAGGGCTATTTGTATCATTATCCCAACCTAAAAAAATGGTTTGTTGAATTTGTGATCCATTTATTTAAGATAGTACTCTTGTCAAAAGTTTAGTTGAGTATTGAGTTTGAACTGTTTTTTGCTTACCCCTGCATGTATCGAGATTTTTAATCATTCAAATATCATCTATGGATACAATTAATTGACAATCAAGCATTTCTGATTTAAGAGAAAACCAGAAGACATAGAGCCAAATAATCATTGACACTTAGATCTTAGCCAGAAGGCCGAGAAAGGTAAAAATAATAATCACAATCGTAATAAAACTTCCAGGACGTCATCTAATCGTGGGTCATTATTTCTAAAGAACCTCGCATTTAGGGGTGTGCAAAAGAATTAGGAACTGCCCGGACGGATCTAGGCGGTTTTAAGGAGCACCGGTTCGATTCCTAGGTTCCAAAAGTTGAAAACGGTGATTTTCGATCCGGTTCCCAGTTCCAAGGGAAACCTAACCAGACTCGATAGATACTATTCAAAATTTTAATTTTATTTATATAAAAAGTTCAAACTTATCCATTTGATCTCTAATTACCATGCAAGGTTTGGATTTTATACATAACCCTTCTGATGGTCTCTTGGTTCCCATTCAATGCGGGACTCTTTATATATAATGTGTATAGCTTTTCTCTAGTATGTGTCCAGCCTTTCGTGTGGATGCCTTTGATGTAAGACTCTTGGCTTGTCGTTATTGATGTGTCTCCATGCGAATGTTGAGAGTCCCACATCGAATGGCTATGTAAATATTGTAAAAGGAGTTGTCAATAAAATCCAAGCCAACCCTTTTTTATGTGTTGTGTTCTTTTTGCAGCAAGTCGGCCACGACAACGGGTATTACTTGTTAAGTGTGTCATTCTCACACTTTTAGTTCTTTTGCTGGTAAATAGCAAAAGGTTTCATTGGAACCAGTCCAGTTCTCAGTTCCACTCAAAAATTGAACTGCACTGGGAACTGCACTGGGAACTGCTCACCTCTACTAGCATTGGACATATTCCGAAAATGGGCTTCTTGTTTTTGTTTAAGCCCAAATTGAGGTTAGACTTTAGGCCTCTGACTAATACAACGGGTTCAGTCTACCTTGGGCATTAAAAAAAAATTTGGTCGAAACATTAAAATTTTTGTTCACTATCTTCGAATTTTCTTCCTTAATGAATCTAGCCAAAAAAAACAAAAGGAAAAATTCATTAATGAAAATCTAGAACATCAAATCTTAAAATCAACTCTTTATGCCCTGTGATTTCAAGATTTCACATTTTTCACCCTGAAATTTTGTGAAGACTAAGTCCACACGTTGTCCGACCGAAAAAAAAGTCCACACGTTGTTGTCTCAACATTTTGTTCTACCATTCTACACCTTGTAAAAGCAAAGACTTTTCGAGTCTTCGGGGGTGGAAATTGCATGGTTTTGAAGCTGACGGGTGCGAAGAGCAGATAAAGAAAAGATGAAGATGATCCCATCCGAGCCGCAACCAAGTTAAGTATCATCCAATTCGAAAATATACTTGAGAAGGCGTAGATTCTACTCAAACCAAGTAAACTAAGAGTTTATACAGTAATTGGTTATGATGCAATATCATATAACAATATAATTGGTCAAAGCCATGACATTAGTTGATTCACACTATATAATAGATTTTGGTATATCTCATGTGAGACCTGAATGATTTAATGATTGTAAGGCATTGAGCTCACATGAAGCCAATGCCTCTCACGCTTTTGAACCCATTCTGATTAAATAAGTTAAATTAATAAAGGTCTCTATGCCGTGCCAACAAAATAAAGAAAAAAATTTCGAATTTTCATGAGATAGCCACTATGCCGGTCAAGTGAATAATAGTTCCCCATACAACTACACATATGTTCACAAAAGATGTATGCACAAACATATATCGTGCAAAAATTTGGATCATTTATTTAGTTTTTAGAGCGATGCATCATAATTTCAACGGCCAAAGTGATGTATCATAATTTTGAAAACCTTATAGCATTTGAGTCTTAAGTGGGAATGAGAAGAAAATAGCCCATCTTAGTCAAAAGAAAACGCCGATGCAGTATAGAAATCCAGGTTTGACCGTTGCCTATTGCATCTTCTAATCTTTGACAGGGTCATCACAAAATTATTTTCTACCAGCAAGCCAAGTCAAAGAAGTCTTAATCTCGTTACGACAATACAATTGCAATCACAGATGAGTGTGATCCCCCCTTCTAGATTAGGAGGTCATTATGAGCTTTGCACATATAGCTGCTGATCGATCTTTCTATGCTTGAACATTTTTAGTCTAAATAAATGACCAACTCATTCATATATATTCCCAGATGAAGAGGAAACATTACCTAGGCAGAAAAATTTAATTACATTGTTCATTCTAATAATGGAAGTTTGGTTCATTCACTCTAAATATTTTGCCTTCCATGCAAGTAAGACCTCACTAATTTCATCCATTTCTTCCCTAAAACTTATTTTTCTATTTAATCTTTCATATATGCATATGCTTGTTTATTTCTTCCATGACGAAACACGTAACTAGTAATTAGCCATCCTCGTGAAGTAAAAGTCCACCATATCTGTCACGCCCCGCACTTGAAGGTGCGCCACATCCCTCGCGCAGGAGGTCGATTCGCGTCACGACGTCCCCAGGCGCGTCGCCGACCCAAACCCAACACAGAGAATTAAAACACATGCGGAAGCAATTAAAACCACCCATACATAGATAAACATAACCCGGGGTAGCCACTGAAATCAATACTTGTACTAATATGGAAATCCTTTACAATATCCAGATACAGCCCAAATACCAAAATCCAAAAATGATTCAAGGCCACTACGACTAGCTGGGGCTCTTCCCAAAAATATGTCGATCGTCGCCCTCCCCGAGGGGGATCCGAAAAGTCGGTTTTACAACAACCGTGAGAATAAATCTCAGCGAGTAATTCCCTAAACCTAAACTAGGCTAACATGCACCTCGACAAGTACTAAACAACATAAGGTACACACACGTCGACTCGGGGCCCCGGGCCTAAATCTAATCTCGCTAGACCCCGGGTTAGGCGTCAAATCAACAAAAGCAGCCACGCCGCGAGAATATAATCACAGCACATACACGTGCATTTCTATGTCACCACGCATGCTATGCATATGCTAGTGCCGCACTCATGCTCATGCCTCATCAATGCAATATCGCACACTTGCACACTAGCACTCAGCCATTTCTCAATTTCTTCCCCGACCAGCGTTAAACGATCCGAGTTCGACCAGCGTAAACGCATCAGTCCACACCGCACACTTGCCCAATTTATTATTATTATTACGACTGAGTCATCACATTTTTTTCACGCCCCGGTCGTCTAGCACTGCTTCAAAGTGCAGAGGCGTTAGCACCGATGTGGCCCAATGTCTCTAGCCCGCTTCAAAGTGCATGAGGCGCAACCTTTGTTCTCCTTGCGAACGAGCCTGCTCCAAAGTGCATGAGGATGGTCGCCCCGAACGATCATTTTGGGCATCGTCACGCTTCAAAGTGCATGAGGCGGTATCGACCCGAAGGTCATGACCCGAAGGTCCATGGGTGATCACACAACTCATTATTATCCCCGAGCCCGCGTTAGGCGCACGTCGGGCAATTTAGGTGATCATAATGCATCGTCATCGGGCACATTCGTACATGCTCATGTCGTGCCAATGCTTGAGATGCATACTCATGGCTATCACTTTCACACTTGGGCATCCACATCTTGCGATTTTTTCGATGTAACGGGTTCAACTCACAATCGCGCATATTCAATTTCACAAATTAACATGCCCCTCGGACAATCAATTTCAAATCAGCCATAGCATCAAATTGACACACTACCCATGCACGAATTCGACACATAATTTATGCCTACAAATCACCCAATCACAAATTAGTGCAATCATGGAAGTCAAATCAAGCACTCGAGCACGGTACACCGTTCACACCTATCGATCCTTAAGCCGTTCCACATAATACCGCGCCACACTAAACAAGTCACGACATTGCCAAATCACTCCCAATTAAAGACCATTCAATCGCTAACTCAATCTATCCATGAATTGCGCCAATTGCACTCTTCGAGTCCTAATCAATCGCCTCGCCTAGATCGAATCTATCGAGGCTAGGCACTATACCACAAATTCTAGGCCAATGATTGTCATCAAAAGGCTCAATTATACTCCTCAAAATATTATTCTAATTGACCACCACAAAATTAATTTGGTCGAAACATTAAAATTTCCACATATTAAATTCAAATTTTCTTCCTTAATGAATCTAGCCAAAAAAAAAAGGAAAAATTCATTAATGAAAATCCTAGAACATCAAATCTTAAAATCAACAAATTTATGCAATCAAATTTCAATCAATTTCACATTTTTAACCCTGAAATTTTGTGAAGACTAAGTCCACACGTTGTCCGACCGAAAAAAAAGTCCACAGGGTTGTTGTCTCAACATTTTGTTCTACCATTCTACACCTTGTAAAAGCAAAGACTTTTCGAGTCTTCGGGGTGGAAATTGCATGGTTTTGAAGCTGACGGGTGCGAAGAGCAGATAAAGAAAAGATGAAGATGATCCCATCCGAGCCGCAACCAAGTTAAGTATCATCCAATTCGAAAATATACTTGAGAAGGCGTAGATTCTACTCAAACCAAGTAAACTAAGAGTTTATACAGTAATTGGTTATGATGCAATATCATATAACAATATAATTGGTCAAAGCCATGACATTAGTTGATTCACACTATATAATAGATTTTGGTATATCTCATGTGAGACCCAAATGATTTAATGATTATAAGGCATTGAGCTCACATGAAGCCAATGCCTCTCATGCTTTTTTTTGAACCCATTCTGATTAAATAAGTTAAATTAATAAAGGTTTCTATGCCGTGCCAACAAAATAAAGAAAAAAATTTCGAATTTTCATGAGATAGCCACTATGCTGGTCAAGTGAATAATAGTTCCCCATACAACTACACATATGTTCACAAAAGATGTATGCACAAACATATATCGTAAAAAAAAAATTTGGATCATTTATTTAGTTTTTAGAGCGATGCATCATAATTTCAACGGCCAAAGTGATGTATCATAATTTTGAAAACCTTATAGCATTTGAGTCTTAAGTGGGAATGAGAAGAAAATAGCCCATCTTAGTCAAAAGAAAACGCCGATGCAGTATAGAAATCCAGGTTTGACCGTTGCCTATTGCATCTTCTAATCTTTGACAGGGTCATCACAAAATTATTTTCTACCAGCAAGCCAAGTCAACGAAGTCTTAATCTGGTTACGACAATACAATTGCAATCACAGATGAGTGTGATCCCCCTTCTAGATTAGGAGGTCATTATGAGCTTTGCCCATATAGCTGCTGATCGATCTTTCTATGCTTGAACATTTTTAGTCTAAATAAATGACCAACTCATTCATATATATTCCCAGATGAAGAGGAAACATTACCTAGGCAGAAAAATTTAATTACATTGTTCATTCTAATAATGGAAGTTTGGTTCATTCACTCTAAATATTTTGCCTTCCATGCAAGTAAGACCTCACTAATTTCATCCATTTCTTCTCTAAAACTTATTTTTCTATTTAATCTTTCATATATGCATATGCTTGTTTATTTCTTCCATGACGAAACACGTATCTAGTAATTAGCCATCCTCGTGAAGTAAAAGTCCACCATATCATCCTGTCTCGCTTTTTTTTTTTCCACTTGTAAGTTGAGATAGTACATTGAACATGTTAACAAAATAGATTCTACTTAGGAAATTATAAAAAAAAAAAAAAAAGCAATTGGTGTTACAATGTTGTATAATAATAGAAATTGGTCAAAGTCATGTTATTGTAATATAATCGGTTCATGATAACACCTTCAACTGAATAAGTGATAATCTTAACTAAAAATATTAAGGAAAATAAATTTCAACATGAAATAAAAGTTCGATAAAAAATGAAGTAAAAAGGAAAAATGTATCATGGAATAATTATTTGATTGGGAGAACCCGTTGGCCAAAATTGGCCAAATGAACTTAATTAGTAAGAAATGAAAAGATTTAGGACTCAATTGGCAAAGTTGAAAGGTTTAGAACTACATTGACATAAGTGCAATAGATTTATGACTTTTTGGACAATTTTTCCATAAATCTTCAACCAGCATCTTTCTTTCCTCCTGTACAAACACATCGTATGAACAGCAATTGAAGGAATAGCTGTTACTTAACTCCACCATGTGAACAAAGTGTCGACATTTATTTATGAAATCATAAATAAATCGACTATTGATATGTTTTTGTCCTTGACTCGTTTACATTTGCACCAGGAGCATCTGAATATTGATCGTTAATTTTCTTTTCAATTTTTTTATTAATAAAAAAAGAAAGTCAGGTCAAGAGGCACATGCATTGGGTCCACGTACCCTCCGCATAATGCTGCGGAAATTGCTCTCTAATTTTTTTAGGAAAAATGATACAAACAATTCATGAAATTTGACTTAATATGCAATTTAGTCTATGAACTTTTAATTTATTCAATATAGTCCCTGAAGTCTAACCCAATATTCAATGTGATCCATGAACTTTCAATTTATTCAACGTGGTCCCTAAACTTTTGGTACATGTTCAATATAGTCTCTGAACTTTATAAAAATATTCAATGTAGTATTTCCATTAATTCGAGTTTAGAGACTATATTATACATTTTCATATAGTTCAGGGACTAAATTGAACATGTACCAAAAGTTGAAGAACCACATTTAATATTGGGTTAAAGTTCAGGGACTACATTGAACAAATTAAAAGTTCGGTGATCAAATTGCACATTGAGCCGAAGTTAAGGACTATTTGTGTCATTATCTCATTTTTTTACTAGTAGAGAGTGTTGTGTGTTGGTAATAACATGTCGAAGGCTGAGAATAGGTGGAGATCACAACAACATAATTGGTCAAAATTTTGATATTGAAATATCCAATCACTAATGACAAACAAACCTAATTGAAAAGCTGAGAAAAAGAAGAACGCCCCGATGAATTAAAAGTTCTACAAAAGATAAAATACAAGGTAAAAATGTAGGACTGAATAATTATTCGATTTGTGGAGAATTCGTTGGCCAAGAATTTACAAATGCGACACAGAAAGAATCAAATTTCTGTAAAACTTCAAAAAAAAACTTAAGGACAGAGACAAAATCTCTTTGAAAAAAAAGTAAAATAAATCAGATTATGGATCGAAAATAAAAAACTTCTCTTATTTGAATATTAAGTGACATACAGACTTTTTTTTTTAACAAAATCTGATTTAATCCGGCAACTGATGTGTTTTTGTCATTTGACTCATCTACGTTAGCACTGGGAGCTCGTTAGCTTTCTTTTCTACATACGTTGTCAATAGAAAAGGCAAGTCAAGTCAAGTCTTCGACCAAAAAAAAACAAAAAGTCAAGTCAAGTCTTCGACCAAAAAAACAAAAAGTCAAGTCAAGTCAAGTCTCTCTACGCGGCTTCCGCACAGTACTGCGGGAATTACACAAGCAATAATTGACCTTTCCATCCAGCATGCATCGCGGCGGTTCAATTAGCATGAAGAGTCTAGGATCGTTTGGTTGGCCAGAACCCAGCATTGTTCAATCACGCACAATAAAGAGTGTTGCTTGGGGGTTATCCAACGTGGAAGGCCGAGAATTGGTGGAAATCACAGCGGCGTGTGGATCCTGTTGTTTGAGCACTCCTTAGATATTCGGTGACTCCTTGCTCTTCTCCTCTTCTCCCCTTCTCTTTTTCCTACTTTGATTGCCCCATTTTCTCCTGATGACAGTGAAGAGTTGTATGAGAGCTTTTGTTTTTGTTTGAATGTAGCTCCGAATTAAGTTCTGAGAGACATTTCTACACTACCCAGATCTAGGAGTCCATATTCCTCTTGTTTTGAGGCTCTGCTCCATCAATCTTGAGATGAGAATAAAAGAACTGACTCATTCAAAAGATTCAATATACAGGGTGTCTTCCTCATCTACCTCTCCACATGTAGGTGATTATGAAGCCGGAACCAAAAAGCCAAAGGGAAATGACTATGAAGTGTTCCTGAGCTTTAGAGGGAGAGACACTCGCAAAGGCTTTACCGATTTTCTCTATACTAGCCTTGTTGATGCAGGAATTCGCGTGTTTAGAGACAATAATGACCTCTGTGTTGGTGAGGAGATTGGTCTAGAGCTTCTCTGCAGTATTACGCAGTCTAAGATCTCAATACCCATTATCTCGGAGGACTACGCTTCGAGCAAATGGTGCCTACGTGAGCTGGCACAAATTTTGAATTGCAGGAGAAGTAGAGGGCAAGTAGTGTTGCCCATATTTTACAAAGTGGAACTCTCGCAAGTGCAAAATCTTACGGAAAGATTTGGAGATGCTATCAATGCGCATAAAAAGAATTCGGACCAAATGGTTGTGAAAGAATGGGAAGATGCACTCAAAGAAGTTAGTTCCTTGAAAGGATGGGAATCCAATAAAATTGATGATGGGTACGTTATTTTCCACCAAAACATTGTTTAGTTTTTCATAAATAGATCTTACTTGAAAAAGCATATAAACACTGCTATCGTATATTGAAATTTTATATTGTTACTTGACAGGCATGAAGCAATATTAGTCAAAATGGTCGTCGGAAGAGTTATGAGTGAGTTGAAAAGACTTTTTCAACTAAATGTTCCCGAACAGTTGGTGGGAATTGATGATCGTGTGAAAGAAATTATGAGCAAGATAGATGCTAAATTCGGTGGTACATGGATTATTGGAATTTATGGAATGGGCGGCATCGGCAAGACAACCCTTGCAAAGGTGTTATACAACAAAATGTCTAGTCATTTTGAGGATCGTAGCTTTGTGGCAAATATTCGAGAAACATCTAAGCATGAGAGTATTATATGCCTACAAAAACAGCTCATTTCTGACATAATAGGAAATCCATGTGAGGTGTCTAATATCGATGATGGAATCAATGTCCTCAAATCTCGATGTACAAGTAAGAAAGTCCTCACTCTTCTTGATGATATGGATGATAATGCTCAGTTGAATGCTTTGGTAGGAGACGGTAGTTGGTTTAAAGCAGGAAGTATAGTCATCATCACAACTAGAAACAAGAGTATTCTTGACAAGGCTAGGGCTGGCCACATGTATGAACTCAATGAGTTGCCTTTAGATCAATCATTGATTTTATTTAGTAGACATGCATTTCGAAAGGATTTTCCTCCGAGTAATTATGAGGTCTTCTCTTATGATGTTGTGTCTACTACTAGAGGGCTTCCTTTAGCTCTTGAAGTTATAGGTTCATTTTTATGTGGAAAGACAAAGGAAGTATGGAAAGATACAACAAAGAAATTAAAGAAAGTGCCTGATAAGAAAGTGCAAGAGACGTTGAGGATAAGTTACGAAGCATTAGAGTATGAGGAACAACAGATTTTTTTGGATATTGCATGTTTTTTATTGGAGTATCTAAACAAAGTCTGACTTATATGTGGGACGCCTGTGATTTTTTCCCGGGGAAAGGGATTGAAATATTGAGTCTTATGTCCCTCATTAAAGTTGATGAATATGGCTACCTACTTATGCATGATCAATTAAGAGATCTTGGAAGGGAAATTGTTCGTCTAGAAAATCAAAAAAAGCCTCAAAAGCGTAGCAGATTATGGATTCATGAGGAAGTCATAGACGTGCTTGCACACAACAAGGTAAGAGTTTTCCTTACTTGGCTTGTGGTCAATGAATGTCGAGTCCATCTTCTCTTTTCTTTTTTGAAATGAAATTGCTGCGCCAAAACTTGGCGCATCTATTAGCAAAAGAGCTCTTCCGGTTACATGTTGTTCTTGCCTTAGTTTAGGACATAAAGGAGCAATTTCTTGGTTATTGATGATTGATATATATCTTGAGCTCGTAGTATTTTGTTGAGGACACTCTCCTTTGGTAACTGCAATGCAACGAGAAAACTACAAAAACATAATGTTTGAAAGAGCACTTTCCGAGAAAACATGACATCTATAAGTTGTTGGGCCATGCTTTTCCCACATATGCGTTTGATGCACATTTTTATGTTTGGATTTTTCTTATAATTTCTGGTTCGATCCTTTCGTTCGTTTTTCCTTTTACCCAGTATTGACTTCTTATGAGTTATATGCTATGATAAAGTAGACCTCCATTGATTTGTGATGGTTAGCTACCCTGCTTCCTGTATTTTTCAAGTTGGGTTAAACACAGATTTAGTCCCCTAAGTATTACTGTTTGTGCGATTTAGTCCCCCGTCTATTTTTTTCCCCCTTCAATGTTGTCCTTCACCTTTCACAATTGGTGTAATCAAGTCCTTTGTCATCATCCATTAGTTAACACCATCAATGTGCTAATTTGGCTTTCATTTTCATTTGTCAACTATAGGCTTTCATGTTATAATAATTTATGCTGCATAATTCAACTCTTGTGAGCATCGTATTCAGCAAAAATTTAATTAATCTTTCTATCATCATTTGTTAAATATGGGCTATCATGTTATATAACTTTTTTGTCGATTTTTATTTCTCAAGTATTAGCTTCCATGTTACGTTTGATATTTCTACATCATTCAACTCATAATGGCATTTTATAGCACATATTTAGTACATTTTTATCATTTATTTGTTAAATATGAGCTATCATATTACATAATTTTTTTTATCGATTTGTTAATATAATCCGCTTGTGAAGTACAACAAAATATTTTCTCATGATGAGTATCCATAGAACTTTTTAATCATAATAGCCATCACTTATACTTATTGTAGAACTATATGTAATCATGTAAAAGATTCGTCTAAACATATGTTCCTTTTCCTTTTATTATGGACAATTTTATTACATTCAATTATTTGTAAAATATGTTAAATAATTATTTTGTGATGATGGATATTTCTTAGTCACAATGGGTATCCATACATGTTTTCAATCATAACAGTGATCGCTACATTGCGTCATACTTATTGTTGAAATATATGCATCCATGTAATAGATTCCTCTAAACATATACAGTTTTTCTTCCGTGATGGGTAATTTGATTACATTAATTTATTACTAAAGCATGTAATATAATTTTTCTTGTGACGAAGATATCTTTTTTTATTGATTTTTTAATATTATTTATTTGTCAATGTGAGTCCAATATGATATTGATCTGTAACTTGACAAGTATGCTTTTAATATTATCTACTTGTCAAATATGAGCCCGTCGGACATAAAAAAAGATAAATTTATAAATTGTTACCACTACTACAAAATATATATGCGTTATGTTGTTTGGTAAGATCTATGGATTAAAATAAGACAGTAGAAGAAAAAAGTTAATTTTTACAATAAACGGAACAATAAAGCTATAAATATTTTATTGTAGGGAAGGCCATAACTTTTGTACGTCAGTCACTTGAGTGCCAAAATTTTTTTTTCGCTCACTTTAGTTTCACAAATTTGAAAAAATAATCACTTAAGTGCCATTGACGATTTGTCTCGCTGGAAAATCTAACATAGTCACCGGTCATCCTACGTGGTATCGCCGGCACTAATGTGAATAATTAATTAAAAAAATTAAAAATAAAAAAATCCACGTCGAATTGGAAAATTAATAAAAAAAAAAAATCAATGTAGAACGATTTACCATGAATGGCACTCAAATGATTGATTTTACTCCGATGTGGCATTCAAGTGAACACCATACAAAAGTAATAGCACTCTACTGTCCTTATCCCAAACATTTCTACAAATAAGTGAAAACGTTGGGGAGGGCCAATCAATAGAGTTATCCCTCTTAACTTTACCGTTAGGGTCCCACGTAAACAAATACCTTACATTAATTAATTATTTATAAGACATATTAATAGAAGTGGATACCATATATATAAAACTAGGTACTTCTCATGAATGAGGCCCATTGCATATAAAATCCAAAAATATTTTAAATTTAATTTTCAACAAAGATTGAAATTAAAATATCATCAAAACAATTATTATGTACTAATATATAAGTTGTCACGCCCCGAACCTCAACGGGCTCGCGACACCCCTTCGATGGTCGTATTGAACGCGACGTCCCAGGACATGTCGCCTACCCAAACGAAACACGCGAAGACAAACGCAAGCAGAAGCGGAAATCAACAACCCAAACGATAAACAATGACAAAGGGGTAGTACTTGCACAAATCAATAAACCCATAACGTAAGCTTGACAATTACCTACAACATTCACAAATACACAACATCAAAAGGGAGCAGTGGTTGGGTAGCCTACTTCACTATACAAAAAAGGGGGGGCATCCAAAGATGAAACGAAATATCAAATGCCCAAGGTCACTCCCGGTCTCTGAACCACACAAGATGACTATCTGTCACTCCAAACCTGAAAATGTTTAACAATGAGGATGAGATAAATCTCAATAAGTAGATAACCTAAACCCCACATAGGTTAATACGTACCTAGACAAGTCCCAACATGCAATCTAATAATTGACATATTCGAATTCACATAACTCATTTACCTCGCCTCGAATCACATGCCAACTCTGCACATTAGTCAAACACTATAATGTGATAATAGTCCAAACACATATCACGATCACCCGAGCGTCATACACACGTGCATTCACCCAATTCAACCAATTACATTACATGTGCGCATCCATCCAACTTTCATACGACCCAGGTCAACACCCCACAGGTCCTTTCTCACTTTCTCACGACCCACATAAACACGCCTTAAGTCAACCATCCAATCAATCCGTGTTTTGTCCCGGATCAACACGCCTCAGGACCTTTCTCACGACCCGAGTCAACACCCCACAAATCCTTTCTCACAACCCGGGTCAACACCCTACAGATTTGTAGCCTTTCGATCGATTCGGGCTTGTTCAAGCGAACACACACGCCACATAATTCAATACATTTCATGACAATCACATAATCAAATGTCACACAACTATTTTCCAACGACCACAACACGATTCGTCATTCTAATACGTCATAATTCCCAAACTCAAATCATGCTCCCCACCTCAGCCCACCGACCCGACATTCAAGTCGGCACATTCAAATATCCAATTCACCCACAAACGCCACAACAACCCAAGCATCGAACCCATCTCAATCAATCAATAATTTAGCCACTAATTAAGCCACACAATCACCACAATATAGTCCATAACCTACCACATTTTAATCACAACTCCATCCCTAACTTAGCCATTGAACCGATACTAATCACACCCTAAACAAGTCTAAATAATACCCAAAGTACTGGATAGGGTTTAGAGAGTCACTTACCTAAATTTTGCTCGAGGAAAAATCGACTAGGGGCCAAAATGGCCTAGGGGAACAGTAGCGGCTCGGCACGAGTGAGGGCGCAACAGGCATGGTGGCCGGCAAGGCGCTTGGCCACGGCCAGGGTGCTCGGCATGGCCCTCGGCCACAGGCAAGGCGCTCAGCCACGAGCGAGGCAACGGCCTGGGCGGACGAGCAATGGCTGGGTGAGCTCGGCCACGGCCAGGCATGCTCGAGTGACTGGCTCGGCACTCAGCACGAGCAAGTGCAATGGCTGGGCTATCTCATTTTATTAATGAGATTAATATGCGTAATATTTGTACAAAGTGGGTGTAGTCGAAGCAATGGCTCCTTCCAATACTTGTGATGTAAATAATTATGCTTTTGAATTTTGTGTCATGATTAATTTTCATAATTAGCATGAAAGTTAAAAGGTATGCAACTAAAAGCAATTACAACATATAAATGATTTGTGCAAGCATCAAGCAAGCCTGTGCAAATGTCATAAGTATATTTAATAAAAAAAACACCAAATATAAATATAGAGAATGCACAATATAATGAAGTAACGAGATTTATTGAAAAACATGCTACCGATGCATTTGAGCGAGTATATTTTAGCACAAATAAAAATGTAATCAACTTAATAGAGCATTGCTTGTCAATAGGCATGCAACCCAACTGGTAAAGTGATTGGGGATGGGGCACTAGTATCACAGATTGGGGATTTGACTCATGTGCTCTGCAAGAGATAGAGCAAAAGTTAGAAAATGAGGAAAGTTAGATATAAGACAAAAACAAAATCATTGGTTAGAACTGAAAAAAGGGTATCTATAAAGTTATTGACGAAAATACGATGATATACAAGAATTTTTTAAAGGTAAAATAAGTAGTGTCTCATCCGAAAGAATAAATTTTAAAGTAAAAATTCAAACCGCCAAACAAATCCATCTTATAACTCTAATGATTTGTGCTCAATGTTCAATACATCACCTAAGACTAAAAAACAAAATTGAGTTCCCAGAATATTTGGTTACAACGAAAGAAAAATGTAAAAGATTTGAGTTTCCTAAGATCCAATTTAATCAATCCTCAGGTCCAATCTTTCTTGAAGCAAGATCTCATTAATTTCTGCTATTTCACTAACAAAATAAACAAGATAATGAAAATCTTGCATCAAACATCTGTACTAATAAAAAGAGGAGTACAGATCATCTATATAACGTTTCATATATAATCGATTTTTCTTCAATGTATAATTAAAAACACTATTAAAGAAACACATGATAAGAAAGGAATGTCAAACACTGCTATTGAGAATTGCAAACAATGTACATCAGAATAATAGGGAAGATTCTACAATTCAAATTCTCTTATTTTGAAACATGTTTTGATGACAAGTTTGATAGATGCACTTGAACTGCAGGTGTCATGATGATTCACATGTAAGGGATATGAGTTAGGGTTGTGCTGTTTCACATATAAAGGGCATGAATTTTGATAGATATATTTGAACTAGTTTGTACATAAAGAGAGGCCTTGTATTGTAATTTTGAAAGGATGCAATTTTTGGTAATTCAAAAGGTGCAAATTTGCGAAAGGCATAATTACACCTTCTTGAGGTTCACATTTTTACATGAATAAGATAAATCATATGCAATGACAACTTGTCATTTCACCAAGTTGAAAGTAAAATGTCTACACCAATAGTATGATATCAAATTGAAATTAGTTTTCTTTTTATATACAGTTGGTCTCATTTCATCAATTAAAACTTATTGTCCACAATGTTTCATAATTGAAGGGCACTAGTAAGATTGAGGCCGTTCGTCTTGGCTCTTATGAAGGGAAAAGCTGCCGAGGAGAACAATTTAACAAACTCCCCAACTTGAGGTTCCTTCAAGTGTGTGGTGTGCATTTCACCGGAGATTTCCAAAACTTGCTTCCTCAATTAAGATACCTTCAGTGGGAGGATTGTCCCTCAAATTTCGAAGTGGCCAACTTTCATCTGTCTGAAAAAATTAATTGTGCTCAATCTATCATATAGTAGCATTACAGAGAACTGGAGAGGATGGGGTCCACTCAAGGTAAGATATTGAGAATATATATCTCTTGTGAATAATAATGTGTCACCGAAGGTCCAATCGCACCAAGTTCTACCGTTCTTTCTTATAGAAAGGTTTGGTATCGTTCCTCATATTAAGGATTTTCATCTAAATATAAGAGGAATTTATAGGCTCCTATCCTCTGCCCCTTAATATCTTTAATTGATAAAACTCAACAACCCGTCATGCATAACCTTAGACAATGCTAAAAAAATTAACCATATTAATTAACATCTATTTAAAATATAAACACATATTCGTGCCTATTTTGATTTACATTAATCTAGATGGTTTATGGCTTCTAAGTTAATTTCTCCTCATGTAAAAGTATGTCTTTTGAGTGATTTTTGTTATATCTCTGTTCCAATCTTCTTTCATGGAGAAACAAAAGCTCCACATAGTGGCTTGTGTTGTACATACATACTAAAATTCTAAATTCATTTTAATCTTAGAGTAATAGATATAATTTATGATTTGCTCTGACTTTTTGCACGAAACATTTAGTCATTATAATTGTTGAATATGGAAGTCACTATATAGCACAAATATAAATTATTAATGTTATGAGAGTAATAAGATTATCTTTCCAATGGCATTAATTTTTTTTTAGAATATAACATTCTTTATATCTTGTACATATAATATTAAAAAATCACTTTTTCATAATTAAACTACTCGTTTGTCTTTTATTTCATACTATCTATGTGTCATCTGCTTTTTGATCAGAAAATTTGCTTATGTCTAATCAACGGCATTGCCATGGCTCGTAAAAACTGAATATATTTTCTTTTTGAAATTTTATTTGAAAATAAACGTGGTTAGCACTTGTACATCCCCAACATTCTTTTCGCAATGGATATGCTTAAATAAAATCAATATGATGGTGTAGCCTAAGACTACTGAAAAACCATTTAAAATTAAATAAAACAACTATGAAATCTTAGCAGAGCAAGGGTATTTTTTAGTAATTTTAAAAATTCTTTAAAAAAAAAAAGAAATAGTGAAAAATCACATGTTACGGTTGTCCACTTTCACTGAGGTTTCCTTTGTTTCTTTCAGATGGCAATCGAATTGAAAGTTCTCAACCTCTCGTTCTGTGAATATTTGATAAGAACTCCCGATTTGTCTGCTTTCAAAAGCTTAGAAATTTTGATTCTTGAAGGATGTTTCAGTTTGGAAGAAATTCATCCTTCTATCTGGTATATCAAGACCCTTGTCTCCTTGAATGTCAATAGTTGTGAGAGACTGAAGGAGCTACCAGCAAGAGTAGAGAGAATGGAAGAATCGAGAGAGCTTCTCATCAATGACATCGCTATAAAAGAGATTCCTATATCGAGAGGTTATTCGATGAAGACAAAGACTCTACATGCCCTAAATTGTGATAAAATTGCTCAACTTCAAGAATCCATGGGCTCTCTTGTGTCGTTAACTAATTTAGAACTACGTGGGACAAGGATTAAAGAATTACCTGAATCTATTGGTTTTATGAAGGCACTAGAGACTCTTAATGCCTATTTCTGTATATCATTAACTCTCATACCTAGCTCCATAGGCAATCTAACATCTTTGTCTCTCCTTGACTTAACGCGATGCTGCTCATTGAGAGAGATCCCCGACTCAATTGGAAAGTTGGCATCATTGATTGAGTTGCGATTAGCGTGGACATCAATTACAAAATTACCTGAAAGCATTGGGAATCTACAAAATTTGAGGATCTTGGACATCGATGGAGCTCTCGTGACGGAATTGCCTAGTGCCATTGGGATTCTAGCGAAACTCCAAGTGTTGAGTGCATCATGCTGCAAAAATCTGAAAGGACTGCCCAGTAATATAGGCGAATTGGTTTCGCTAAACGAGCTTCGTTTAGACGGATCGGGCATTTTGGGCTTGCCAGAAAGCATTTCTAAGCTCTCTTCTCTCCAACAGCTAAGCGTTCAATTTTGCAAAAATCTTGGAGGATTGCCAGAACCGCCCTCTAGCTTAACAGCTCTGCATGTAACTTTCCCAAGTCCATCGTTACCATATCTTTCCAAACTAACCCTTCTCAAGGAACTCACTCTTTATGATTGCCGTCCACTTGAATGTCTCCCTAAGCTTCCCGTCGGACTATCGAAGATTTCTATTCGACGTTCTTATATGTTCAACATGCCGAATCTCTCATTGATCTACAAGTGCTTTGGGCTAAGAAAAGTCACCAGCTGCTGGGAGTCTGCGTATTGCCTAGTCTTACACATTGATTAGGCATTCCCAGATTCTCCAGAGGCAACGAGCCCAAATTGCAACTTTGAAGATTCCGCGGGAAACAGATGGTGCAAGTTGCAAGAATCTAGTTGAAGTTCACGGGACCTTTCAAGTTCAAAACATCTAAGGCTATCATGTGTCGCAAATTGCAAGAGTCTGGTTAGTTTGGATATCTCTGGTTGCATGTCCATTCAATCACCTGACCTTTCAAGTTTAAAGAATGGAGATGGCAGTCCTGGTGAATCATCCGTGAGTAATTCTCTTTTGTACATTTCTGAGTGATTCATGTTTCTTAGTTGGAATGAAATCCCTCTCGATCATGGTAGGAATGTGACTGGCAACCCTTGTTGGAGGACTAGATCATAAGAGTGCCTTTTGAGAAAATAATTTGTCTTCTGCATCCACTTGATTCCTCAATCTCAACATGATATCGGGAACCAGACTTTTAGATTAATAATCTCCTTTCCAGTTTTGTATCTGAAGGGTGTCCTGCTTGCTTGCAGGTCATCTGTAACATGTTTGTTTTGTTTTCATGGCTAATTAAACTTTTATCTTCAGTTGATTGTTATAATGGCAGGCATACTTGTTTATACATGAAGTTGATGTGGCGGAAATTACAAAATGTTGAAAGAACAAGCAGCTCTTTAAGAAAAATCCTTTGACCATAGTCATCACAGTTTCTTAAGGTGGACGACAGAAATCCCACACTGAGGAATGACGTGAATTTGCTTGCTTTTCCTGATTGCTTGAATTGGTTTTTTTCTTGTTCTGGAATATTGCAACTGTAATTTTTCTCTTGTCTGTTCTCATATGATCGCTCAAAGTAATTTAATGATTGACATGTCGATTATTAAGGAAGCTTCTCGAAGCAAAGTACAAAAACACATAGGCAAAGGAGAGAGACCTGCTGGACTTGTGGCGCTCTGGATCCTCAAAATTCATCAGGTTCTTTCAAGTAAATCATCAGGCGTGAATTTGATATGATGCAAGGCTGCAAGAGTGAGTTCATAGTTTCATTGTCATTTTAAGTTCTCGATCAACCGCTTGTGTTGAGTTTGATCCTAACAAGATTCACATCATTTTTCCTGTCACCACATGATGGACTCTTCTGCCCATGTCATTCCAATGGTGCGATTTTTTCGCATGCCAATGAGGATTTGTTCTAGTGATGCTCTATTTCGACTTTCCAGTATGCAAGTTTTTGTCTGCCACGTTCTAATTTTTCTAGACTGTAAAATAGAGCCAAACTTCAGAATTTGGTAGGAGAAGCATATATGTATTCCAATGAAACCTATGAACTATTATGAGGTTGAGAATTGTTATCTATATGAATCATGCTGGAATTATGAGAAGAGGCATTGTAACAAGTTTATTAACTTTATGATGAGTAGCAACATCTCACAATCTATCAATAGTTCACCTATATCTAGTAGAAATAATGATCCTCATGTATAATGAACTCGTATAATAAGCTTATGGCAATGGACACGAATAGGACTAGCAGTGACAAACAGAAATATGAAGAATTGCTTCAAGGTGGTGGCGGAGATGTGGTGGTCCCAGTGGTTAGGGCTGGTAGTTACAGGGATCCCAATTGGACTGGAGGTCGGGGCGGTGGAAGTTTCACTGACGGTGACAGCTAATTTTTGGCCCTGAGAGCAACGGTCACTATTAGCAAATGTGTACACGAAGTAATACTCGCAGGCTTTGTCAAGGGAAAAGGTGGCTGGTCCGTTGATTAGTGTATGAACGTAGATGCACTGTTGCAGTTAATGTTATCACCATTTGACATGTTCACGATGTCTTGTGACCCTGCGTTGAAGTAGAAAACTGCAAAAATAATGGAAGATCATTGGCATTAAAGAGTGAAGCTCAAGATTGATTTTTCGGCCACTGAAGCTCAAGATCGATTGCACATAAGTACGTCTATGCAATTCAAATCAGGAGATTTTACTAACAGAGCATCTGTACGCTAGAAATGACAACAACCATTTTTCTCTTATCTTCATATGTTAGCTTTCTAGCATTTATGCTCCAAAAAGAATGGGATATTGAGTTCTCTTCAGGAAGGTATACATAGATTTGTGTCTCTCGCCCCTGGAGAGCTCCTCTCTCTTTGTCGAGAGCTTTCCCTACATCACAATGACGTTTTCTTTCAGCTACCTTCCTCCATGATCGTCACCCCCCATTTTTTCTTGATCATCCATTATCCTCATATTCGCTCTCTATCATCATTAGTTATTTCCATCTGCTTTCTATTTTAGTTAAGTCTCTTTGGCATTGTTTCGTTGCATTAGTTTTCCTATAGCCACACACTGTCCCTATCAACTGTTCGACCACATTTCTGAGTTTATTCTCTGCTAATCTATGTCTTTTTTCTCATTACAGGATGCCTGCAGAGGTTCCCTTAACAACGCAAGCATCTCTGGTAGACAATCTTCTGGGGATCATTTGGTTTTGGAGCAAGTTGGTGATGAGGAAGCTGAGATGGTTTTCATTGGAAGGATTTTGTCGGAGAAGTGCTCGAGTCAAGCTGCGTAGCTAGAGTTTGAAGGAAAGCCTGGGCTGGTATGGGTGAGATTACCATAACCCCTCAAAATGAGAAGATGTATTTGCTCAGGTTTCATGATTGGCACCAAGCAGAGTCCTAAGTTCTGGCCTTTTGGTCGATTAGGGGAAAACGCACAAACCTGCAGAGATGGGATGCTCAGAGGAGACCAGAGGACCTCTGTTTTTCATGAACTGGAGGTGCGGCTGCAAATACATGGATTGGTCTTCGGCTAAATGACAGAGAACAATGCGAAAGCAATTGCTTGTTTGGCGGGCCAAGTGGTGTAAGTTGAGTCAATTCACACCAAATCTCGGGGTCATTGTGGATTCCTTCGTGTTGCATTGGATGTTAAAAAACCCCTCGTACCTGGAAAGCAGAGTATTGGGGATAATGGCGGCATTGGGCATACATTCGATATGAGCGAACGCCAGGCTTTTGTTGCTCGTGTTGTCATTGGCCATACCGGGAAGCTATGTGACAGTGAAGTTCTTATGTCTGAAGCTGTGGCTGGACAACCTAGATATGGCCCTTTGTAATCTCATGAGGTTTCAGTTCACTACACTAAGAAGAAGCTTTAAATTTCATGAAAAGCCATGGCCTTCGCTCACAGCAGTTCATATCTGTGAATTGTACCATCATATCTCCTTTTCTTTAATAGGAAAAATAGGAATAGCAGTTATCCAGTTCAAGAATTGGGGGTAGGTGGCACAAACGTTAGAAGATCCTGAAGTGGTGCATCAAATGATTTAGTGGATTGTATAATAACGTGCATGGTACACGTGCCAAGAAGTCAATGATTGGAATAGTAAAATATAATGCCATAAAGATACCAAAAAAACCATACACAATAATTGAGAAATCATCAAACAGTTTTTAATAAATGTTTGTAATACCAGGACAAAAGGCCGGTTGAAATGAAGCAATGTTTTTATATGCCCAAGTCGCATCAGAAAATTCCAATGTTCCATCTTTTTTACGCACCATTCTGTCTTGGACTCGTTCTGCCAATGAGCATCAGCTGACTTGGACTTGGCCGGCTGAAACAAATTTTCAATACTTTGTCATGGGTCATCTTGGAGAAAACCTGAGGAAATTTCTGGCGATTATTGTAAAGTACAGCCCTTGTCACTGGATTCATAAGGACAAGCTCAAATAGTTAGCTTTAAGGTTGCATTTAGACTGACCCCCGGGGACGTTTCCCCCTATCGGATCTCGGTTTTTCAAGAAACGGAGCTTCGTATGCCACATGAGCCATGCTAGAGGTGATCACTCGATGTGTGGGAGTTCATGACAGCCAGAAATTGTCGTCGCGATAAAGTTGTTTTTCGTTACATCAGATGAGAGCATGATAAAGTTTTCTCACGTGTATGAAGCTAAGGGGATATGAACAGAACTTTTCTGCTGCATCCAGCCTAATGTACAATCACTGCAGAATAAATGAAATATGTAGCCACGACAATGCAGCGGCTAAATCATCATGAGAACCAGACGATCTTTGAGGGTTGTTATACCATATAGTTTTTCAGACAAATGATCGTGTCCATAACCATACTCACTCTTTATCCCCGGTAGTAATACAAACCCAGTAATCTAACAGAGCACAACTGTATGTTACTCTTACTGTAAATCTACACTACATTGGGAAGCGAAGAAAAGCTATAAATGTAATCAGCATGCAGAATGGAGATGAACTATGCAGAGATCATTATACCGACTGTACACAAATACCTAACTACGCCTATATATTCACAAAACAGCAAAATAGACGAGCAATAGAGACAATGAAACCATCCGAAATTACTTCTAGTTCTAAATGTGTAATTTCCTAGCTCAGTACCCCCCTCAATGATCACAATCGCATCAGTGGTCAGTTGAGTGCCTTCAGAATTCCTGTCACGAGGCGAGAGCCGTCCTCTTCGCTCACATATTTTAATTTACCTAGAATCAAAGTCATCTTCCAAATGTTCCTGCTTGATGAAGCTTTGTCTGAGGCCACTGGCCAATGTTCCTTGTATTAACTCTTTAAGTACCCATTCTAGTGAAGCACTGATATTGTCTGTCTATTGTCTGTCAGAACTTGATCGTTGCTCTTGCTCAAATCCGCATCAAGGGATCAATAGCTGCTGCTTTCACCTGCAGTATTTCTTCAAACTTAGCATGCAAAGAAATGGAATATCAAGGAAGTTTCGCATTAACGAGGCAATGCCTATATTGAGGGACCTTTTGCGTTTGCTCTTTGAGACAGATGACGATGAAGGGTTGCTGTGCCAGTTTCTTTTCCTCTGGTTGATGAACCAATTATTTATCTGCTTCAATTGCAAACCGGTTTCCTGCACCAGCTTCACCTTGTCTTCCTCCTGTCAAGTCCCAAAACAGAATTAGATTCTTCCAAAGAGCTAGGTTAATCATTTACATAGAAGCAGGTAATAATCGCTTGCAACAATCTTTCATGGTTCCTAAATTTGTTTACAGATACAGTACTTCCAACAATTTTTATCTCTTCACTTCTCTCTATTTTTATATCCACATTTTAGAGTACTGCTTTTCTCTGTCACAGAGAACTGAAGACACTGTGACTATGTGAGGATTAGGAAGAGAAATTCAATCCATGAATAACACAACTGTAACAACTCTCATGCTAATTAATTTCCTCTGGTTTTCACGTTATGCTGTTTCCATTTCAGTATAATGATGTATGATTATTATGCTCGATCTAGAGCATACCGTAGGATATGGCCACTTAGCGTGCGACTGCCACCAGGCTTTTAGGACTGATGTAGTATCCCCCTGGAAGCTTTCCTGCTCTCCTCTTGCGCAAAATTTCCTCTCTAATATCGACAATTTTCTCCTTGTACCCCTGTAGGGAAAAAGAAAGAATACAAGGATTTACGATCACGCATCCATAGGTAACATCCAGGAATTTCAGGATTCCAACTGTTTTACCTGTTTCAACTCGTGCTTCAATTCTTGCCTCACGCGTTCCATTAACGATCGTTCTGTCTCCGTTGGAACGAGAGGGCCAAATCCCATGCTATCTGGACCATCAAAACTTCCATCAAACAGGTTTGCATCGCTATCTATTGGGTCATCTTCATCATCAGACATCGTCGCACCAATTCCTTGACCGGGTGAAACTCCTGCGATAAGGCATGTCAGCAATGTCAGACCATGATTATGCTAACCTGATTCATGATTAGGGGACTAGACATCATTAGAATGTGCTAGTTAAATCGTTCCCTTGGCTAAAGATTATCTTAGGCGAAATGAAGACCTTACCATCACATTTACTAATGTGATATAAAGATAAACGATCGTGCGGATGCTCAAGAAGAACCATAATGATAAGCCAGCTGAAATGCCAGCGATTGATTCATCAAAGATAAAGTAACAAAAGTAAATGCCGTGTATCATAAGTAATGTATACCAAATCTGCCCAGCCATCATATCTATGCTTAGGAAACTTTAATTATTATTATTATCGTTATTATTATTATTATTATTTTATAAATTGCTTAATAAGGCTCCAATTAACATGAAGAGAATGAAAAAAAATGAACAGAGAGACTCAAAAGGTTTCACGGAATAAGATTGCAACGTTGCTAACCTTCTTTTAACCAAGCAAATACTAACAAAAAAGAGCCCATTTACCTTGACAAGAATAGTCACCATGCTCGATGAGACCCAAAATGAAAAAAAAAAAAAACAGAGTAGAATACAAGTCCTGGAAGAAGAACATCACCTGTTAAGCTCTGCAGGGACTGCTCAATCTCCCAGCAAGCCATTACTGCTTCCATGGCGTGGACACGGACATGTTGCTGTAACTGCTCTCTAAAAGAACAGAGCAAGAGGACGTAATGTGTCTGCAATATCAAGAACAAAATGATTAATAATATTGAGCTGTATTGGAAAAGAATTTAGTTTCGGCCGTTGCTTGCATAAAAAAATTTTGTGACAGTTCCATACACAGATTGGTCCCATTCTATCAACTATAATCATGGACCTGTTGCTTTGTTCCTAAAACCCTCATTAAAAATTGCAGAAGCCGTCGTGTAGTGGAATAAAGCTTCGTCAGCTTCAATACAATGCTATATTGTTTAGTGCCTTTTCATTTGTTACCCACATATCTACATTTTCATGAACAACTAGAGGTGAGAAAAGGTCCAGATTCTAGGAACAAAGCATCCTCACATGCAGACATGTGCATATGCTCATCCAGAGATCAACTTTTGTGAAGCATTAGGAGGATTTGCTAGACACAATTGTCAATGTCATGTATCTGCTACAGCATTCACATCTCATGAAAATTCAGGAACAGAAAGCAGACAATTCATTGGGGCTTTCTTGGTCGAAAGAAAAAATCATTCCCCAAAATTTCTACGAACCAATTCAAGCACACAGCAACAGTTTTCACCCTTTCACAACCCAAAGCAAGAACTGCCAATCCGAAGTATTCGACCGGAGCGAGGGAGGCTGTGCATAGCGTTATAACTAACGCTTTGCAAAGAAACAGAACATGTGTTTGGCGCGTGCCAAAAGTTGCACCAATCTTCGCTTTATGTTACAGTCTCTGTGACATCCTTATTCAATCCAATCAATTTTTCAAGCAACGACCCAACAGATCCACTTGTTCCCCAACCATCATCCGAAAAGACCCATCATCCACAAGATCTTCCCTTCTCGATACGCTAGAGAGAGAGAGAGAGAGAGAGAGAGAGAGAGAGATGGAAAGAAAACTGTCGGTGCCTCCAACTGATGTAATTCACCTAAACCCGACGTGCAAGATTAACTGCCAACAACCATTTCCAAGCAAAAGAAATTAAAAGAGACAACAAAAAAAGAGAGAGAGAGACAACTGAGCGTCAGAAATTTCCATGACAGAAACACCGGGAAGCAAATAAGCACAAATTTGAAGAACCCTCATGTCAGAAAATAATTGTGTATGAAGTACTTTTACTGCAAAAAATGAAAAACAATTGGTCTCAGAGAGACAGACCCAGACCCCGAGAGACAGACGCAGACGCAAACGCATTCATTGTCTCTTTCAGGTTCATCAGTATGATTCGTACATGGTGAATTAAATTTGACCCGGTCACAAGCCAAAGCGCAAGAACACAGACACAAAACCCTAGAAAGAAACAACCGATCGTCAAGAAAAACACTCCAGTAACTTGGAAAAAATTCCCATGATTGATATGTGAGAGACCAGTTATGGGTAATCTTAAGAACAATCTTCTTGATATATCATATCTCATCACAGTCATCAGTTTCAACTAAGAACTAAGATCAATGATCGTGATATTAAAAGAAATTTCTCCAGAAGTACTTCAGAGTTTCCTGTATTGAAAAGTTGGAAGTGCAGGTTCTACAAGACTGACCGCGACAAGATTTGCCTTCGAAAAGATAGTCAAACAAAAAAAGAAGATTAAAAAATTATAGTTATCGCTACATTTGTAAATTTCTTTAAGCGAAATTACCATGAATTGGTCAAGCTCCTTGTCGTCCCCAACCCCGTCGTGGCCGGCAGCACCGCCGAGAGCCGAGTACTTAGCCACGACCTGAGCGGACTGGGCGAGCTGCAAGTCGATCCTGGGAAGCTGGTCGACCGGTGTCGCTATCCGGAGGCAGGCCACGTGAGCCGACAGGAGCTGCTCGTACAGAGGGTGGGCCAGAATCTCGGCCTTGTGCTTGGCCTCGCGCCAGTCATCCAATGCAGCGACCACGTCGTCCTCGCGCCTACCCGCTTCCGCCGGGTCATGGGGAGGGGCGATGACGCCGGTCATGACGCCGGAGGCGGAGGAGTGGGTAGAGGAGTTGTGGAGGTCGAGGAAGTTCGCGGTGGGGTTGTGGAGGAGAGCGGCGTTGAGCCAGTTGGGGGCGGAAGAGGCGCCGGTGGTGGGGGAGGGTTCGTGGGCAGGTGGCGGCGGCGGCGGCGGTTGGTGGGGGAACTGATTGTGGTGGTGGTGGTGGTGGAGGTGGGAGGAGAGGTCGTCGTGGGAGAGGTGGTTGCTTGGGAAGGACATGATAGCTGCTATGATATGAGAAGTGCAGGTGATGAAGTGAGAATGATGATGAAGGTGATTACTGTCATATGGAGTTCATAGTTACGCAGAGAGAGAGAGAGAGAGGAAGGTTTATATATGATGACACCAGAAGATGTGAAGACTACACAGAGAGACAGAGAAGATGGACATGATTTTGTCAAGAGAAAACGAGAGAGAGAGAGAAAGAGAGAGAGACAAGAAGAAGAAGAAAAGAGAGTTGCTTGGTGTACTCTAAAATGGCTTGATAATGAAATCGTATTTTAGTGATGGTAAACTAAAATTAATCGATACCCTTTGAATTGAATTATGTTGATTTTACAGTGCATTGATGTAGTAGTGCCTGGAAAATTGGCCAAGTGTCCTCCACGACAACATCTCGACGGAAACTTCAGCAACCTACTCTGATACCACTGGAAAATAGCTAACACAATCATCAAAACTTGGTCAATTAGTATTTTTAAGAAAACTACTTTTTTTCCTTAATAACTTGTGAATGTGCTTTTGTGAAAGAAAGACTTTTACAAATGTAGTAGCTTTCATCAAGTAGATGATGAATGGGCTAAAGAGATAGAATATAGTACAAGATAGATATTTAATTGATCGGCCTTCCGCTTGGCTTACGTCTCTTGTCTCACACTAATAGCATTTAACGAGGCTTGAATCCATTACTAATCTGCTACACAAAAGTTAATATATAACTCTACAAACACAAGTACCTATAACAACTCTATAATTCACTTTCTTCCTAGAGCGTTCGGCTGTTACAGGCTGTATAACTCTTTGATTTGCTATCTTAAAGGAGAAAAACTGCTCTAATCATTTCTGAGCTTCTTGTTACGAATTCCAGAGGTTTTAGTTGTTAGACACCAATTTGGATTCAAATCAAATTGTAAAATAGTCAGGGTCTTCTTATCTAAGAAATTTAGAAACATGCATCACGTCCTCTACTCTGTAGAAGCAAAGCATCTCCAATCCCTAATGAACCCTCTTTCTACAGTTTGTTCACCTTCTACATAAGTCCATGCAGCCTCAGACATTCTTCACATTCAATACCTTCTGATGTTCCAATTTGAGATTCAATTTACATATTGGCATGTGCATCTATGAACTGATTTACCCAACTAATGCAAATTTCAGTAGCCTTTGATTATATTATCATCTTCAAAAACATCATAGGAGATTTTCTCAATAGAAACTTCAATCGACTTTTGCAACATCTCAATTCAATGAGGTCCAAGCCTAAATTGTGGGCACTCGAACTTTTCCACAACTTACATGAATAAAGACAAAAAGAAAACAATATAATGTGGAAAATGTTTACTATGATAAGATATTAAAATTTAGTGATAACAACAAAAGATTCATAAGTCCCTTACCAAAAAAAAAACAAAAGATTCATAAGTCTATAGTTTGAATACAATATTAAACATACTTTATTGTTTAGGTATAAAAGATGAGTCATTATTTACTCCAAAAAATCACACTCCATCAAAGTCCTAAAATTATTAAAATCTATTAAAATAACTTATTAAAATAGCCTCCTTGCTTATATATGATTCGAAAAAGAAGCGTGCATCGGGTGGTTAACATTTTTCAACTCTGAAACTCTATTCAAGTCCTTCATTGTCAGAAAAATTAAACATGAGTAAATAGTGTAAGTCTATTTCCAATTTACTATTTATATCAAGGAAAAATATGTTAACCAAGTCTCTACGTGAAGCAGAAACTCTAATTGTAAAAGTAAACGAGCTGTGTTCTCTGTTTAAGAAAAAAGAAAAGATGAAGAAAGTAAAAACAAGTGGAAAAGATTAAGGTCGGCCCAATGCGTTTATTGTTCGAGCAGAAAATGGCCTGTCTTAGTTTAAAATTTAAATGACATGAGATTAGTTTTAACTGAAAAATTATTGGGAGCATTATACTTTGATTAGACGCTTTAACTCATGTTAAGACAATTTTTTAGATTAAACACTATTTATGAATTACATCGAACAAAACTTGGAGAGTTTTAACTCGAAATTGCCTCATGGCTCTTTCTTTCGAAGGCGAATATCGCCGTTTACCCAATTAAAATCATAAAAGCCCCCAACCAATACCAAGAAGTAATGTCAAAAAAATTATATTTTTCTCAAAAAAAAAGTTAATTCAGTAAATTAACCAATTGATTATCTTAACAATATAGTTTAGTTAGTTTCAGTTTAATTTCAAACGGCCCTTCCTTACCAAAAGATTTCTAAAAAATAATATAATATTCAAAACTAATGTCGTCTTGACTACAATTCAAAATGCACATCTTGAAATGTAAATTTCATATGATCGTTAAAGCAAAAGGCACATACCTTGATGATTAGTAAAATGATTATATGAGAAAATTTCATCATTTTATTATTATTAAAATTGACATGGAAATTCATAAAAGCTTACATCTAATTAACTCCAAAACATAAGTGTCACAACTCTAATAAGATATGTTCATTTGCACTAATGTTGAAGAGCATCTTCACTTGAAAAGAAAAATGTCTCCACTAAAAATGTTTTATAAACAAAGACCAAATATTTTGTATTAGAAAGCCTGAATAGTATGATATCTCTGTAGCATTGACTACTTCTATATTTATGTTTCCAGTATTTAAAAAGTCGAGGGAAGAAATTGTGCATCGCACGGCCGTTGTTGCTAGTTCTCTACCCATTTGAGGGTCTTACATCAAGGGTAAATTGCATCATGAATTGAAACCTTAAAATTTTGTAGTCGTAAATCAAGGATCCAATTGAATGGTCAGATTCGGTAAAATAACTTAAATTAGTATTTTGTGTCAGAGATATATAAAAATTTATAGATGGCATTAGAAGATAAAAACTTTTGAATAAAGAATTATGATTTAGCAAAACGATTTTAATTTTGAGCACGTGTGCCGATCCCAATGCTTAAAAAGATATCATTTCAAGTTGCTCTATTGAAAAAGTTACTTTCAAATATTAGTTACAAATCTTTACAGTCATTTTATTTATCTTAGCATTTAAAGTTAAAAATTCACTTCGAACCATAAATAACTTAACACAAGACGCTATAGGTAAATGAATAAAAAAAATTAAATTGCCGGAATCAATATATACGCATCGGCGAATTATTAAACCCATCTACGACTGATGAGATTAGCGATTCACCTAATAAATAAGGTTAATACCACAAAAAACTTCTAACGATGTCTACTATAACACAAATACACTAAACTTTTTTATGCCACTAAAACCCTAAAATATACTTTGGATGGTATTGAAATAGAGGGTATATATGTCACACGTGTATAAGTTTAGGTTTTTTCGTAACACAAAAAAAAAAAAAAGTTTGGCGAATTTGTATCATAGTGGGCAAATTTAAGTTTTCTAATGACATAAAATTAAAATATTTGTGTTACAATAAATATAATTTGAGATTTTTTTGTGGTATTTACTCAAATAAAAGTGCATAGTTAAGGTTCCAAATGGTATCACATCGAATGATGTCATTGCTATGATTATGATTTTGATTTTAAAGAGCATCCTTCGATTAACGAGTGGGCCCAATTACCAATCCGAGGCAGCAAGGTTGTCAGTGTTGAAACCAATCACGGTCAGGCACACCTATTGCGTGGGACGGTCGCTGTGGGCCCCCACACATTTTCCACGTGCCCACACGAAACCAAGTGTGCCCAATGGAAATTATAAAGTATGGTCTCTTTGGTAGGTTCCTTTCCTTTCCCTACCTTTTTTCTCCTATTTTTGCTTTTATTATTATTATTATTATTATTGTCTTTTCTTTTTGGCGTTCCATTATGTTTTTGACCTTTATATTTGGTAGATGGGGTCATCGGTTTCTCTTTATTTTTTTGCCTTGTTGATGAGGGGGGGTCCTCCTTGTAATGTTGAAGACAACATTAGATTCAAGGACGGCCTAATATAAAAAGTCTTTTGAGCAGGGGTTTTGTCTTGGTCTACACCGTCAATCTTACGTTGTGATTACATTAACAGAATGCAACTGTTCGTCGCGAAGCTTTTATCGGGTATTGCTGACAAGACTTTCTAATGATATCTCCGCTCTAATCTCCTCGGCGATGGAATATTCGGTAGGAGCCTAACTATTGCTCGGTTTGAGAGAGGCGGCAAGGGAGCTATGGTGGCGTCGCTCGAGCACAATGACGTCTGCCGTCCCTCTGCAGGCTCATGCCAAGGCAATTTGGAGGTCGTCGCTTCTGGTACGAGGGCATAAGGAACACACACATACACATACAAGAAAGCTGTCATAGGTGGACTCATCCTGTGCTGGGAATTTGGTAGCCTAGACATGCAATGGCGGCTGCGGGTGCTACTACTGCCTCCGGCCTATCTCACGTTTCTTCATGAATTTTGAAGAACTTGAAATTGGTGTGAAAATTTTTCCCCTTTTGGGACCCAACGTGTTTCCAATGGGATTTGGGATGTGGGCATGGGGCAATCAACTTCTATGAGGTTAATCAAGAATTAGTGAAGGGATAATGATACAAATAACCTCTAAACTTTGACCCAATGTGTAACGTGATTCCTAAATTTTCAATTTTTTCAATGTAATCCATGAACTTGAGCCTAATGTTCAATATGGTCTCCGAACTTTTAATTTGTTCAATATGATTCATAGACTTTTGGTACATGTTCAATATAGTCCCAGAACTTTAATTAATGGAATAACTACATTGAATATTTTCATATAGTTTTAAGAACTAAATTGAATATATACCAAAAGTTTAGAAATGACATTGAACAAATTAACAGTTCAGAGACCATATTGCAAATTAGGTTAAAGTCCAGGACCACATTGAACAAATTAAAAATTTAGAGATCACATTATATATTGAGCTAAAGTATGGTCCATATTGAACCAAAGTTTAGATACTGTTTATCATTTTCCCATTAGTGAACTATGATCTTGAAGGTCTTCAATTTGGCTGTTGAAAGTGGTGCCAAAGTCTTCCATATGGCCAAATTTTGTGGTACCATAGGTTAAATGTGCAAATAAGCTCCTAGGAAAGTTCATCAAACTTCTAAAAGAAAGAAAATCATAAGTGTCACAATTTTCAGACGATACTCACTTTAATGTAAAAACTTTTCAAGGGATCGCTTGAATGCTTTGTCAAAGAAAAATTGATTACTTTAGTAATTCCAGCAACATTCTGGCAATTGTCCTACGTGACTTTTTTCATTTTTATTGAATTGTAAAGTCCGTGTGGCATTTAAACAAATGTGAAGTCCAACGTGGACAAATCCCTTGATCGAATCCTCATTGAGAACTGACATACTCCTTCGTGTTCGTGTTCGTGTTCGTCTTCGTCTTCGTCTTCGTCTTTAACTTACAATTTTAACTTGCACGTATATTTTCTTCGAGAGTCAACTATGAGTTGGCTAATGGAGAAACTCCAGTTGATTTTTTTTTTCTTCTCTGATTTTTGCTCGCTTTTTCTCTTCGTGCTCTTTGTTTCGTGCCTATAGATTACATCGTTCGGGTTGTCTTGTTCCAGCCGAGAGCCCTCTGTTAGTATATTTTTTTTCTTTACCCGGAAAAAGTCCAGCTATAGGGAAATTCTAAAAAATCACACCTTGGTGATTGTCATGGAGCAATAGAAGAGTAAAAGGAAAAGCCCACTAAAACCTCTGAATTCAGCAACCAAAAGAAAGCAAATCAAAAAGGAGCTACTGAAGTTAAGAGAGAAGATGTTGTCTTATCAATACAAATAGCTTTAGAAAAAAAAATTAACCCAACTAGCACCCACACACACACAAAAACGACGACGATTCGGCTCCGAAGAAGCCCGATTGTGACAATATTGAAATTCAATTCCTTGAAAAGAATGATCGAAAAATCGAAGAGGAAAATAAGAAATCAAGAGCAAAACGATTATTTTCCACTTCTTCATCTGTCTATTGCCCCAAAAATTCAAGAGGTGACTTTGCCCCAAATTGAGAAATTAGGATAAGCATTTTTTGAAGAAGAGATGCCAAACAAAGTCGTTTAGCATTAGTTTTGACTTTAATTTGGCAGCAAGCCACATCCGATCATTTATATTAAAACATTATCACATCGAATTTTCTAGCAACTCAAATAGCTGATGGCACTTGCACTCAAGTGATCGTAAAAAAAATTTTGACACTAAAGTGAGCGCTCTATAAAAGTTATAATATTTCTAGTGTCCTTTTCCTAACTTTCAAGGTACCTCTCTTTGTGTTTGCTTAGTAAGAGCGATGGAGTTTGCATCGCCTTTACTTGGCTTGATGAGGGACACTAGGCCCTTGCCGTGCCTGGGCAGCCGTGATAATGATGCAAGGGTAGCTACCTAGCCCAACCGTCGTTCCACTTCGTGTGTAGCCATACTTGGGTTTCTAAATCTCTCTTTTGAGTTAGTGTGCAGGAATGCTCAGATCATAGGCAGTGACAACTATTGTGCCATAGTCATCAGAGATCGATAAGCACATTACAGCCCTTTCCAACAGTGGTGAGCATGGTTCAAATAGGCAGTTGCCATCCTGGAACTAGAAATTGCCCACTAAAGACTGGTTCCAAAAAATTGGATGTGGGAACCACTTATTAGTTCCATAAATCTACCTAAAAACCGGACTGACGATCCAATATGGTTCCCGGGTGGTCCATGGAATGGTCCCCAATCCCTATAGATTCACAACCAGACTACAAACATGGTGACCAAGTATATTCCCTAAAACTATCTGCTAATAAAGGCTTAAGTAAGCATAGAATCACCCAAAGTCACAATTAAAGCAAGATCAAAAGGTAATGACAATCCAAAAACTGACAAATCTCGAACTTAACTTCAATGTTATTTGAAGCACCCTAGGTTGGAAATCAAATGCGCCAACAACAGCAGAAAGAATGGGTATCCTTAAGTAGAAAAATTCGCTCAGTTACGAGTCTGGGACTCGGCGACAGAATGTAATGCAAGGCGAGAGCCCGATGCGAGATGTGAGGGAGAGCCGATGGTGAGGCACAAGGCAAGAGTGAGATGCGGGATGTGAGGGAGGGCTGAAGGGGAGGCGCAAGGTGGTTGAGAGTTTGCAACACAGCGATAGAGGTGAAGACATGGCCGCATGAGATTCTCTTGGTGAGAGTGAGATGAGGTTAGGGTTTCTTCGTGTTGTTTCTATTTTGAGGATCGCGAGACGCGTGTAGAACTATAGGGTAAATAGTAAAAGGCAAGCAAGAAAGACCCACTTTCACTGAAAGTGAGCTAGAATTTTTTTTAACTATATATACACACACCGATCCAATCCGAGAGGGCGATTCCATGCTTGGAATCGAGAATTTAGCTAGTACTCACTGATTCTAGTAAATTAGAATCGAGACCCGGATCGGTACTCATGGGAACCGCCGAATCTTGACCAATCCGGTCCGATTCTGGGCGATTCATGGTTCCTTTACACACCCTAACTTACTAGTGCTTAGCAGCCCCTCTCTCTCTCTCTCTCTCTCTCTCTCTCTCTCTCTCTCTCTCTCTCTCTCTCTCTCTCTCTCTCTCTCTCTCTCTCTCTCTCTCTCTCTCTCTCTCTCTCTCATTTCAACTATATTAAATCTAGTTAGCACAAGAAAATCCGTACCTCAACTGGATTGTCTAGTTAGCACCAACTTGGATAGTGACTTGGCACTAACATGACAATCCACATGAAGCATTCCGTTTACTTTACAAAGAACTTGAATGAAAAATAGGATAAGGATACCAAAGTATCATAACTTTTATACGATGCTCACTTGTATGTCATAATATTTTTTTCAACCGCTTGAGTGTCATAACTTTTAAACACTATACACTTAAGTTAACTTTTAACTGATCACTTGAGTGTCATAATTTTTTAATAGCATTCATCTGAGCGTCGAAAATCGACGTGGAGTAGCACTAGTGATAAACATTTCTAAAAATTTATGGCACTCAAGTGATCAATTGTATGACATTCCTAGTGATCGAAACAAAAAATTATGGCACTTAAGTGAGCTTTGTACATAAATTATGACACTCAAGTGATCAGAATAAAATTATGATGCACAAGTGAGCGCCGTATGAAAGTTATGGCATTTGTGGTGTCTTTTTCTTAATGGAAAGTATATAATTTAGAGACCCCATTGATAGAAAAAAGTTTGTAATTAAATTGCTCAAACTAAAAAGTTCAGGAACTGCTAGTACATTCATCCCTTAACTATTAGGGCTATAATACCACCAAAAATCTAAAACTAGTGTACTCGTGCCACATTTATCAAAAACTAAATTACTAAACACAAAAATTTCCAAATTACCAAAATCTTAGATTGGAAATCTCTAATTTTGTGATTTGGGATTTTTCATGACACGCAATTTATTTTGAGTTAAATGTGATACAGGTGTAGTAGCTTCAGATTTTTTATGATACTAATTTGGGGTACATGTGGTATGAATATATCAATATGAGAATTTTTGTGGTATTGATCATACTGTATGTTGATTGACGGGTCTCTTTGCAATTCAAGACCAGTAACCTTGATCCCTTTTGGCATTGACTCAATAGTTAAAAGATGAACTTGTGCGTGTGTATTCCGCGTGCACCGGACTCACTCTAGCCTTAGGTTCGTCTCCTTTTCAGCCCATGAAGTTAGAGTTCGAGGCCATCTACCTAAGACACACCTCCCCGTCCATTGCCCGGAAGGATTTAATGATTAAAAAATAAAACTAGTATGAATACATTAACTAAAGTAAATATATAAAAAAAATAGGGAAAAAGTCGCAAAAAAACACCAAAGTATGCCTTCCGTGACACATGTAACTTAAACTTTTTTCTTGTGACATAAAACCCCTAAAATTGTAACTATGTAACACATTTACCCTCCATTAAAGTTTCGTTAGATGATTTTTCAGTTAAAACAATTTCGTTTTTATTTCATTTAACCCACGTGGGCGCCATGTCAACACTATTTGCTTTCTAGTGTTTATGTAGGCAAATTTTTAACAGTTGTCATTGACAAAAGTTTAATAGAGGATAAATATGTCACACAGATATAAATTTGGGATTTTTGGTGTCACAAAAATAAAGTTTATGGTATATGTGTCACAGTGGGTGTCACAGTGGGCATAGTTTAGAGTTTTTGTTGGCTTTTGCCAAAAAAACAAATCTTACTCAAAAACGATAGATTAAGGTAGTTTATGCTTCTAACACATTTTCAATGAACTTTGATAAATGATCTAAATGCATTGTTTCAACACTTTATGGGGAAATATTGGATTTTCCTGGAGAATGCTTTAACTAAATAAAGGTATATTGAAAATTTTAAAATCACCGATATTTTCGTATTTTACGTGTAATCAATACTTTAGAAAGAACATATTTTTTATTAAATTATTTAACTAGTATTCCGCACCTTCATTTAGATGACTTTTAGACCATTTGTTTCATGAAAAATGAATGATTTGGAAAATATTTTCCTAAAAATAATCGCTTGCATTGCTTGAAATAATTAGTTAATGAAAAATATTTTCATTATCAATAACAATTTATGTCTAGACATTATCGAGGACAATGAAAATATCTTTCGTTCTTTCATTTTTATAAACGATATAAGCGATTATTTTTAGAAAAATATTTTTCAAATCATACATTTTTCGCGAAGTCGAACACACGTTTTGGAAATATTTTTCTTAAAAATAATTGGTTATATTGCTTGGAATAATTAGCTAATAAAAAATATTTTCATCATCGATAATAATTTACATCTAAACATTTCCGCGGATGATAAAAATATTTTTCATTCATTTATTTTTATAAGGAAAATAAGCAATTACTTTCAAGAAAAATATCTTTCAAATCGTTCATTTTTCATGAAACAAACATACCCAGTACCAATTCGATTCAACTTGGCTTTGGTTTGGTTCTGATATTCAATGATGAATGCTCACAGATCACGGACCCACCAATCAGCTTCCCACAAAGTTGGGGCATTTTCGCATCCATCGCCACCTTTACCAAGAAAATGATATTTATCCCGTTATGGTCGCCCATAATGCGTCTTCTTTTTTACTTTCTCCTTCTTTTCTAGAGGGTCCAATACAATGATACACTCATATAATGCACATTCATCCTCTTAGAGTCTTCCATCTGTGATGGCAGCCGCCAGCGCCACTTGCATTTGTGGAAAAATTACCTGATCAGTCCTGAACTTATTGTACGGATGTCAATTCAGCCATAAACTTTCAAATTTTTCTAATTACATGATTTTAGAAGAAAATTGACCGGAAAGACTATATTGAAATTTCGCGCAAAAATTTATAACTAAATTGGCAATCTTTGAAAAGCTTCTAATCGAATTGGCATCCTCACGATAAATTCAGGACTGATTAGACAATTTCTCTTGCCTTTGCCAAATTGAAAAGGCTGGCTCTATAGGGATCTCAATGAGTCCGGATTTCACCATTCTTTATTTTACTTTATCAGTAGGTAAGTCTTGGGAATATCTCCAAAATCAACGTAAATTTTTGTTTTATGTTGGTAAATAAGGAGGTCAAATGAATCAAACGACATCATCAACAGCTACATCACCCCGATTAAGTAATTTTAGTATGAAATCTGAACTATGGCATATTAGTTTCTCTCTTCAATTTCAATGGAAATTCTCAATTGTTCGCTGTGTCGCTTACCGAAATTGCTCCGTGTTTAACCCACAAAAAAAAAAAAATTAGTTCGCCTAAAATGAGTTTTCTTGCGTGAAAAAACAAATGAAAATAGAGAGAAAAAGCTTGTTCGATTATTGATTCTTCTTTCCTGACAAACACTAGTCCGGAACTGCTCCACGTCGGACCACATCAACATAACTTCCGATCATCTAGGTTATACACGGGTCATCCAAAACCTGGATCGCGATCGCATCTGGTCCTCAAATGAATTTCAGACCCAGATAAGAATTTCTCGCGTTTCATCGACTAAGTTCTCAGGATTGTCACAAAACAACAAACCTCGTGTCG
Organism: Syzygium grande; assembly: GCA_024733475.1. NCBI lineage: Eukaryota > Viridiplantae > Streptophyta > Magnoliopsida > Myrtales > Myrtaceae > Syzygium > Syzygium grande. The sequence continues at coordinate 26,966,071 of JAMXDD010000008.1, read as the reverse complement.
TAGGTCGAAAAGGGCACCTAGGGCATAACCGAGCTCCCCTTCTTTTTCCTTTGTGGAATCATTTTAACTCCTCTCACGAACAGTGATCAGAATGGACCAACAGTTCCCATCACAAGCTTTCTGGAAATGGCCGATGTACCAACACGATCCCCACAATCACATTGAATTGTCGCGAAACAAGTCAAGTCCTCTGTACAAAATCAATGATCAGACAGCAGAAGAAAGGAGGAAAGGAAGGGAAGAAAAAGCGTCTGATTCCGTTACGCGTGAGGAGGGGTGTCGGCCCGCGAGACGGGGTGATGGGATCGCCTTATCCACGCACTGTGGAACGAAAGGCTCGTGTTTTCTTGTTTTCCGAAGGCCCTTTTCTTTCTTTCTTTCTTTCTTCTCAAGTTTTGTCTTTTGCTTTGATTCGATTGCTTCCTCCTGGCGCCTGTGGTGAAAAAATATGGCACGTAATTTGGGGAGAAAAGAAAGACTGAAATTTTATGAGTCGCGTCTCCACGGACCGGCGATGTTGCTCGCCCTGTTCGAAGAAATTACGTTTTCGGGGTGCAAGAAATTCAATTCGAACTCAGCTACAGTTGCCGTGCTGCGCATGTTGTGGATCGACATTCTAGGCAATTATACTTTTCTATAAGTGAATTCCCAAGGAATATTCTATGTAGACGCGAAGATGAACTAAGTGATTCGATGTGTTTGTAGAGTGGTAATCTGGAATATCCCCCATAAAAAAAACAGAGAGAGAAGTCCCAAGCATATTGAAATTTATTTATAATATTATTGAAATATTAAGCTTTTTTTGGTCGAAAAAATTTGACATATTTTTGAAATATTAAGTGATTTGACATATTTCTGTTGGGTTTTTTTTTTATGAATACGGTCCATTTGATTAGATGTCCACTTGCAATTTGTCGTGCCATTTGATTAGAACGTATCGCATATTGATTTTAGTACAACAATCAATGCCATAAAAAAAAGGGCATCCAATGGGGGATAGACCTTGAAAGAGTTCGGTCAAAAGTAAATCGGGATAATATCACTTTGGTCATCGTATAACGGGAAAATTCGCTCTCGCTTTATTTCGCGTGATATTCACGAGATGCTTTATGATCCCGTCTCGGGAGATTTTAGTTAATTTAGGAGACGGAGTTTCAATTATGGATTAGGAAGTGAGGGATGAGGTTTACATGGGTGGATGGAAATTGAAGGGGAGAGAGAGTGATGTGTCCCATTACATTGGTGGCAATTTGGCATTTATTGCCCCAACTTCTTCTTGCTTGCTTGCTTCTCCCCGCAATCATGTTCCCTCTTTTGCTTTCCTTTCACCTTGAGATTAGGCTTTGCAAGTGATGGACCACAAGACCACTGGGGGGGAAATTCTCCTCTCTCCATGGACCACAAGTGCACTTGGCCTGAGCTCTTGCTCTTGCTCTTCTCTTTCCCTCCAACATTTGCTCCAACTGGAGTGACTGGACAAGACCTTAACACAGTGCACTCAGTCAATATCAACGAGCCCTAATGGCCTGGTACCACGAGTACACTATAGAATTGTCTTGGTTTATAGTGTTTTAAGCTCCAAGAGCAAAGATAATTGCATACCCGGTGGAAACTTGCTAGTTATTTGTAAATTTTCAGCCACTTGCTAGCTACTATATATTATATCTTGGGTAAGCTCCAAGACATGTTATTTGCACGTACCGACTTATGCAAGTTCGTTGCTCCAAGTACTGATTGCCGAGTTGCATGTGAAGCCCACTGAATCTAATAGCTCACATTAGGTGATGGCTCGAGGATTGCTGTCTACCTTCTTTCATCTATCGTACCTTAGAATCCGATTCAAGTATTGCCATCGTGATACCCCCTCCATACTTCTATTTGTAGAGGAAGAGGACTTTCTAACAATGAGCGTAAGTTGCAAAAAATTTTGAAAAGTAGTTTTGGATTTTGAGTGAAAGTATTTCGAGGCAAAATTTGGGCTTAGAGAACTTTAAATAATTTAAAGTTTCTGAGAAAATACATCCATCGAGTTTTCTGATAAAATCTAAGGCAATGGGCTTTGACTATATTCTTCAATTTCATTTGGGATGCGATGACCATTGTTATGTAATATTATAAGAAGCCAATTAAGTTGTATTTCCTCTGAAAAATTGTCAAAAAAGTCCTATACACAAAACATTTTTTGCCAATTTAGTCCTTAACCATTTAGTTTTGCCAATTAAGTCATAAATATTTTCCTGTATTGCTAATTGAGTCCATCCGATCAATTTTAGCGGGAATTTGATAACATAAACACCGGCCGTTTTATGTAGACAATTTGTTGCTTAAAGATAGATAACTTTTAATAAAATATTTCGAATTTTTTATTACTTTTTTTATTTTTCTTTTCTTTTCTTTTCTTTTCTTTTTACACCTGTGGCCGACCATCACCGGCCACAAGCGAGGGCATCGGGCCTCGCCAGCCAGAGGTGTAAAAAAAAGGAAAAATAAAAGAAAAAATAAAAAAAGTAAATAAAAATCTATAAAATATTATAAATATTGTCCACATCAACGCTGGCCATCCTACTATTTGCAAGAACGTAAGATGGCCAGCCATGTAGACAAAATACTGGCGTTCACGCCAAGAATTTCTGATCGAAATTGTCCGAATGGACTCAATTCACAAAACGTAAAAAAGTCTATGACTTAATTGGCAAATTAAAAATTTTAAGACTTAATTAGCAAAATTGTAATAGGTTTATAACTTTTTGAACAATTTTGTTATATTTCCCCCGTAACTACATTGGCAAAGATGATAAATTATATAGAAGGGACACTGTGATGGTACTAGAAGGATTTGAGGATAGCTGCTAGGATGTGTTGGTTATTATTTTATTAGGATATTTCTCACTTCGATTAGGAAACCGATACCTGCTGCTCTGCTAGTGGGAATTAGGTGAATTTTCCGACAACATGTGCATGTAATGCTTACGACATTATAGTACATGATTTTGCATGATTGGGAAGGTCAATCGAGACATCTAAATATCCTCTCCAATCTCTATTTTTTCTGGTGAGACTGGAGAGGATATTGACATTGAATGATCCAACAACATGCCCATGTATTGCTTACGACATTAGAGATTCTACTGTTCCGTTCCCAAAAACAGATAGTGCCAGTAAATTTGTGAAGGAGTTAGTAAGTGCAAAAAATTGTCAATAGAAAAGTTACTTACGACCTGATTTTCCGGTAACTTAATGGTGAATTTTCGACACGATTATGAAATTACCAACTGTTTCAGACAAGATGTGAATCATCAACCTTTCTTTTCTTTTACAAATTTTCATTTATCAATCTTGCCAATTCCTTAAATTATCGACTGTTATGTAAATTGACCAATTTTACCGACTCTTTTCCAATTAAATTATAAATCAATTTTGGATCACCAATTCTTATTTGAATTACTTGCCGATATTTATTTGGTTTGTTTAAATTTATCAACTTTTGTTATAGTTTGTCAAACTTTATTTGTCTTTTCTATAAACGCCTTAAATTTATCAATTCATATTTATTTTACCAACAGTTATTTGCGTAACTTACCAGTTTTTCTCCCGTTAACTTACCTACCTACCATATGAAGTTTACCAAGTCTAATTTGGGTTGATCACCAACTTTTGTTACCAACTTTTCTATTGATTTACTAACTTTCATTTGCCTTGCTTGTCAATATTCTAATTTTACCATTTTTTGTAAATTTAACAATTGATTTTTCTTCAATTAAGTTACCAACTAATTTTTTACGTTATTATATCTTATTTGAATTAGTTACCAATGTTTATTAGGATTTTTTGAATAATCAATTTTTCTTATTGAATAACCAACTTTTCTTATCAATAAAAAGACATTCTCTGATCTTTTACAAACTTTTATTTACTTTTTTTACCAACAACTTATGTTCATCAATTATTAATGAGAAACCAACCTTTCTTTAGGCGACTTACCAACTCTTTTATTATTAAAGGGATAATTCTTTTACTATTAAAGGGTAAGTGTACTTGAAGTCATAAAACTTATCACAAAAGTGCAATTGAATCCTAACTTTCAAAAAGTGCAATCACAAAAGTGCAATTAAGCACTAAAACTTCCAAAAGTATATTCAAGTCTTAAAACTTTGAAAAGTGTATTCAAGTCCTAAAATTTGTTAAATTGGTCAAATCCTAGAACTTATTAGCATTTTTCGTCTGTCAAATTGGAAGGAGTTGATGAAAGGCCTTGATTGCACCAACTTGATAAGTTTTAGAATTTAATTATACTATTTGAAAGTTTTAAGAGTCAATTACACTTTCGTAATAAATTTTAAAACTTTCAGTACACTTATCTCGTGATTAAATTAACAACTAAATTTGTGTTACCAATTATCATTTATTTTTTCTTAAGTCATCAACTTTTTTTTATTGAGTTACCATTATTCTTGCTTGCTTGCTTGCCAACTTTTAAAGTTTACCGACTCTTTTAGAAATTACATATCTCAATAACAATGATTACCGATTTTTCTCTTATTAAATTACCAATTAGTTTGCATTTATGGAAAACAAATTAGGTTCAAGGACATAGAGGGCTCTTCTTCCATGTAGTTGCGCATTTCGCCATACTAATTCATATCAATAGCACATTGTAACTTCTTTTAAAACTCCTTGGCTATTGTTTGTAATTCATGACAAAGAGAAAAGGTTACAAAGTGCTCCGTAGGTTACTGAGTGAATTGTTTCGTCAACCCTAAATATAAATTTCAGCAATCCATAGAGATAATTTTAGATTCTTCTAGAGTGCTTGATTGACTCGCCATTTTCTTTTTGTGATAATTTAGGGATAGGAGTGAAGAGACCCGATTACTTGGAGGCTTGTGTAACATTTTACAAGTCTCATGAACCGTTTAACTTCAGGCGTTTTGGCCCGTGCATTTTGATAGTACTGATCTAGAGTAGTTTTCATGCAGTTGATAAAGCTTGCATATGTGACTTCCAATTAGGAAATTTCTTGACGCCTCAATCAACTATGCACCAATCTAGAGAAATTATTTATTTTTTATTTTTTTATTTTTTTACCGGAGTTCTCACATCAATAACCCGATCCCTACCAAACTATAGGTAGTTTTAGTCAATTTTGTCAGCTAGAGTGTGAGCATGTGGCTTGACTATGGCTCTTCAATTACGCCGCAAAATGCTATGCCTCTCCAATTTGTCAAAAGCTTGTAGAATTTGTCCCCTCTTGGTTATGATCGACTCTTTTCTTCCATCAAAGAAAAACTTTCACATGCACTACCAATCACACGACGCATTGAACCGCACCCTTCTTTGGGCTTCAAATTGGAATCGATTTTAGAGCAGGTTCATTATATGCCATGCTCAAACCTACCGAATTCAATTTAACATATTAGTTAGGAGGATTGTACATGTATTGCTCACAAAGGTTATTTCATATTTTACATTGAGCGTGAAGTTAATTACTCATTGTCGGAGGACGATGGTCGATCGGAATACCACGTTACCAAAAAAACAAATTAGCTTCGAGCAATAGGAATGACTACACCGACGTTAATTATTTAGGTTGAGATTTATATGTTTATCTTCCACCCACGTCGGAATATGAAATTATGCACCATCAAATCTCATTTTTGGTCATTTCTATACTGATTCTTAACCTTGATTACCAGTATTACAGCAACTATTAAATAAAGAAAGTTTTTAAAACTTTATAATTGATATATTTATATATTAATTTGGAAGTTTCACTAGTAATCATCCAAAAATCGAAAACATCTTACGATATTCTTTCAGATATCGTCATGGGTCAATGAAATCATTGAGATTCGATCTCAAAGCATTCTCTTCTATTCGAGAGCAAACTTATCTGAGCCTATTGGAGAATAGTATGGTTTTTTTTTTTATGATAGAAATCATAACTTATGTAATCAATCAAATATATAAAAAAAAAAGTTTTTGGATTCTTAATTTCGAATTTATCCATGCATGGCCAATCGCTTATATGATCCTAAAAGATCCAATTATCGCATTAACATAAAATTATTTCATGTTTACGTCTATGTGACGCATGAACCATGAAAAAAAACCGAAAGAAGTGGAAAGTACAAAATTTGCGAACTAAAATAATTAAGAACAATGTCACATAATTGAAAAATGGCTTGTTCATGCAATCAGCCTTTGTGCATTCATATTCATAGAATCCGTTCGATAGGATGAAAGGAGAGAAAAAACATGATTTCCCCACGTAAAAGTGTAAACAAAACAAATTGAACGAAAATAACAGTTTAATGTGGTTTCATAAGTACCGCATCCTTAGGAAACTTGTAAAATCCAATAGAATATTCATGAACAGATTTGAGCAAACTAGGGTTAAGTAAATCGTCATTTGTTACCGAAAATAAGATTCGACAGTGCATAATTTCATACGTTTTCGGTTGATGAAAGATGAATGCTTGTTCTTAATGGCAAGAACAAGCCTATGTGGGAAAAACTAGCGTTCTATTGCTGTTCAATTGCATCAATAACTACAGTTACTTTCTTTATATTTGCTTATCAGGGTGTGAAGATTGAAGGCTACAAAATGAACTAAGGGTCAGTTTATTTGAAGGAAAATTATTTTTGGGAAATTGTTTTCCGAATTTTTGTTGTTTGGATGATGAAAAACCAATCGATTTACGTAAAACGTCTTTCATGGACTGAAAACAACAAGCTTAGATTGGGAAAAACGACTTCTTTTTCTGGCAAGAAGGAAAACACTTTTCCTAACCTGCCAAATAATGAAAATTAACTGTTTTCCTTACAAATGATATTCAAGAAAATATTTTCCAAGTTTTCAGTGAAAAAAAAACGCACTGATTAGTTTTCATTTATTTGGTGGTTTAGGAAAGTGATTTCCTGCTTGCCAAAAGGAGAAATCGTTTTCCCTCGATCTAAGCTTGTTGTTTTCAGCCCATGAAAAACGTTTTCCATAAATCGATCAGTTTTCTATCATCCAAACATTGGAAAGTCGGAAAACAATTTGCCGGAAATAATTTTCCTTCGAACGAACGCACCGATCAAAGGCTACAAAGTGAACTGCGTGTGGGAGCTTCTATCGTAGAATAAGGTTCACAAGGGCCCAGCCCGGTGCAGATCCTGCATCGTGCACGGAACAAAGGCCACTGTAAAGCCCTGTTGACTGTAAGTAAAGCCCACGTAAAATATACAAAGCGACGTTTTTAAGGTGAGGAATTTGCCGTGCGGACCTTATGCCCGGTTCACGGCTATAGGACTTCCTCTTCTTATATGAACGGGCACGAGTTTCCCTTTCCTTGAACGAGCATTAGCCGGACCGCCACGCATCGACAAGTATCTCGACCTCGGCCTCGGCCTCTTTTCTTAGTACACCCCCCCCCCCATTCGCCTTTCATCCGGAGCTGCCGTGACACGGGGCTCATGGGGAAGGGGAAAAACGAGCGATTTTTCAGTTTAGCAGGTGCCGTTTCACCGGCTCTAGTATTCGCCGGCTAGGCGGAGGCCGGATTATTTCCGTCTTATCCCCCACCCAAAGGGGAACGATACGAGTGTTGGTGTTGATTTCTTTCAAATCCCTGGGAATCCATGTTTAGCTTTAATGAATACTAACTTGAAAACTTTCATGTCGTCGTAAGCCTATAAAGAGATGCTATCCCCTATCTAATATATCTTTATGTTCTTGGTTGGTCACTTTTCCATTATTTCATTTGACTCGCGAATTATAAGACCTTACGATAAAATAAAAAAATTGGGCTAATTCACTATAAAAACTCCCAACTTTTAGATCAAATCCCAACTTTATCCCGAATTATTTTTGTCTAAAAAGTCTTCAACTTTTCGCTTTAGTTCCTAATTTGCCCTCGCGACTAAAAATCGCCACTGATTTTTTTCAAGAGTCTTTTGTTTCATACGAAGGTGTGGGTGTCGATGTATACGCAAGTTTTGATAACGAACTTCTGACTAGTCCTGATGTTGCTCATTTTCTAGAAATTGTATTCATGGACGGATTTGGAATTAGAGTGAAAGTTGAGGATTTTTTTTAGATAAAAAAAAAAAGAGTTCACGATAGAATTGTGATTGGACCTAAGCATGCTTTTGTTTCGTCGAGAATGAATGATTTGGATAACATTTTCCTAAAAATGACTGCTTGTGTCGCTTACAAAAGTTAATAAACGAAAAATACTTTATTTTTTTGGAATTTGGAACATACCCTACGTACCTTGAAACCTATCCTATCAATCGATTCTAGGGTCCGTTTCAGTGTCTACCCAAGAACTGGCCAATTTCTTTTTCTTTTTTTTCTTGCTTTTTTGGTTTCATTTTTAGTAAAACAAAATGAAAGTGAACGCAACAAAAATCCCCATTTGTTAATAGCAATAATCCATAAAAGATGAACACATAAAATAAACTAAACAATAAAAAGTTAAAAACACGTCACCGCGGTTCATTGGCTCATGGTTCAGGTCCGGTTCTTTGATTCCCAGTTCGATTCTTACCAAGGAACGGAAATCAAATAGCATGATACCGGTTCCACTTTTTTTGGAACTGGGAACCAGGCCGGTATCCGGGAAACCTGGAACAGGACTGATTCTTATGGTCAGTTCGGTCTGGTTCTACCCTAAACCCCTACTCACTCCTATATATGACCCTAAAAGATCTGATTATCATGTTTTTACATAAAATTATTTCCAGCTTTTGTCGATTCGATGCGTGAACCCGGAAAAAGTTCCAAAAGATGTGAACACGTTCAAACTTTTCGAACTATAAACATTAAGAACAATGCCACAATTCCAGCTGTTAGCATCAATAGAAAATGAATTCTTAATGCGATTACCCTTTGTGCATTCATGTTCTCAAGATCCATTCGTTGGATTGAAAGGATAAAAAAACATAATGTCCCCAAGTGAAAGCGTCGATAAAATAAATTGCAAGAAAATAACAGCTTGATGTGGCTTTTGCATACTTTTTTTTTGGGAAAACTCTTAAATTCCAATAGAATATGCATAAGAAGGATTTGAGCAAACTACGGTCGAGTAAAATTGACACTCTGTTGCCAAGAATACGATTCGATGGTGCATGATATCATACACCTTCTGTGCATGAAAGGCCCGGGCCGATGCAGATCCTCCTCGATCGCGCACGGAATGAATGCCGCGCTGCGAAAGCCTCGTCGATTGTGAAGCCCACGGAGGACATCCAAAAGATGTTCGGCCACTTTTACCCAAATACAAAAAAAATGTAGCCCGAGTTTACGGGGGAGTCTCCCCATAATCCGGGCCTTTCTCTACATTGTTAAGATTATTTCCGCTTTGTCCCCCATTTAGCAGGAGCGATATGAGGAGGTTAGTGTGGGATCTATTCAATTTTCCTCAGAATCCATGTGAACTCAATGAATACCACCAACTTGGGAACTTAATGTCATCATCATTAATAACTTCATAAGCCAATACAGATCCTATCCCCTATCGAATGGGTCTCTATGTTCTTGGTCCCTTTTCCCGTGTTTCGTTTGACTTGGGAATTATATAAGACCTTATGATCAAAACTAGACCTGTCATATGGATCCGTTCATGATCCGATTCAAATTGACCCATTTAATACGTTTTTATTTTATTTTTAAGTATAATACAAATCTGGTGACCCGTCTTTCAACTCATGCCCTTTGACCAAAAAAAAAATACTTAAGCTCATTCACGATTCGACCCATATTACTAAATAACTCCGATATTTAACCAAATTTAGGAAAATTCATTCCCAAATTAAGGTGAGAAAATGAAAATGAAACGGCGAGATCGAGTAAGGGCAATAGAAAGTGAAAAGAAAGTTATAGAAATGGGTTGGGTTTAGCTAAATTGTAAACCCATTTAGGGTGAGAGAGAAAAAGTGATGGAGATGAGTTGGGTCAAAGTAAGCTGTAAATCCATTTAATACTCATATTATTTTAGGCTTTATTATTCTAAACCCATTTACTAAATAACCAATCCATATAACAACTAAGCCTATCAAATATCTTATTTTTTTGTCAGAAAATATGGATTATGAAATGGATATATGACCCATTTTGACACGTCAAATCAAAACTAGGCTAATTTCCTAAAAAAAAAACCCCCAAATTTTAAATTCGATCTCAATTTTGTCCCGAACTTTTTTTGTTTAAAAAGTCCTCAACTTTCACTTTAGCCACAAATCTGCTCACGACGACTAAAACTCGCCACTAGCTTAGAAGGTTGATGTTGTTCCATACGAAGGTATCGATGAAGACGCAAATTCTGATAACGAACCTTTAACTGGCCATGACGTTCACAATTTTGAAGAAATTAGTGATAATTTCCGTACTCATTGGCAAATCTAAGATTGGAGTGAAAATCGAGGGTTTTTTTTTAAATAAATTAGAAAAAAAAAAAACTGAAATCGAACCTAAAATTGAGATTTTTTTTTTGGTGTAATTCGGCCGATCAAAACCACGCTCGCTCTCTCTGGACTTCTTCAACGGGCATTTCTGCGGAGCTGCACTTCTTTCTTCATCGTCTCCTCTAGTATCCCAAAGCACACTGAACCGAAGCACAAGGTACTACCCGGCGAGCGAAGCCCTCCATGTCGACGGAGGCGGCGGCGGCGGCGGCGAGGGACGCCGCGGCGGCTCTCTCGTCTCCTCCTCCTCCCGATCCTCCTCCCTCGCTCCGCCTTCGCGACATCCTCAGCTCATGCGCCAAGGTGAGCGAATCTCCTCCCCGCCTCCCCCGCTGCCTCTCCGTCCCGCCCTGATTAAACCTAGGACTTCGCCTCGCCTCGCCTCGCTTTCCTCCGAGGAATCGGGAGTCGATCGCGCCGGTCTGTTGATTTCGAAAACCTAAGAGAACCGGTTGGATGCGACGCGGTCGATTTGTCGTGTCCGGAACGATCCGGTCCCGCTCGAACGCTCGCTCCGGACGAGCGCTTGCGCTGACGCGAGTGAAAGCGACCGGTTGTCCGTTAATTGTTTTAGCTGGATTTGAGGGAAACTGGATGAGTTTCCGTGCGCCAATGGCCGACGGTGACGGTCTTTGGGCTTTGCCTGTCCTGAGAGAAATTCGATTTTTTTTTTTTGGCGACTCTGTACTTCGCGCTTTCGAATGGTTATGTTGCTACAGCGGGTTTGTGGCATTCGATGGGGTTGTGACACTGTATATTGCCTCCGTGCGTGTTCCAGTCGGTCGAGAGAGGAGATAGCTATCGAACCGAGAGGTTGGTCTCCGAGCTTGGCAAGTTTCTCGGCGATGTGTCGGTGGCGGCTGCAGAGGATGAGGACACGCACGAAGATGCGTTCAAACTGCTGTCGGGTATCTACGAGGATATAAGCCCCCTTCGATTGATCAGGTCTTGATGTTTTTCTATGGCTCATTTAGTTAATCAGGTAAGTTCCGTCTTTATTTTAACAGTGGGTTTTCTGTTGCGTGGTGGAATGGCAGGAGCTCCTTGATGCGCTCTCTTTTGAGCTTCCGAAGGCTGTTTCGAAATTTTCAGGGGCATCGAGACGGTTTTTGGCGATTGCGGAAAGCATAATCCATCAGTTTTTGGTGAAGTGTAATCCGCGGGACATGTTGCCAATTCTCTGCGAGGTTTGACGTGGACTTATTTTGAATAATTTGAAGTAAATAAACCTTTCCTCCCCCCCTTTTTTTTTTGGTAAGGACCTATCCTCCCCTTTTATCTGTGTTTTCTTAGTAACTGCACATCCAGACACATGTTTGCTGTAGATTAACTTTGTTGCACCAGTACTCGTGCAAATGATGTTCTTTTAAACATCCTGTGAGCACATGTCACGTGATAGATTGATTATATGGCTTCATGGTCATTATTACGATTTTCTCATGTGACCTCATGTGCTCCTTAATAACATCTGGCATTTGTAAGTGTGTCTATCGCTGTCTTTTATTGTTAAATGGTGAGTGAGTACTGTTTGTTCGACCCTGCATTTATATCATGCAACACATGCTCTGGTGATCTCTCTAGGTGTTAAATGTTGAATGCTCTCTTTGGCATTTTAGTTCCCTAGCAAACACCTTTATAAACATGTGTTGGTAAAATTAAACTGGGTGTTTTGAAGCTGTTTAGTAGTTATCAGCAAAATTTAAGATGAGGAAATAGATGTCTTCCCAGGTTTAAAAAGTGAAAGCATCATAAAAAGAAAGCCTTTCATTTTCATGTTGCTTCGGCTTCATGAATGAGTTTGCATGCACGCTCTCAAGTGCCTCTTTAAGTTCATGGATGTATGAAATGTGTGAGTTAAGCATTTTGAGAAATAGAATGGCCAAGCACTGAGTATAAGAGTGTACTTGCTGTCAAAGAATTTGTCGATAAACATAATGGACATGTCTAGCCACATGTTAATAATTTCCCCTCTTTTAGCGGGATGCTTTGCAAACTTCATGAAGTCAAACTAATTAATATATGAAAGTAATACTTCCCTGAGTTCTTTCGTGATAAATTCACTCTTATTCTTTTTGACGGGGAAAGATTTGGAACTTTCTTCCATTTGGTCGAGAATAGATGCGCAGTCATCTATAATTTTCTATATTTATCTGAGAAATTGCGAACATCTACTCTCTAACATGTCCATGGTCGAGTTCAAAAGATAGTTATTTAGTTGACAAGACTAAACAAATAATACCAATTTTTATTAGTTTTCTTGCATTTCCTCATCAAAAGTAAGCTGGGTTTGATTGAGCTGTCATTCTGGCTTGAAATTGTTGCTTGTTCTCTTGATACTCAATAGTTGCTTCCATCTCATGAGAGCATTTTCCCCTTGCAAATACCAGTCAAGACAGTTTATGGGCATAAACATGAGATGACCTAACAAATAACTCACTCCTCTCATGAAATTCTGCTATCACTTTTGTATTCTATCATGAGGATTCAATTATCTTCTTTGAGTGATATGACCAAAAAAGTTGATTAACCATTAACTGTACGTGCTTTTGGTAAAACCTGATCTTTAATTTGATTCAAATTTTATATGATTTTGATTTTTCTGAATGATAAGATCTGGCAGTACATTCTTTAAAGTAATGTGTAGTCATATGGTTAGCACTGATCAATTCTTTTAAGCTTTAAGTTTGCTGGATGAGATCTTGCTAATCCTCAGTCAATGTTGGAACAGGCCCTAGATTCCTCAAGTGAAGGTGAAACGATTAAGCTTTCTAGCTACTTTGCCCCTCTTTTGAGCGGTCTCTCAGAAGGTACTTTTTTTTCTATTCCTTGAATGGGTTATGTTTATATTGGTGCAGATTATCGTTTAAAGTATTTTATCTCCTCGGACATATCGCTGTGTAAGAAGTCTTGATTCTAGTATCAAAAGTGCTATTTGGGACTTCTTTTCTTCGAAGTATTTTTACTGGATGCTTTTCTCGATATATGCCATTCAAATGATAAAGATGGCTCTAATACTTGCAGTCCAACCTGCGGACTCATTGTGCAAAAGTGTCTTGACCACCTTGGCATTGTCAATACTTTCTTAATACATCTGTCCTCCAATCATGGTTTTAGGTACTGAATATACATCTATCAAGGTGTCAGTCAGTAACTTCTGTTAACATTCATGTGTGCTTAGCAAATTCAGTTTTGGATCTGTGAAGTACCGCAGAGAGGCCTTCATATAGCTACCGTAAAACAAATGTTTTTCCTCAATGAGCTCATTATATCTTGATTGGATGTCCATGCTGATTGTTTAAAAAAACAAGATGCAATTCCCGTTCTGCAATGCTTTAGGCATTGAAATGAAAAACTGGTAGAACACTGCACTTTATGCAGCATGTACTCATTCAAATGTCAGGAAGCCTTTTCCATTTTGACTTTCACTAAAGCAGTTAAATAAATGTATGCTCAATTGTTATTTAGGATGTCGGATGCTGATGAAAATATATCCTGTCCGTCTTTCAAGTTTAAAATTGTTTATTTGTAGTAATATAAGGACACTCTATTTGCTTTCAAAAAAATCTCTTTTTATAATGTGCTCAACTTTTTCAAGGCTTATCAATCGATTTTTATGGTATTTTATTGCTTCTGGTGATATTCATATTTTGTTTGTGTCTTTTAACTCGAATATTTCCATGGTAATTTTTGTTTCCATGATTTGCCCTTCACGTAGACTTATCTTTCCATTTGAACATCAGGCATTATGGCATATTCACTGCTCCAAAGTTAACATCTGCAAGTTGTCTCTGGTAGGATAATATCAGGGATTTTCTACACATTTCGTAGACATGCTTGGGGAGCTTGAGATTGTAGTTGAAAGTATTGTATCTATATTTGATACTTTTAATAATGAGTCAAAAGAAAAACTCTTCGGTCTGCATCAAACTATAAAACCACTGTTCCGTGTTTTCTGTATTACAGTTCTCCTTATGATTAAAAGGTGTCACTTTGAGCAAATAAAGGAGGTAGTTCCTGCAATCCTTCGTGTTTGGGAGAAAGTGTCTACAGATGCAGATGAGGAGGATTCAGATCTTGAGGATCTGTTCAGCAGGGGTATAAATATTGCTAATTCGATGCAAACTATTCACCAGAAGTTGGTCTGTGATCCATAATCATGAAATTATTTACATGCAATTTCTTGTCAGATCCTAGATTAATGGTTTACATTTAACAGGACAACGGATCAGCTGAGAAGCTCCTCATTCTGCTTGGTCTGTATGTCTTGCAGATGATGGTTGGTATATTTATTTTTGAGGTCATGTAAGAGTCTAGAGTATCTGTCTGTACATGAAAGATTTAACTTCCTTTTCGAAAATGACTTGTAGATGATTCACCAAGTGGTTGTTGCCCTTCTACTCTCTCTCTCTCTCTCTCTCTCTCTCTCTCTCTCTCTCCCCCCACACACACACACACACCTGCGCGTGCATGTGCATTAGATGATTTGTCAGCATGAAGCCATTTGACATACTCACATCTTAATAAAACATTTTTTCTGTGCAGACTCATGTATCCATTTGCATGGATGAGAATGTGTCCAGCTCTCTCCGCCTTGTGACTGAACTTTCACACTTCTTGGGATGTTGCCATTTATCTTATATTGGCTTGATAACAGGATCTGCTGTTGACATGATGATCAGCACCATAACTGGTGGTAATATGCTGCTCCGTCTATGGATTTATTATTTTTCCGATCTACAAGCTGGAAGGAATTTCTTCACTTTTGGAATTTAAAGTGATAAATTTTTTTTCATATGTGTAGAAGAAGATAGTTTCTGGGCTCCTTTACCCAGTATCAAGCTTGGAGCAGCTCTTTCAGGTAATATTTGGCAGTGCATTGACAGTGTATTCTGTTGCAGTTTCCCATAAGATCTTTCTGATTCATGCAGTTTTCCTTTAGTCCTTTTGCAACTTCAAATTTGCTTGCTTCCTGGTACAGTTATATGGGGTGATATGTCTAACGAGGTTGCTCATAATGCTGAGGAGGATTTAACTGCGGTAAAGAATGAAATTCGGCATAGTCAAACCAGAAGGTGGCAAGCAATTGGCATGTTAAGGCATGTGTTCTGTTCAGCTACTCTACCTTGGAGATTAAAGAAACATGCCATTGACTTCTTGCTTTGCATCACAGAAGGAGATATCTCACAGGAGTGTGAGAGTGAGACTCTAGATTTCTCATCATTTGTTCCTAGCCAATTTGCTGCCTTGCAGGTATTATAGTGAAAGATCTTGATTGTACGCCCTTTCATGTTGTATGTTCTTCTTATCATGAAAGTGCAAATTCTAGGGGATTGAGAATGTCATTATGCACGCGCCGGATGCTGTACTAAGGAAGAAAGCTTTTGATGTGCTGAAAAGGGTTGGTGTTTTTGACTTTAAGATGCTCTGCTCTTGCATCATTAACCAGCTTGTTGATATTCCACTTCTCTATTGTTTAAGTTAAGTTTGTGCATTTATTTCCTATTCTCCAGGTGCTCGCTGATATTCCAATTTCTCCAAGGTTTCACATCTTAAAAGCCCTGATTACAAATTGCAACTCATCCTCTATGGTAATTGCATTAGAGCTTGCTTAAATGACATAAGTGTGTTTTTCCTTTGCATGGAAGGATGCATAACTTGATCTGATTGCCTACAACTTGTGTAGGTTGCCATCCTTCTAGATATTGTTAGACAAGTGAGGCATGCCAAAACTAGTAGCGAATTGTCAAAAGGAAATGTTAATGAAGTTTTCCATGAGACACCAGCTTGGTCTGCTGATGTGCTTGAACTAGTGGAATTGGTTTTGAGGCCTTCTAAGGGAGGCCCTCCAAGTCTTCCTGAACAAAGTGATGCGGTATGTATGACTCCTTGTTATTGATTATTTCCATATTGTCTCCTTGCTTTGATGATGGCCACTCCTTATTTCTTTTTTGGTTGTGACGTTTTCCATGGTGTCGACTCTTTTGAACAGGTTTAAAGCTCATTAGTTTTCATAAGACCATTGAATGCTCTAAATGAATAGGAATAGAAAACTCGAAAAGGCCAAATCAAAAGTATCCATCTTTCTATATTAAATTCGAGATGTGAAGTTGAGGGGAAGGCCATATTTACATGTGACGTGCAATAACACATTCCGATTCCTTTTCCATATAAAGCTTATATTTACAATCTCTTACATCCTTACATTATAAATGCCAAATGGATCTTATTGTTGTTTACTTTTCCGTAATGAATCTATCTACTAGTCATTTGAACCTCTTCCACTATGAGCGCGCAACCTCTATGAGATGTGTTAGAAGTGTGCTAATATAAATGTGTAGGCAAACACATTTGAAATTAATTGGCTGATACTCTTAAAATCTTTGATCGAGTCTAATGATCTAAAATGACAAGCTTGCATTTGATCTTACAGGTTCTATCTGCCCTTAACTTGTACAGATTTGTGTTCTTGTCTGAATCAACAGGTAAAAATTTTCTAATTGTTTATTTCAATTTTGTATGTTATTCTTTGGCCAATGCTTCAATCACTTTTATTTTCTTATTAAAATTGTGAGTTTGTGACTCTTATTGCAGTTGCTGCATAAGTTTGTTGTTTTTTCTCCAGCTGTGATTTTCACACGTATTGCGAAAATTTCAGTAAGAAAGCACTTGTTCAAATATACAGGTCTGATCCACTATTTGGGATAATCTTGATTAGTCTTGTTGATCGAAGAACCTGTAGAAACTCTTTAGGGAGAAGTTCTTCTATTTCACTTTTATTAGTTTTGGTTTTTCTGGACCTGTTGGATCGGTCAGGGATATAGGCATGATAAATTAGTGAATAAGTTGGCATAATAGTGAAAAGAACTCCCTGAAAAAGTTTCTCGTGTGAGAAACCTTGAAGTATTACTGAGACACTATCAATTATAGATTTATATTGTGCCTCCCTTGAGTATCTGCATTCTAATTGTTTAAACGCTTTCTTCCCTCAAACCCGGCATTAAAATGCCAGTGTCAATCCACCTCATTCCATTGGAATGGCAGTTTTGGACACTGCTTTTTAAACGAGGGGAGAATAATTGC
Source organism: Syzygium grande (assembly GCA_024733475.1). Taxonomy (NCBI): domain Eukaryota; kingdom Viridiplantae; phylum Streptophyta; class Magnoliopsida; order Myrtales; family Myrtaceae; genus Syzygium; species Syzygium grande. The sequence continues at coordinate 26,948,542 of JAMXDD010000008.1, read as the reverse complement.
ATTTTTGCTACATTGTATCTCTAGACCAAACCACCATAAAGACTTGAGTATCATAGTATTTTGACCATCCATTAGATAATAGCATAACAAACAGTGACCTTTTACTGAACATTTTTGCAAATTTTGATGATACTTTCTTAGTAAATGATTATTTTGCATCGTTCATGCACAGAGAAATCAGATAGTAGTGAATCATTATCTCCGTACATAATGGAGATTAATAAAGATTTTGCACTTTAATCTTAAAAATGGATATTTAGTAATTAATATTTCTAAACTTAATTTTCATGGATGAGTATTTTCAATCTTCATCACTACAACAATACCAAGAAGCAATACCATTCAATCTTTTGAATTAGTGAATATAATTTGAGTATGCCACTTTAAACTAATTGTCTTACAAATACTGTGAACTTCTATGTTTAAGCCTGTCCATGTCCCTATTCTCTACAGCAGGCCCATTACTGCCTACTCAGTTGGGGAAAAGCTGATACCGCTAGAAAAATACGGCTTATTTTCTAAACAGTAAATATGGTCAATATGGGATTCAATCCTATTAAAATTATGTTAGACTACAGCCAATTGTTCTAAAAGCGTAAATTAATAAATAAAGGCGTTGTTCAGTATCTAAATATCTAGCACCCACTGCCCTCTGATGTAGGATGATATTTAGTCTAAGACTAAAGTGTGGAAATTGATAATAGGGAGAAAGATCTGGATTCTTGACATCGTATTTTGATGCCAGGTGAAACTTTATGAGAAAATTGCAAATTGTTTCTATTTGAATATCTATTACATCCTTTGTCGGTAGGTTAAATGTAGCGGTCAGAAAGCACATACATCAAATCCTCCACAAACGTGGCATGTTATGGACTAAAACAAAATGTGTTTCTATTTGAATATCTATTACATCCTACCATTCTACCATTCGGGATGCAAAACTCCTTGTTGGCTATTGTTTAGATCTTACTGAGCTAGCTAAAGATCTTTGGAGACCTTTGTCGATATGTTTCACTGTACTGTTTGCTCAGTGTGATTCGATCAGCTGCATTTGTCGATGTTTGAATGTAAGTAGTCACGCATATATATGTGTATGAATGTACACGTCCATTGTGCTAGCAACCTTGCCCAGACTTGTGTGTGCGTGTAGTACTGTATACTGTAGATGGACACACCCACAAGCAGACACGGAATTAGATTCTAATGAAAATGTTCCACATATAGGGTTTTCATTTTTTTTTTTTTGGCATAAGAGATGCATTACCAGAAAGGAACTCTCTCTCTCTCTCTCTCTCTCTCTCTCTCTCTCTCTCATGCAAGTCTTCCTGTGACTGTTGAAACAGGAAAAACCAATTACACTGGAGTGCTGTCCAAGACCAACTTGAAGAAGGCCTACAATGAATGGCTTCTGCCTCTCCGGACCCTGGTGACCGGCATCTTAGCAGAGAACAGAAATGATGATGATCCATTTTCATTCGATGCCATCGGTGGCCTAAATCCAATAGAATTAGTTCTCTATCGCTGCATTGAACTCGTTGAAGAAAAGCTCAAGCATAATTTGTAAGTTTGCCTCCTGCACAGAAGTTCTAACTTGATCTTTTGTTGATTACGATCTCTGTTAAAGAATGCCAACTGCTGCATGGTAGAACCCTTGCTTGTGCAGCTTTCTTTTCTTCTTATTTTTCCCGCATTTCACGCGATTCCTTAAAACCGGCATTCCAAAAACCGTATGCTGCTAATTTGGGGTCCGGAATATGGACCCAGATCTAGTCCACAGAAAATTTTTCAATCATATAAAATATGCATTTCAAAAGTTTGGTCTGAGAGCGAAAGTGCTTTTGAGCTAAACCATACATGCCCGAGTTGGATTTCGCGACGGAAGCTAAATCAGACACATTCACTATGATTTGTAGATGAGGACTTTTTTTCCCTGATCTAAGATGTAATGGAATCCTATCCATCCTCAAACTTTAGGGTTGAGGGGTCAACGATTGTGGATTGGATGTGTGTGTGTGTGTGTGTGTATATATAATGGAATCCTATCCATCCTCAAACTCTACGGTTGAGATGTCAATAATTGGATTGGATGTAAATAGGGCAAGATATCACTGATTGCGAGCTTCTTTGCTTCCAAGCATTCCATGCTCGCACGTCACCGCGGCCCCACTACGGTGCTAGTGAGAGTGCGGTCGGGGTTATATCTTACACCATGGCAATCTACGTATGAACAAACCATGGTTTCACTAGGCGAAAGAGCGATTGGGAAATTCCAATCTGTGATCTGGGAGCCCCGAACTACTTGAGAATAAGCCCTATGTCACTAGACCAACAACCAACAAAGACCACGGTGGTAGGTTGAGATAAGGTGTTCTATCTAATAATGGTAGATGGTAAACTAGATTGTTTTCTAAATTCTAATATAGTGTGCTAGATTTTTCGATTTTGGGTAACTTGGTCGAAAAGTGCAATTGAGAGAAAACATTGACTAGAGTTTTTTAAATAGGTAAATATCATTGCAAAATCTCAAATTATGCTCACCGTGACATCAATTTCTCAATATTTTTTGTCACCAAAATATTTAAACTATATCCACCGTTACACTAATACCCCAAATTTTTTGTGTAATCAAACCTCCCAAAATTGTACTAGCATGACAAAAACACATCCGTCTACCACCAAGAACCCTTTGGAACAAAAATACCCTCCTTCACCGGGTCGCGCAAACAAGAACCAATGGCTCTTGACAGGGGTTTGCTGGAATGGGGTGCTGTGACCCTTACCTAGGCATCGGTAAGGGTCCGCATTTCTTGCGACCACCACATGTGAGGAGCACCATCTGGTTTCCATAAATATATAAAACACCGCGTCATTGTTTTGTTGCTAAAATTGGACGGAATTAACTTAAGTACTTGATGGTACTTTTTGTTGGGACTTGATGGCCGAAATTGCAAGTTTAAGGACTTCATTACATTTCTGCTACACATTGTAGGACTTGCAGAACACTTTAATTATAAACAACTTGAGGTATCAATTTGCAAAACAATCTTATATGCCGATCTTACTTTTTCTATACCATGAATCTTTTCTGTAATTGTCTATACATGACTTTAGGTATAAACACTTGTTACGTGATAGAGTGTTGGGATAATGACATGCAAAATCCCTAAACTTTTACAATTCGTGCAAGTATCCCCACACTTATTTTTCGTGCAATGGGATCCTTAAACTATATAATTGTTTGTTCAAGACAGTCTTTAAGAGAAATGCTGACACGGCATCCATGTCAAGGCTATTGGGATAATGACATGGAAAATCCCGAAACTTTTTCAATATGTGCAATGTCATCCTCAAATTCATTTTTTGTGCAATGGGATCCTTGAACTATTTAATCGTTTGTTTCAGTTAGTCTTTCTGTCTAAACATTTAACAAAAATGCCGACGTGGCATCCATGTCGGCGCCATGTTAGTTTATCCCTTAATTAATTGCTGACGTGGACAAAGAAAGCGGAGGGAAACCAAAATTAGACAAACAAAAACCTAAAGCGAGAGATATAGGGGAGAGGGCAGCTTGGGCCGTGAGGCAGTGGGGAAGGGGCCGGAGGCACCTCCAGCCACCGGCAAGGGTCCAGCAGCCCTCGCCGGAGGTAAGGTGGCGTGGCTGCCGGTTACGAATCACTAACAAGCACATCCTCAACACGGTGAGATAGAGAGCCTGAAGGGAAGGGCAAGCCGATGATTGCTCTTGTTGTTTGGATAAGCCCAAATCCGGATAGCATGTGCTTCGTTCCCAGATCTGAAGCATAAGGAGGCAAGTCACCACCTGGATCAGTACCCGCCAACCAATCCAGACTCATCATCCCAAAGTCCATAGAGAAAAGGGCCGTCAAAAAAGAGATATGACACAAATGATCACGAACTTTAGCCAAATATGCAACGCTGTTTTGAATTTTTCATTTTCTTAATGTGGTCTCTGAAAGTTTGGTAAATATTCAACTTATCACTAGATTATATAAAAATATTCAATGTTGTCTCTAAACTTGAATTAGTAGAAGGATAACAGTAGATATTTTTCAATATTGTCTTTAAACTTGAATAAATGAAAGGATAGCATTAGTTATTTTCATATAATTTAAGAACTATATTAAATATTTATCAAAAGTTCATGGATCATATTGAATAAATAAAAAGTTGAGGGACGACATTGCGCATTGGGCTAAAGTCACGGACCACATTAAATAAAATAAAAGTTTTTAAACGATATTAAACGTCAGGTCAAAGTTCACGAACCATCTGCGTAATTGTTTCTAAAAAGACAAAAGAAGAGAAAGAAAGAGCTACGAGAGTACCATTCTCAGACTCAAGAAATGGAGGGTTGAATCATCGGCGGGGGTTGCAGGAGCTGCGGAGAGCGTGGGGAGATGCACCGGAACGGTACTTGCAAGAATGTCGCTTCAAGAATGGATCATGTGTGTGAAGCTATATAAGCTGAGAACGAAAACCGTGATTTGGGAAGCCGATGTCCTTAGGAAGATCAAATGATTGGTGGCCCTCGCCGGAGGGGCTGCCGTCACCCAACCAGCGTCCGGCCACCCGCGCCGATGGCTGGACGGCAGCACCACCGCCCTTTGTTTACTGTTTTCCATCGTTCCAGCTAAAGTTATTATTACTTTTTTCTTTCCAAATTTCTCTTGTATAAAAAATGCGTTTCCTTATTTAAAAAAAAAAAAAAAAAAATGCGTTTCCTTTTAATTCTTTTATGTTTCTTAATGACCATGTCAGACGCCAGCGTGGATCATTTTCACTAGTTATTTCGACAGAATGACCAATTCAAACAAACGATTATACAAATCGAAAAAGTGACCAGACTTCTTACACGCATACGTGAACATTAGTTAGCCTTAGCTTAGAATCCACTCCATCCCAAACCAAAAAGAAGCAGCAAAATTTCAGTCGATTTCAATGGCGGTGATGCTTCATTATTCAGATACCATTTCCATCCAAGAAAGGTGGATAGATAGGAAATTAAAGCAACATAAAGCATAAGGAGAGTAAATCTGAAAAAGGATTCTTTCTGAGGAACAAAATTTGAGATTGTATTCAAGTTGCTCTGCCAATGCCTACAAAGAATGGCTTAGTCACCGTTCATACAAGTTATGATCGATCGAGACAAGTGGCGAGGATGTTAACCCCCCGTTCCAGTTGAGATGGGGATCTCGCTCTGCAACCCAACGACGTCTCAAGCTCGACCGCAGAGTCAGAACCATCCTTATAACTTGCAGCTCTTGAGAATATGGATATGGAGATCCACACCTCTTTATCCGATCCTGTATGATATAACCCAGAACATCGTCGACATGAGTGTTGCTTCACTTTAATTACAAGGCGCCGCATATCCATGATGTTCTCGCTTAGCTCAACCCACAAAAATCTTCAGGCCTAGAATCCTCTTCAGAGGGCATCATGTTTAGATCAGGTAGCACGAAAGATCTGTCACTGTCCTTGATCGCCGGCCTAGGAAATTGGCTAAAGCTGGAAGATGGATGACACTGGCTCGTAGATGCTTCCATCTTGTCATGTTCTGGCAATGTCGATGATGCAGGGCGATCCGATGTAGATGCTTCCGTCTTGTCATGCAAACCAGAGGTTGCTTCATCTCTGTCATCAGCAGTGACCACATTGCCCTCTCCAGAAAGCAAATTCAAATCAAGCTGCAAAACAGAGGCCAAACTGTCAGGAGCGCATTCTACAAAAGCAGGGCAAACAGACGAGTGTAAATATCGATTTCAAGAGGTTCAAATAACAAGGAGTTATGTGGACAAAATCTAATTTCGCGATTCCAAAACTGACATGGTCATCCCATGGATGCCACTTTTCCTGACCGTGAAAGGCGAGACACTGGCATACATACACATTATGAGGCTAATTACTACTATTTCCACCAGAAACTTCAAAACACATAACCGTCTAGACGATGACCGCTTTGTTTCACATAATTCAAAGCCCTCTCTTCACTGGCTGCTCCCCTCGTGGAGCTTGGAAGGATATGGAGAAATTCATTAGCGGAAAAGCACAATGATTTATTTTCCCACCAGTATTATTTGCTAATCATTCATGTATCCATCCCCAAACAACGGAAGCACAGTTCCAAGGAAAAAGAAAACATTAAAACGGAGCGACCAAGGAAAAAAAAAAAAAGAACAAGAGAAAAAAGAAGAAAGCCTGATCATCACCTTCATCCTCTTCAAGGATTCGTTTCTAGCTCTCTGCTCCGCGAAAGCCGCGCGCAGCCTCGCTATATCCTGTTTTCGAGTTCGAAGACGCGAGACACCGTGAGGAACGAGCACGCAACAAGGCTCAAGAGCAAGCATTCGGGACCGAACCCCGCTTAGAGAGCAAGAGCAGCAGTACCTTATCCAAATGGATCCTTTCGTTCAGCAGGTAGCTCTCCTCGTCTTTGAGCTCGGCGAACGTCTATCGAAGAACAGGAGGAAACCGAAAGCTTTAAAAAAGAGATGAGCAATCCACAAAAAAATGCAATCCGCAAAAAATGAGCAGAATCGAGCGCCGACTCTCCTTCCCCCCCCCACACACGCCCGCAACAGAGCAGGAATCTTTTTTTTACCTTCTTCTTCCTCGGCTTGTTGACAGCAGCCAGGCACGAGGCGGCGGCATCGTTCGGAGCGGTACCCTGAAAAGATCGGAGATCATCCCCCGCATCAAATGGAAGCCGGTCAGCCGGAGGTGGGAGAGAAAAACGCAAAATGTGGGTCGCCCGGGAAAAAAATCGACTTTTGCACGAACCGCAAAAGCTACACACGTATCGGAAGAACGATAAACAGCGAAACTGCGATTTCCAGCCACCGTAAAATAAGAAACCCGGGAACGATCGGGACACCCCCCATCCTCTATTGGTCGCAAAAGTCAAAAGACAGCGACCGGGATTGTCGGGGTCCGTTGACCCACGCAACCTCCCCCCCCCGGGGGTCAGAGCGGAGGATGACGTGGCGCCCCTCATTGGACGGAGAAACTAGGGGGGGAGGGGAGGGGGAGATCCAAGTCAACTCACCCCCGGTCGGTCCACCATGATCAACCCCGTCGTCTCGAGCTCTCGAAATCGAATTTTAATTGCATTAAAAAAGAAATAAACGATTTCTCTTTTTCCCCCCCCCCCTTTTTTTTTTCCTTTTCTGCAGCGGAAAAAGACAGGACGTGTCGCCTCCCGCACTGGAGCGAGCCGCCAATCGGCCCGCGCCACGTCACGCCGAGACACGTGGCTTCACGTGGCCGATGGACGAACCAGGCTCTCTCTCTCCCTTCGTCTCCCTCCCCATCCCCCCCCACTATCTCTCGCTTTACGAGCGCGGCTCCGATCACGTGACCGCTCGCGTGCCCCCGCACTCGACGAACCGAGCCGGTTCCAAAGGGAAGGAAGGCGGGCGAGCGAGCGAGCGGGAAGGACCGGTCCGATCCGGCCCGGGTCGAACAAGCCGGACCCCGGGGGATCCGACGGGGCCTCGGGTCTCCGGCTCCGGGCCGGGGCACACCTCAAATTCAACGCATTCTCTCTCTCCCCCGCTCTCGCCACCCCCAAAACAGGAAATTACCAAGAAGAGAGAGAGAGAAGCACACGAGTCGCGATACGATGCGACGCGTCCGAAAACACACGCTCCCGCGCGCGCAACCGTCCGATCGGGGACTCGCCACACGACAGACCACAAATCGCGCAACCCGACACGAAAGCACACGGTGCACCCGCCCGCAGGCGAAAGCCGCCCTTCCTCCTCCTCCTCCTCCTCCCTCCAACTCCTCCCTTCCTTCTCCTCCTTCGTGTCTCTCTCTCACTCTCTCTCTCTCTGGGGGCCCCGCCTCATGCACAACGGGGGGGACCACACCAGAAGCACCGCACGTCGCTCCCCGGAAATGACCATACTACCCCCCACCCTCCTCGTCGACTCCCTACCCCTCTCTCTCTCTCTCTCTCTCTCTCTCTCTCTCTCTCTCCCCTTCGGCGCGACGAACGAAAAGGAAAGGGGGGCAAAAAGAGGAGGAGGGTCTCGCCGAGAAGACGGGCACAGAAGGCGCGACGATGGCCTTTTGGTAAAAACAAGGAAAAGAAAGGGGGGGAGGACGATCGGGGGGCGTAATTGACAATAAATGTAACGAAAAAAAACAATAAATGCGGATGCGTCGTGGGGGAGGAAATCCAAATCCGGAACTCTTTAAAACCTGGGAAATCTCGGAGAACAAAAAAAAAAACACGAAAAAAGAATTGCTAAAAGAGGGCAACAAGAAGGAAAGGAAAACGGAAACGAAAGAAGGCAAGAATGACCCGGGGGGTCGGCGATCGGGGAGACGAAAGAAGGAGAGAGAAAGAGAGAGAGAAAAAGAGAGTAAGTACATCGTAACCGGCGCTCACGATGACCTCACAAAAGCATTACCCAACAAGGGAAAACCCAAAAAAGAAAGAAGAGGAGGAGGACGTTCTCGAGGGCATCTCGGGCATTTTAGAGATAGCCAGCGGCAAAAAAAAGGCCAGCACAGCAATCGCCCGTCCGAATCCGCCAAACACCACCCCGCCCTGTGCGGTTGCGCAGCCGCCGCCGCCGAGACGGCGGAGGAGGCGACGCTGAGACTTTCGGGCGGATTTTCCCTTGCGGGTGTAACGAGCAGGTCAGGAGGTGCGAGAGGGGAGAGAGGAGAGGGAGAAGATCGGTGAACGGAAAAGTTGAAGACCGCGGCGGCGCGGCGACGGAGGGAACGGTTCGCGCGAGGACAAGATGAGCATCGCGAGGAAAAGGAGGGGCGCCGCCTTGTTGCTCCGGACGGCGGAAGAATTTCTCGCTTGCAGGGCGCCCCCACCAAAAGCGGCCCCCCTCCTCTCTGGCTTCGCCTCCAAGGTAAAGAGGACGAAAGTACGCGCACTTGGGAGGGGGGGTAGTTCGGTCAACAGAAGAAAGGCAGCCTGACACCACCAACCGAACCTCGCAGGGTCACCGGAAATCTCACGCGAGAGAGAGAGAGAGAAACAGAGAGAGAAAGACAGACGAGAGAGAAGAGAGAGAGGACTCTCCTGAACAGAGCGCAGTTGCGTTCAGTCACGTACCTCCCGACTCAGAGAGAAGTCGAGGGAAAGAAAGACACGCGAACGCTGAAGAGGAAGAGAGAGAGAGAGAGAGAAAGATGTACCTTGGATCTGGCGGAGCCGGAGGATCCGTTCGCCCGCAAGCTCGACTCCTCGAAGCCTTCGGCGGTGGCCGACGGAGAAGCGCCGCCGCCGCCGCTCCAGGAGAGCGGCGTGGTCGGGCTGTTCCTCGCCGAATCCGCCTCCTTCCTCTGGGAGGCGGCGGCGGCGGCAACGTCGCACCTCGGGGCCATCCTCGACCTCGGCTGCCGGAGCCCCCACCTCATCGGCGGCACGATCGCCGGCTTGGCCGGCGCCGGCGCCGCTGCCGCGCGCGCCCCCTTCAGCAGGACCAGGAGCTCCGCCGCCACCCCGCTGTCCGCCATCGCCGCCGCCACCCACCCGTCCTCCGCTGTACCCATCATCGCCGCCGCGGTCTCGGTCTCCTCGTTCCGGGGTTAGCCCAACTTCCCGAGGGTGCTCGAATCCGACGTCGAAGGAAGAGGAGAACTGAGACGGAGACGGAGATGGAGATGGAGGCGGAGATGTTTGCTAGAGAGAGAAGGCAAAAAGCACGTCCCTAGAGAGAGAGAGAGAGAGAGCGGAGAGAATGGAGTTGGGGGGTGTTGTGTTGAATGCTGATGAATATGACAGGGAGAGAAAGATAAGAAGGAGATCGATGCTTATATATGTAGAGAGAGAGAGAGAGAGAGGTGGTTTCGGTGACGATGGAGGAGTGAGGTCTAGAGAGAGAGCGAGGGGGGGGTAGATTCTAGTTATTCTCGTTTATGTTTTCTTTTCTTTGTTTCCCCTTTTCCTTTTTCCATTTTTTAAATTTTTTTTCTTTTGTCTTTTTTCTTCGATAAGGGATCATAGTACAAAGGTCCTCCGGACTTTAGTTGAATTTTCAATATCGCCTCCGAAACTTTTAAATTGTTCAATATGGTCCTAGAACGTTGGTCCTAACGTACAATATGGTTCCTTAACTATCCAATTTGCTCGATGCGAGGATCTTGTGCGTCAAACACCGAGGCCAGAAGGCCTCGTATTCGGAGTGAGGATTTAATTGGATGCTAAAAGTCGATCTCGACAGGATAAGGCCTAGGAAAGGCATCGTGAGGGCATTGAATAGCTGCATTTGCTAATTTCTTGTTCTGAACACGGCCCCTTTCATGGTATTGGAGCCATAAAGCCAATTAATCATGAACGTAGTCTCAGAACAATATGAGAATATATAAAAGTCCAGAGAGCATATTGAGCATTTGATCAAAGTTCGCGGATCATATCGAACAAATTAAAATTTCATGAACCATATTACACATTAGATTAAAATTCAAAGATTACATTAAATAAAGGTAAATATCACGAAAAACTCAAACTGGTACATATGTTACAGATTTAGCCCAAACGAAATCTTAAACTGATACACCTGTAATAAATTTATCCTCCGTTAAGTTTTCTTTAAATTTTACTGTCAAAATGTTAAATTGGATGACACGTGACAGTTAACGTGTATTCAATTTGAGGTTTTACCCTTCCTTTGTCACGGGTGTATCGATTTGTGATTTTTTGTAGTATTAATCCAATTTAATGGAAATTAACGGAGGGTGGATTTTATATCAGTTTGGGTTTTTGGTACTCAAAAAATTAATTTAGGATAAATTTATCAATTTAAGATTCTTCTTAATATTAATTTTTAAATAAATTAAAATTTTAGAGATGAAATCGCGCGTGGAACCGGAGTTCGGGATCAGCCGCGTCGTCTTTCCTTTTCGATAACTAAGGTTATGGTTCGGTGCGGGCGGCTTCACGGGTACGCCTACGCCCCCCCCTCTTTCCCACATTGACTTTCAACGACGAAGCGCATGCGCATGCGATGCGAAGCGGTCAGTTACGCCTTCCGTATCTGGATTTTCCATTTTTTCCTATTTTATTTTTTTATTAAAAAAAGCTGTTATTTACTTCCCAACCAACCCAGCTCCCGCTCTTCTTCTCGTGTGGAGAGCGGGGCCCGCACGTGACCCGGGTAGGCTGGGCCCCCGCTCTCGCATGTAGTGTCGCTGACAGTGTCCCTTTCATCTCTCTCCTCCTCCTCTTCTTCTTCTTTTTTTCTCTTCTTTATATTTTCCTATTTTTCTCCATTAAAATCATTTTACAAAATGCGAAAACCAGTCAAAAACCCTAAATTATATCCATCGTGACGTATTTATCTTAAATTTTTTATTCCGTGACACAAGAAATTCCGAACTTGTACCGACATAATACATTTACCCTCCGTGAAAATTCAGTCAATGATAACAGTTAAAAATTTGGATGCGTGGACTCTAGAAAGCGAACAATATGGAAAAATCAATTTTTTTTATTTTATCTATTTTCTATTTTTTTCCATTAAAATCAGTTTACAAAATGCGAAAACCACCAAAAACCCTAAACTATGCTTTCATCGTGACGCATTTACCTTAAAAAAAATTTTCCGTGACATAAGAAATTCCAAACTTGTATTTATGTAACACATTAACCCTACGTGAAAATTCAATCAATGATGACCGTTAAAAATTGTGCATACGTGGATGCTAGAAAGCGAACAGTATGGACATGGACACGTGGCTTGAGTAGAATAAAAACGACATTATTTTAGCTGAAAAATCGTCTAACGAAACCTTGATGAAGTGTAAATGTGTCGCATAACTAAAAGTTTGGAATTTCTTCTGTCACGAGAAAAATTTTAAGCTATATGCATCACAGTGGGCATAGTTTGATTTTTGACGTAAAAAAAAAGTTCAAAATAAATGTATCACGGTGAACATAGTTTTGAGATTTTTTTTACCATTTCTCTTTTGTAAATTGGCTTTTCGGGGATTTTATTTTTCCCCTTTCCCCCCCACCTTTGCGCGCAAAATGGAACGACGCACCGTTTCAAAACACCTCTATAGTTCGAAGGTAAGCTAAATACTGTGCGGTTTAGATTCTAAAGCTCATAGAATAGGGTACCTCTCTATTAATTGGCTCTCTGATCCCCCAACCCCTTTGAGATTTATTATGTTTAGATGCCCAACTATATTGTCCTTCAAGTTCTAATACTTAATGAGAATGTTTTGCTTTTGACCCAAAAAAAAAAGTTAGTCCTCTTTAGAACGTAATTGGAGGATGTTTATATATACGACTCGATATACCAACATTAAAGGGTGCGTATGTTTGGCAAAATATGATTGTTATGGACAACATTTCCCTGAAAACTTTTGTTTATATAATTTTCAAAAATAAATGGACAAAATATATTTCATCGTCCACTAAAATATTTTGACGTGAATTGTTATCGATAATTGAATGTTTTCCGTTGACTAATTTATTTCGAGTAATATAAAGTAATCATTTAGATAAATATTTTTAAAATTATTTATTTTTCGCGAAAATGAACGGAGCTTGATTTGTACAATTGATGATGCTGATGTTTGTACAGCCCTTGATTTTGAATGGTCCTCTAATCTGTCCCCGGAATCTTGACATCTATCCAATCGTGCAATTCGGACTTTATGTCATCCATTTATTTTACTTTTCGTTTTTCCCAATTGTTATGCTGGTATTTGTCACATCGGCAGCAAGCATCAAACTTTAGGCATCGTCAATCCGATTGCGTTAGTCGGAAGAGCTTACGAAAACACTTGATTGTACAAATCAAAACAGTTAGAAGATTCGATTGCCAAAAAAAAACCATTTTCGGATTCAATTGGAAATACAAAAAGATCTTAAATAACTAAGTAAGTACATAGTCCTACTTTTAAATTGATTTTTGGAAGAAGTTTCTAGGAGAGAGAAAATAAATGAGATGTTTATCTTATTGGGTGTTTGGGAATGGTAAAGTAGGAAGGGAAAGGTGGTGGCTTGGTTGTATTTCTCTTTATTTGGAAAAAGAAAAAAAAACAAAAAGTTAATATCACAAAAAATCCCAAACTGGTATATCTGTAATAAATTTATCCCAAATTAATATTTTGACCACGAAAAACTCTAAACTTGTATACTTATAACAAATTTACCCAAAACTAATTTTTTGACCAAACAAAACCCAAAACTGGTATATTTGTAATAAATTTACCCTCGATTAAATTGGATTAATATCATAAAAAATCACAAATAGGTACACCTATAGACCCTAAACTGATATACTCGTCAACTGTCACATGTCTCTAACTTAGCAATTTGACGGTAAAATTTAGCGAAAATTAATTAAGAGTAAATCTGTCACGGTATACAAATTTGGAGTTTTTCGTGATTAAAAAATTAATTTTGGGTAAATTTATCATAAATTTATCGATTCGGAGTTTTTTGTGGCATTAACCCAAAAACAAGCTAGGAAAACAAAAAGAAAGAAACAAGTGCCACTTCCTATGGAGTGACACTTTTACCCATAAATCTTTTCAAGGTCGAATGGGTCTCATTTCGAAATTTCCGGTATTTGAATTGATGGAAGGTCCGCACATTTTCTTCCCACAAAAATTTGAGATTATCAAAAATTAATTGGCTTAGGAAAGTAAATTTCTCTCTTTTTTTTTTTCCACCTTTTCCACGGCCCTTGGCTTGAAAAGGAGAGGAAATCGAATTTCATTCTTTCCTTTTCCATTTTCTCTACCCATTTCCACTTCTTCCGCTCCTCTCGATTCATTGGTGAAATGCCAAAGCCCAAAGCGAGACTCCGGCTTTGGATACGCTAGCACCCTGCGGGGCTATGGCGATGGGGCTCGCTATCTTGGCGGTCCATACGCAAGCGGCAATATTCTACGCTGGCTTGAGTCGCCACTGTCGATCGTCTCTGTCCAAATTCTTTTCACGAGAAAAAAAAAAGGATTTGTCCAACAAGACACCGTAAACATGAATTTAATTTGAGATCCCGAAATTAGCAAAACCAAACTTTAGTTACCAATCACCGTATGAGTTGACACGTTTAAAACAAAGCAAAAGGAAACGAGCGTGATAACGACATACGGTTAAGCCGGAGATAGGAATCGTTTCGATCCTCGTCGCACGGCATTTCACTTAATCTCCGTGCTTGTCATGTGGCATCACAGATCGCGTGGAATGACATATGGCACAGTTTTGCCGCGCGGCGCATGTTCAACCGACGAGTTTTGGGCTTAATGGCTTGTTATTTCCAAGTTTCTACCTGTTATTGGATTGTACAAGTTCCTAATAAAGAGTCTGTGATAATGCCTACGATATCTTAAACATACAATAAGAAGAGTGTTAAAGCCAATTAGAGATTCTAAAGCAACTTGGACTAATCCTATATGTAAATAATTGAATTTTCTCTCTTTGTGATCGTGTAGCATGGAAAATGACGAAAATTTTGAATTACTTTAGGATTAGTCCAAGTTGCTTTGGATATATGGTGTGCATTTATGGGTGAGCAAGGCCTTACCTGACCAGTTCCAAGCTAGTTCAAATGGGGACCATATAGGTTCTTGGGTAAAAAATTGGAGAATCAGCCTCGACCAGTTCGGTTCTAGATAGGGGTGGGCAAAAGAACCGGGATCTGCCTAGATCACTCGGAATTGAATCAGAACCGATCCGGTTCCCAAGAAAACCGGTCCGATTCCAGGTTCCAATTTTTTGGAATCGGTACTGTTTGGGCTGGTTCCCGGTTCCCGATGTGGAACCACCCGCCCGCCCACCCAGACCGGATCGGTAATAATAATAATATATTTTTATATTTTTATTTTTAATTAAAAAAATCTGACCAAAAAAAATTTTAAAAAAGAAGAAAATTTGTTATCATGTCTGAAGCTTTTGTGTAGTTGGGATACCTTGATCATTTTTCCCAATAATTAATGGGTACCCATTTGATTTATGGATGATGTGGTTAATATAATCGATCATAGTGTAGGAATTTTATGAAAAGTTATGTTCTTTTCCTTTTGTTCTGTTGATCCGATGTTGGTCAACAAATTTTTTTTTTATTTGCCTAGGAAAACTTGTTGAGATCGGCTTCATTGACCCGCCTAAGAACCGGACCGGACCGGCGGTCCAGTTCTCGGGCGGGTCCATGGAACCGATGGGCGGTTCTCGGTTCTAATTTTTGGAACCAGTCCTGTAGCGGGCGGTCCACGGTTTCGGGGTGGGAACCGCCAACCCGGACCATGCACACCCCTAGTTCTAGATTCTACACGGTGAATCTAGGAAGGTTAGGAAATTCATCAATGCCATAACCCTTATATGGAAAATTGTCCACATGATATATTTTTTCCTAAAATGATAGTTATACTACTTAAAAGCTAGAACCGATTCGTGGGTGAACCCTACGACCGACCAAAAGCCGAGAACCGACTCCAATAGAGTGGGTTTTAGTTTATTGGTCTGGAACCTACTCACTTTAAAATCAATCATATATGATATATTCCGATTCCGTAAACATTTCTCAACATCCTTTATTAATATCTCTTCATAATTCTTAAACTTATTTTGTCTATTTATTATATCTTTCCTAGAACGAGGACAAATTTGTTGTCTGTCAACAATTTATACCTTTCTCCGCCCTAATTCAACTTTTTCAATCACACAAATTTACGCGAATTACGCTACTTAGGTGATAATCTGATGTAACAGAGACTAACTACAATTATTGTCTGTTGCTGGTTGTAGTATTTAATCCTTGGATAGGTGATATTTTCTAAGTTTACAAAATGAAGGGCAAAAAAGTAAGGAATTGGAAAACGAGGTCCTTTTTAAAAACTCTAGCCCTGGTGGCAATTCCGTAAATATTCAAGGCTATGAAGAGGTAATACGTATTAAAAAGCTCGGTAGAAAGGCAATTCTGATGGCAACGTACGATTGATGTAACATTGAAACTCGGGAAGTCTATTAAAAATTTTGGCATCCATGTCACCTGTTTGGGGGATTTTCATGGATGGATTTATAGAAACATGAGTTTAATTAGTCGGTTTATTATCGAACGAGGAAAAATATTATCTAATGGGTAAATATACTAACCCTAAAACAACAACCATTAATTAGAATTACTATTGCTATAATACAAGCTCGTATTTTATGGAAATCCAATGAACTTAATCTGGAAAGTGAAGAATGCCAATGAGGCATAGCAACAAGGAATATATACTAATGTCAAGGATAAGATCGTCACATGCCTCTATAGTAGAGAAAGAGAAAGGAAACTTTTAAGCTGCCAAGCAAGGAAAGAGTTTAAAAGCAGCAATTGGATCATCAATAATACTTTCGGTCTGAATTTCAGATCCAAAAAAAAATGTACGACATCTAATCCAATGTATTATATTAAAAGCGGCTCTTGCACATTCAATGCATTCAATTTTAATTGACTAATTGAAATTTAAGGGCTTTACAATGTAGTAGCAGTGGTTACGGGGAAAATCTCGCAATAATAAATTGTAAAATTGAGTTTACGGAATGAGAAAATATTTGTAAAGGAATTTTCAATTAGAAAATTTGTTAATATATTGAAATAATTATATATATGACGTCTAATTATAAACATCTATAGTACCGAGTAGCGAAGTTAATTCGACTAGAATGAGCAACATAAAAGTTTTGACGAAAATCTTACGATAATAAATGGTAAAATTGACTTTACGAGGATGGGAATATATTTTTAAAATACTGACATAGTTAGTTATATCACATTAGTAACATTTAATGTAGTAAGCAATACAATTAACTCTATGAGAATGAGAAAATGATATGCCTGTACATATATGTAAAATCAACTCTATCATGTATGGCATGTGATATAGTACATACAGACAAAATCTACTGATGCGTCTATAAAATAATATGGAGAGAATAAATTGACTTTGTCACCTGCAATATATTACACCCTAGAGAGCAAAATTATTTCGGTTCCATCCAACTCAACACGTAATAAAATGCAATATTAGAGTAATGTCACTTAAAAGATAAGGATTACTTACGAAAATGACCGAAAAATGTAAAGCAAATCCTTTTTTTTTTTTTTTAATTATCAGCCAAATGATGTATAGTGTTCTGAAGTGATGTTTCGTTCCGTGCATTGAAATTCAAGATTTTTGTCACTCGAAAGATTCATTTTCTGGATCCGCCCTTAATTGCAAATCTCCAACAAGTATCTGCCCCTATAATGCTTCACGACTGGCGCACCTTTGCCGGTACTTTCCGCCGGCGTAATCGACCCGCCTCGTCTTCAAAAATCAATAGAAAGCCTCGCAATTTGATCATTGGATCGAGCCCGGCATTCATTCCTTCATTCATATTCGTAGCCGGGTCTACTACAAAGGGGGGACGTTGCGAAAATATAAAAGGCTTATCTAGCTCTTGCTAAGAATAAGGAAGCAAACATCAATCTTCTTAGGTCCAACAGTTCTTAAATGGAGAGAGCCCACAGTACATAGAAGACCGACATGGTAGTACCAAACGTAGCCCTTTATTATTGGGCTTCTCATCTCAACTCCATCATAGAATCCACAAAGAGAAACCGCAGATTGATGCTTGTGTGTGTGCCCTTTTTTTTTTTTTTTTTTAATATTTTAAATTCTTTGTTTTGGGCCATAATAAATTGATGTTAATTGATCTTCCCAACTATTGTATTCTAGGCTTCGAGCTGCTCCAAATTACACAACCCTTTACCAAAAAATTGGAAATGATTTGGACCGTCCTAGCTTGCAACCGAACTTGCGCAATGGTGGATATAGAAGTTTAGACTATATATCGCAATACTACAACTTGGAGGGCCGGATATAAATACCCATATGAAATTCTTGTTCTTTGCTTAAAAAGAAGAAGAAAAGAAATCTCAAATTCTTTATTGGAGTCATTAAAACCATAAGTGTACGGTGCAGCAATAGATATGGAACTTACCAATATTGTTTCAATTGTTTCTAAAAAAAAATGACACAAATGATCTATGAACTTTGATTCAATGTACAATGTCGTCCCTAAACTTTTGATTTGTTAAATGTGGTCCCTATACTATTGGTAATTGTTTAATTTAGTTTCTCTATTTGCTCAAACGACAAATCAGACATTTTTTTTATGATGTGGTTATCATATGATGAGTTGGACTTTAAAAAATAATGAGTCGACATGTCTATTTATCCATCCACTTTTTTTTGGTCGTACATCCATCTACTTTAAAAAGGGAAAAAGAAAAGGGCATTAACATGTCCATCGTTATTTAATGATGTAAATTATTGTATCCTGATTTGAGATATCTTCCTTAGATAAATCACTTGAGACTTTTTCATATCAATTAAGAATTGACAACCATATAAGCTGATTCCATTAATAGAAGGATGATATCGAACATTTTCATATGGTTTAGGGGTTATATTGTATATATATATATATATTAATAGTTTATGAATCATATTAAACTAATTAAAAATTCGAAGATAACATTGGATATTGAATTAAAGTTCTATTATCAATCGTGTCATTTTCTCCTTCTTTTTTTTTTTTTTCTTTCTTTCCGGGCAAAAGGGCTCATCTTTCAAGAGCCATGTGCGGGTGATAACAGTCAATACTACATCAGGATCGAAGCCAAAGAGGCAAGAAAAGACAACTTCGACAGAAACCCAAACGGGGACGATGCTTGACTTTTCATCAGGTGGCGCTCAAAAAGGAACAGTCGAGGAAACGTACGTCGTTTTGTGGGTCGTTCTTCCTCTTCTCTACTCGCGTACGACACCGAAAGTCAGATTCGTAAAGCTTGGTATCCAGCCGATCGGACAGAGACGCATCACCTACCCGTAGATCTGATCAATAAATGCATTCTCCACGTTCTAGCGAAGGCTTTGTTTTCCCACTTTTTGAAATCTTAAAAGGAGCATGAAAAATTTGCCCCGGTTACTTTTCTAATTGTTGATTTGATGGTTATAGCAACTATATATTTGAGGGGAAAATAAAGCTTTCGTCATTGCTCGTCGCGTCAAGAATGGAAAACGTCATTTGTGAGGAAAAAAAAATATTTTTTGTTGACCGGGAATATATGCAACGCGAATCCAAACTCTGATTAGGGGTGTCAAAAAGAACTTCTGAACCGAATCGAATCAATATGAACAAAAAATTTCGAATCTTTTTCAGGTCAAATTTCCTCTTAATTCAAGTCGCGAGCTTCTAATGGTTCGATTTGGTTTCCGTCATAAATTGGAACCAACCCGAAATACATTACTGAACCTGTTTTGAAACCAGAATGATTAGAGTAAATAGGGTTTTTCGCAAACACGGAAGGAATCCCGGCACCATCGACCCGATCCGACCCCCATTTTTCCAGTTTGAGTTCTATGCAGGTCGGGTCTCAACTCAGATCATCAAAAACGTATGTTCAAGGACCCGAATCGAACCGGCCCGTCGGCACCCACAAATCTTTTCGGCGTCCATTTTCCATTGGATCTTCGATCAAGGGCTCAGGAACGATCGTCCCACTTGATCATTAGGATGAAATATTGATGCATTTCGTGTAAAGCTTTGAGAATCCTTGGGAAGGCATGGGGGACCAAGAAGGACCGTCCCGAGAGGGCTACGCTTTCAATTCCTTGTTCCCTCCACCTTCTCACCTAACACGTGCGACTGCCGTTCCTCTTTTCTTTGCTTCGTATTATATCAAAAACATAGACCCTGCCATCATGCACGGGCGCAAGGACTACCTGAATATTTAATTCCTTTCCTTTCGTCCATCAAGATAATACTTCATCGCTTTGCAGGGAGTGTCGCGGTAATTTGTTCTAAAAGCTTAAACTATTTGAAGACGACGACTTTCATGTCTTCATGTCACCGTCGATTTGATAATGAAGGCTTTTAAGTAGACAAACTCGTTGCTTGTGAGTAACGCAGTTGTTTATTGCGCGTGAAGAAACTCATTGATAGATGATTTAGGGTTAGGAAGAATCAAACTCAAAACCTAACTCCAGCAATGACTTGATCGAGTGACGCGACCATTCGTTCTGAAAGTTCAATCAAATTTCAAAGAACGAAACGGTTTATCATTTATGTCTTGATGTCATTCTTTCTATTATCACGTCTTATTGAGTTAAGTGAAGTACACAATGGAGTACACTAGACAATTTTTTACAATGTGTTTGACCAGTTTCATATCGTAATTACCAAATTCATATTAGAAAAAAATCTATAAAATGTGAACTGTGTGTAACACGTTAGTTGTGCAATTGATGGTAAATAATCTATACTACTATATAATATAAAGAAGACCTCTTACCTTTTAGGAATTGCAAACCTTGTTCTTTCTTCCTCTATTATCCTCAAATACTTATTCTATAAATGTTGTACCCATGAGTAAAAGTTAATAATTCTCTCTTATCTCTTACATGTTCTAATGTTAAAATTTGAATTTTTTCTATCCTGTAACAACCTTCCTAACAAAAATCAAGTTTCTATCTTTCCACATAGGCAATTTCTTAGAACAGTGTAATTTTACCAATATTTTTTTTTGTCCATTAATTATTCAAATTTTTCATCATAAAATGATTTTGCTAATCTTGCAAATATAAATTTTTTTGCACACATGCAATGTATTCTGTAATGACCTGGTTTGACGAGGGTGTATTTGCTAGAGGGCGATGAGAAAAATTGCGGCTGAACAAAAAGGTTTGTAGAATGGAGAAATTAAGTTTCTCCAAATATGATTACCAAATCAAAAATATTGAACTAAAAGAAAGAGGAATCGTGGATTATATATATAGACTCAAAGTTAACCCTATAAAATATGCCTTTCAAACATAAATTAGGAACTAGAACCAATGTTAAGTTAACTTAAAAAAAAAATGATAAAAAAAAATATGTCCAACTTCATGGGATAATACTTAAATGTATGCTAGATCACGGAACGGGTCGGATCAAATTATAGGTGCATCATCCTCCCGGACTAGAGAAAGATTGAGTTAATCCAAGGGGCATGACACATTGTGCACAATTTGCCATCTTCACGATGAAAAGAGGAGAAATGAGAAGATGACGATTAAAGTTACAAACCATTCAATTTTAAACATGAAATCATGCCTTGAACTGAGAGAATGTTTTTGCTTCAAAAAAAAAAAATAACAATAAGAAAAGAAATTGGGCCGAACATGCCATTCGAGTTTTGAAATTCTGAAAAATTTGAAGGGGAAAACAAAAAAAAGACACGAAAGAAGAGGGAAATTGGATTCTCGACAATTACAATGTAGAAAAACAACCTTAATGGTGTGATTGTCTTTCTTGAAGCAAGAATTAAAGGTAAACTAATTTAGAGGACAAAAGATAGAAGCTTTCAACCATGCTCGAATTGGGCGACTACCCCGATCAACATTTAAAAAAGATGTTGAAAAACACTAAATCGGTGCACCATCTCCGATCCGTAATTTTTTCCGGTTTGAAAGTTCTAAGACACCTTCGGGTCACCTTCAACTCGATCATCAAAACATGTTCAAGGGTTGAGGATGAATCGCCCATTGACACCCACAAATCTTTTAGACGTCCATTTTCCATTGGATCTTCGATCAAGGGCTCAAGAACCATCGTCCCACTTGATCTTTAGGATGAAATATGGATGCATTTCGTGTAAAGCTTTGAGAATCCTTGGGAAGGCATGGGGACCAAGAAGGAATCTTTCCTGAGAGGGCTACGCTTTCAATTCCTTGTTCCCTCCACCTTCTCACCTAACACGTGCGAGTGCCGTTCTTCTTTTCTTTGCTTCGTATTATACCAAAAACATGACCCTGCCATCATGCACGGGCGCAAGGACTGCCTGAATATTTAATTCCTTTCCTTTCGTCCATCAAGATAATACTTCATCGCTTTACAGGGAGTGTCGAGATAATTTGTTCTAAATGGTTAAACTATTAGAAGAAGATGACTTTCATGTCTTTATGTCACCATCGATTTGATAATGAAGGCTTTTAAGTAGACAAACTCGTTGCTTGTGAGTAACACAGTTGTTTTTTGCGAGTGAAGAAACTCATCGATAGATGATTGAGGGTTAGGAAAAATCAAACTCAAAACCTATCTCCAGCAGTGGCTTAATTGAGTGACGCAACTATTTGTTCCGAAAGTTCAATCAAATTTCAAAAATTCTTCAATTGTTTTATCATTTGTCTTGATGTCATATTTTCTATTATCACTTCTTATTGAATTAAGTGATTTTTTTTTTTACACAATAACTTTTCACACTAGACAATTTTTTACAATGTGTTTGACCAGTTTCTGTTTTTCGTAATTCCCAAATTCATATTAAAAAAAAAAATCTATAAAATGTGAACTGTGTTTAACACGTTTGTTGTGCAATTGATGGTAAATAATCTATACTACTATATAATATAATCAAAAACCTCTTACCTTTTAGGAATTGCAAACCTTGTTCTTTCTTCCTCTATTATCCTCAAATACTTATTCTATAAATGTTGTACCCATGAGTAAAAGTTAATAAAGGGTTTTATCTCTTACATGTTATAATGTTAAAATTTGAATTTTTTCTATCTTGTAACAACCTTCCTAACAAAAATCAAGTTTCTATCTTTCCACATAGGCAATTTCTTAGAACAGTGTAATTTTACCAATACTTTTTTTTGTCCATTAATTATTCAAATTTTTCATCATAAAATGATTTTGCTAATCATGCAAATATCAATTTTTTTGCACACATGCAATGTATTCTGTAATGACCCAGTTTGATGAGGGTGTGATGCCGAAGCGCGATAGAAAAATTGACTGAACAAGAAAATTCGTAGGAAGAACAATTCGTTCTCCAAATATGATTACCAAATAAAAAATATTCAAGTCTGCTAAAAGGAAACCCTAAAACAAGCTTATATAGACTCAAACCTAACCCTATTAGGAAACGTAATCATCAAACATAAATTAGGAAACTGCCAATTATTAAATTAACCCAAAAAAAATACTAAAAAAAAAATCCATCTAAACGATCTCGAATCGCGAAAATCCATCGTTAGTCACGTAACGGGTCCATCGGTCCTCTAGGTGCATCAGGGTGGGGGAGTATTTGCTAGGGCGAGTGAGCCCGAACAAGGAGCGGCTCCTAAAAAGGTTTGTAGAATGGAGAAGGGAGTAGGGATGAATCGAATTGTATCATTGAACAAAGGAAGAGGAATGTTGGATTATATATATGTGAAACTAGAGTTAACTCATAAAATGTGCCTTTTGACCTAATGGCAAATTTTAGCACTGGAACTCCGATGTTAAGTTTGCTCAGGTGATGGTACTACCAATATGTACAACTTCGTGGGATAAAACTTATATGTATGCTAGATGACGGAGTCGGATCAAATTATGGTACGGATCAAAGCGGACAATATCTTAAGTGAGTTAATCCAAGGGGCATGTCACACGTGTGCACATTTGCCATCTTCATAATGAAAAGAGGAGAAAGAGAAGATGACGATTAAAGTTACAACCATTCAATTTTAAACATGAAATCATGCCTTGAACTGAGAGAATATTTTTGCTTTGAACAAAAAAATAACAATAAGAAAGGAAATTGGGCCAAACATGCCATTCGAGTTTTGAAATTCTGAAATATTTAAAGGGGAAAACAAATCAAAGACAAGAAGGCAGAGGGAAATTGGATTCTCGACAATTACAATGTAGAAAAACAACCTTCAAATGTGATTGTCGTAAGAGCAAGAATTAAAGGTAAACTAATTTAGAGGACAAAAAGATAGAAGCTTCCGCCATGCTCGAATTGGGCGACTACCCCGATCAACATTTAAAAAAAGATGTTTGAAAAACACTAAAGCGGTGTACCAGGAAAGGAAGGCCTGAGCGGCCATAACGTTGCGCCACGTGTCGTATGGTGATTGGTCGTTTGGCCCTTTAACATGCACAACTTGCAATATTGTTTTTTCCTGAACATAATGCAGAGCGATTGCAAAGTCAATTCATATAATGGACGACATTAATGGTTATGATTTATGACAACATTTTGGTGATCTACAGCTAGCTAGAAGTGCGAGCTTGTAAAGCGAATCTCATATGATTTTTGAGATTGATTTATCAAAATCCTTGAGAAGACAGCAAATAGATAGGTGCGTGCATGCACCTATCTATTTAATTTGCTGTCTTGATATGACTTATGGTGTTTTATTTCTGTGGAATATAGGGTTTACTTATAGTTGGGCTGTCGTGGTCAAAGGAAAAATAATATAAACGGGTTCTTGATCTTGAGTACGTGGGATTAGCGACATAGTAAAACTGATAAAAAAATTTTATGTCTTGTGATGCAATTTTGGACTTAGGTTCCATTTGTTTCTCGGAAAATAAATGATTTGAAAAATATTTTCCTAAAATTAATCGCTTATATTGATTGAAATAATTAGTAAATAAAAAATATTTTCATTATCGATAACAATTTATGTCTAAATATTTTCGTGAAAGTTGAAAATAATTTTCTTTTATTCATTTTTGTCAGCGAGATAAGCGATTGTTTTTAAAAATATTTTTCAAATCCTTACTTTTCCGCAAAACAAACACAGTTTTAATTTGCTATTTACGAGTTGTTAACGTCATCACTTGACTTTAATGTAGGAAAATATTACATTGGGACAGTAATGTAGAAAAGCAAACGAATAATCTCTCCGTTGCATGAACTCTCAATGAAACTTTTGTTTAAGTCGCAATAATTTAGCATGGCACAACCAATAAGATAAAGGTTCGAGATTGGCAAGCATGTCGACGTCTAATTTCCGCCATTGGCGACAAGCCGTAACTTTCTTTTAGCACGGGATCGGCAAATCTCTCGATAAAATTCGTCCCCTTTCCGGTAGTCCGCCCCGTCTCCTCGTGTAAAATAGATCAAAGCAAGAACAACTCGGGTCGACCACATCTGGCCACCACGTGACGTCGCGCTGCCATCGTTGCTTGCTCTCTGCCACGGCCGTCGCTCACTTTGCGCCGCCATCAACCCGCTGCTCGCACCTTGCCACTGTTGGCCGCTGCCCCCGCCGGGAGCTCATTCGCTACCCTTCCCATTGGAGCCAGCGAGCCTCGGGATCCGAAAGCTGTAGCCCTCCATGGCCATAGACAAGTCACCAAGATCCATGGTGCGCGAGAAAAAGACACGAACAACGGTAGGCGATGACCGGAGCGCAATAAGAGGGAGATTCACAGCAACATTTAACCATGGGTCGACCGCCACCATCACAATCGTCCCTCATCGTCTTCGCCCTCATTCTCCACCTCGACTCATCACTTTCCACCACCTCCTTGCCACACATCTCCACAACTGATACCTCTAGTCTCGGTCGTGGGCACCTTGCCTCTGATTTCCACTCGCGCGGCGGCGGTTCATCCTCACTGTCGTCGAGCAAGCCTTAGAACTCGATTGAACACTACCAAGTTCGTGATCTGGCGAGGGCCTTTGCGCCCTCATCCACGGCCAGAGAGGCCGCGATGGCCTCGCCTGAGGCCTTCACAGCCCCGCCGGCTGCTGTTGAGGATTTCGCGGCCGGTGACCCTCGTCGGCACGGAAAAAAGCAAAGAAAAAAAGGAAAAGAAAAGAAAAATTCAAAATATTAATCCGTCCAAGATCCATATCAGCGATTTCCGGCCAAAATTAACTAAGATGGAATCAATTGACAGAACATGAAAATGTTTAGGATTCAATTGACACAATTAAAAAATTTAGAACTGAATTGATAGAAGTGCAATCGGTCAAGGGCTTTTTGGACAATTTTTCCCGAGTTTATTTGGTCACTTCTTACTTATTATTTCATGAAGCGTCATTTTGGAAGAGACAAGAAGTGGGACCAAAAGAAGTCATTTCATTCTAAATTATTCGTACCTAAGTTTCAACCCCGTTCTTATACCAAATAAAAAAAAACCATCGTGCATCGAATTTGGATGGAAGTACCTTAGCAAGTTAAATTATTGGAAGGTTCTCTAAGTCTTAGAATTTTTTGAAACGATGGAATGAAGTATCTCAAACCTTGTGTCTTCTTGGAAAGTCAGATGTGCCATTTTTTTTTGTGGAAAATTCAGAGAAGAACATTTCCTTTTCATAGCATCTGACTTTTCTTTGTCCCAGAGACCCAATAGGCCCCTGAAGTGGTGTCCCCTAGACTTCACTTTTGTCCAAATGAACTGAACTTACTATTTGACCCAATAATCTCCCTAAACTTGATCGCTTTGATCCAATAACTCCACGAGGTCATTGCCGGTGAAAATAACGATTGGCCGACGAACACGTGCTCGTCACGTGCGCGTTTCGCACCTTCCGAGGGAGGCATTTTAATCGAAAAACCACCGTAACCCTCGAACACAAAATTCAAATTAAAAAAAAAAAAACCCTCGATTCGCCTTACCTTGTTTTTCTCGGACGCAAGAAAGCACCTAGTCGGGTTTGCTTCAGTTCACGACGCGACATTCTCAGCACAGCTCTCCTCCCGCATCTACAATGATCCTTCGTCCCTAATTTTTTGATCCATGCTCGAGAAACCCTAGCCCTTTCTTTTTTAGCTTTAAAGTAGGTGTAAATTTGGGGCTTTTAAACATTTTTTTTATGTGTATGTGAGTGGGCATGTGTCATCTTCTCTGTTTGTTTTTTTTTTTTTTCGCTAGAATGCCTCCGGAAAATGCGTCAAACATGCACATGACATATTTTGGAATAAAGGGGAACTTTGAGAAATGAGCGCCTCTATAGGGGGTTATTAGGCTAAATCGATCAAGCTCGCGCGATAATTTGGAATAAGGTCGGTCGAGTTTGAGGAGAACTTTGAGACACGAACATCGCTTCACGGGGATTTTTTTTATAAAATTTTCTTGTTCGTTTGTAGCACGAAACATCTGAAACCTTTGGATTCGACTAATCTTCACGGATGCGCACATACCGTCACATTTATTGCGCGCAATTAATAAGCACCCGCCAACCGACGTGGCTTCCAACTTTCTTCCGCGCTTAATCACCCGGTCAATCTCTTAGGGGTCGTGGTGTCGTTCTCCCCTCAGTAATGGACACCAATCAAACATTCCCCTTCCAAAGTTTTAATTCAAGCAAACTTGTCAACTGCTTTTCCACGCGACGCTTCAAGGCGCTCGCGGTCGTTCGAACGAGTCCTGTGGAGAGCCAATCCTTAATAAACTCGAACTCAATGCAGTCGAAGGCTTGACATTGACGTTGCGTAATTGTTTTTTTTTGTTTGTAGTTCGACACAGGCTTTGGCCCCCCATGGCAGCAGGCATCCCTTCAATTTCGCCGGCTTTTCGTGCTTTCTTTTTGGACTCTCCTATAACATATCAATTGGAATTAAATGGCTGGTTTATTAGTTGCGGCTCCGTTGCATAAGTTACAATAAATGCCGGTGGCACAAAAATCCCTTCAAGATTCTTTTTTTTTTTTTCGGTCTCTCGATCTAAATTGCCTTAAAACCTAAGTTGTGATGATATATTGAATTAATTTGAAACGAATGTACATGGGTTATTTTCGCCAATTAGCTTCTAAAAGTTCATAACCACAATGAACCGCCACTTTCTACTATCCACATGTCGAACAAACAAAAACAAGGGAAAACAACATACGAAAAAGTAATTGCACCATTTTAACGAGGGAACTATTTATCGTCCGGAGATTTTTAATGGGCGTCATTCGGCCCGATCCAACGTAAATTGGCGTGTATAGCACACGTTGTGTCTAGTTATAATAAAGTAAAGAGAAAATGGGTTATGATTATTCTAGAATATGAAAAATGAAGACGAACTGTAACAATTCAAAAACAAACAATTTGGATCTTATTAACTCATACCTACTTTTTTTTTTCTTTCTTGTTATGCCTTAGAACACTAGGTAAGGTTCTTTAGAACCAATCAAGACACTTAAAAAAAATGAATGAACGTATGTTACAGAAAAAGCTACGCCTAGTTTGACCGATGTTGAAATGATAGATTTTTTTTTTTTTTTGGTAAGGTATGAAAGGATTATTATAATGTACATATCTCAAAAAAATTGCATTAAGCACCGAGTGGCCGGAAACAGCTAGGGAAGTCTATGGCCTCCGCTAGTCCTGTTGGAACGCCATTGGTATTTCATATCAAATTAGAAAATTCGTGCTTTCTAAAACATGCTTAGTAACTCTTAAAAAGGTGTCTAAA
The DNA here is from genome assembly GCA_024733475.1 of Syzygium grande. Lineage (NCBI taxonomy): Eukaryota > Viridiplantae > Streptophyta > Magnoliopsida > Myrtales > Myrtaceae > Syzygium > Syzygium grande. The sequence goes on along the minus strand of JAMXDD010000008.1, from coordinate 26,920,332 downwards.
TACATAGTTCAATAATGGGAAAACAACATTTTGTCCATGAATTTTGTTTGAATGTGTAATCTGAAACCTAAATTTTTAATTTGTTCAATGTGATTCTTGAATTTTAGCCTAATATGTAATGTCATCCTCGAACTTTTAAATTGTTCAATATGGTCCATGGACTTTTGGTACATGTTTAATTTAGATCCTAAACTATATAAAAATGTTCAATATTATCTCTGATTTTAATTAATTGGAGGACAATATTGAATATTTTCATATAATTCATGAACTAAATTGAAAGTACATTAAATAAATGAAAAGTTCATGAAATATATTACATATTAGAATAAAATTCAGGTGTCATATTGAATAAATTAAAAGTTTATGAAATACATTATATATTGGGTCAAAGTTCAGTGACGATTTATGTCGTTCTCCCTTCAATAATCGCCTTGGAAATTAGCCATGAATCGGGGCAAAACTCCGGGTCGTTTTCTCAAGAACGCCGGGCATTGTCGCTTGCGCGCATTAGAAAAATCCCGGGTCGCGCGGCTCGGAAATCCACGAGGCGCTCAAACGAATGCTGCCCCTTGTCGTTTCCCCAAATGCCATATTTCTCTACTGCTCTTTTCCCCTGTGCTGACCAAAACTTATTTCTCTTCTCAATAATTACAACCAAAAAGCAGAAAAGCAAGCATGTACTCCAGAAATTCAACACGGGCCCGCCAAAAAAAATTAAAAATACCAAATAAATGCGACAAAGCCCGTATACCTGCCTCCTATTTAATTCCCGGTGAATAAAAAAGCTCGTGTATATAATAATTCGCTTATGTATTATCAATTCCCACTTCACGTGGACGCCATGATTCCTGGCTCTTCCATGTTCAAATCCCCACTTTTGAAAGGGGGGAAATTTGAGGTAAGTGAATGCAATCTTGGTAATGAAAATGATGGGAAAATTTGAACCGTGAATTTTCTTTAGGCTTTTCCGTTGGAACGAAAAAGATATTTCAAAAATATCGAAAATGATTATCGAATTTTGGGAATCTCCTGACCTGACCTTGACCGTTTGAGAAAGGGCGGTTTTTTTTTAAAGGCTCGCGACACGTTTCAATGTAGGGACGTGCATTAGGTCCGGTTCAACCTACGGACGAGACTGAACCACCGATTGGCTAGTTGCAGAAAAAACTGTTCAACCAGTTTGGTTTTCAGGTTGATCAGGTTCTAAATCGGTTTTGAAGCCTCTTTTAGACAAAAAAAGAAAGTACTTTCGCATCCGTTGAGAATTATAATATGATATTTAACATGAAGAAACAAAGTAATCACTTTGTAGCGAAATTACTTAACAAAAAATGGGCCTATTCGATGCCCGGTTCCAATCATTCGGAGGCTGGAGTCACAGGGCCGACCCGCCCGAGAACCGATCGTTCAATTTGATTTAGAAACTAAATAGAAGCTGAAAAAGGAAGAAAAAACCGATCGCACGCCACAGGAAGAGTCCGATTTTTCTTCCTAAGCTATCTATATGGACAACCGAGTCGGATTCCCACATGATTGTTGTGGGCCCTGTCCCCGCGTCTCTCGCCTAAAGGCCCTCCTTTTCTTTCTTTCTTCTTCTCCTTTTGCCTTTCTGTATCGGACAGAAAAGCAAAACAGTTTTAAAAAAGAAGCATAAAGAAAAGAGGAGAGAGAGAGAGAGAGAGAGAGAGGAGAAGGTGTTCAAAAATCGAGAGGACATGGAGGGGATGAGGGACTAGAAGAAGATCCAAAGACCACCACACTGTCCGCCTCACCCCTTTCACTTGCTCCAGAGGGACCGGCCGCACAAGTCACAAGGGCAAGGCGTTCTTTGTGTGAGCATGAGCTGAGAGGGTTGTGCGTGTGTGTGTGTCGTGTGTCCCTGTTTGATCCCCAAGAACGAAAAGCCAGGACTAAGCACATTTCTCTGTCTTTTCATGTGTTCTTGAAAAAGAACAAGAGGGGAAAGAGAAAAAACAACTAATGAGGGGAAGAAGACAAAGAATGGAGCTTCCTCCTCCTCCTCCTCCTCCTCCTCCTCCTCCTTATGATTCCTGTTTGGACTTATGCAGTGAGGAGTGACCCACCTCTGTCCTCCATGTCAGCCGCTCCTCATCCCTCTCCTCCTTCTCTTCCCTCCTCTCCAGTTTCCACTTCAATGGCTGCTTTCTCTCCAGGTACTCTGTCAAACTCGTGATCCAACGTTTTTCTCTAATCGAGTTTCCAAAAGTTCTTCGAAAGGGATTTGAAAATGCTGCTGCAATCAGTGAGTGGCCAGATTGTTCCTCGTTTTCTTGAGATTTTGGTTTGGTGCTTTGGTTTTGAGGCCCATCGCAGAAAGATCTCACATTGGTGGATGAATTGTGTGCTCTAGCCAAGTTTTCAATAAAGTTTCGAACTTTGGGTTGTGCAGGGCATTCAGTGGGAGGCAGGAAACACCGGTTGGATTCACATGAGAAGTTGCTCATTGCTCTCATTGTTTCTTGTTCTTTACTGGGTGCAATCATCTTGATCTTCATGGGCCTTTGGGTTTATTACAGTAAGTTCACCCACAAGTCCAGCAAAAAGAGTTCTCAGAGATCAGGTGAACTACTTTTTCATTTTTCCCTGAATCTAAATTCTTTTCTTTTTTTAATTCTCTTTTGGGCTAAATTATAAATACTTGGTGGGTTTCAGTTTTGCTCTAGTGATGATGCTTACAATGTGATTCTCAGTGTGCTTTTACCTCTTGTGAGTTATGGGGGTTGATTCTTGCAGAAGCTGAAAAGGGGCCTGCATTAGCTCCATTTTTGGGTAAATTCAGTTCTTTAAAGATGGTTAGTCGGAAAAATTCCATTGCGTTCTTTGAATACAAGCTTCTGGAGAAGGCAAGCAACAGTTTTTCGGACAGTAACGTTTTGGGGGAGGGTGGATTTGGACGTGTATACAAGGCTAGGTTGGATGACAACAAGCATGTCGCTATCAAGAAGCTAGATTGTGGGATTCAGGACGCCACTAGAGAGTTCGAGGTACTATATTTTGTTAGAATTACATAATGGGTGTTTTCTTTTTTGATTCTCTGCAGTCATCTTACTGTTCCATTGCACAACTCTGGCGTGACATCGCAGAACGAGGTGGATTTGTTGAGCAAAATGCAGCATCCGAATATGATTTCCCTCCTGGGTTATAGCATCAATGATGAGACAAGGTTTATTGTTTACGAGTTGATGCAGAATGGCTCGTTGGACACTCAGTTGCATGGTAATAAAATATTCTTTCTGCTCATGCTTCAGTTTTTATATTGACACAGGTACAAAACATGGTCATAAGAGAAGATGAACTGATTTTCGGTCGTAAAATTATTGTATCAGGACCTTCTCGGGGATCAGCATTAACTTGGCACAGGCGGATGAAAATCGCTTTAGATACAGCGAGGTAAGCTTTTGGTGCGGCACCCAAAGGCTGATCTCCTTTCATTGTCATTTAATAATGTGGATTCAACAAATTTGTTTGAATTTTGACCAGAGGATTAGAATATCTGCATGAGCACTGCAATCCACCAGTCATCCATAGAGATCTGAAATCATCCAATATACTTCTCGATGCCAACTTTAATGCTAAGGTACGCTGTGTGTATGATATTGCAGCTTCTCATGTTACAAATATGTTGCTATACCTTCTTGTCTGTTTATTATATTCGGCGATTTCTCTCTCATCATATTCTTGTTCAGCTTTCAGATTTTGGCCTTGCCGTGACTGATGGATCCCAAAATAAAAACAATGTCAAGCTTTCGGGCACACTGGGTTATGTAGCCCCGGAGTACTTATTGGATGGTATGCCAACTGTATTGACAGATAAGAGTACTTTAATGGCTTGCGATGTCTTATTAATTTATTGCTCACTCTTCCGCAGCACAAATTATTTACCTTCTCCTTTTGGACTGCCAGTGACCTCAATTATGTTGCATGATGATTACTGAGTTAGGTTAATGGATCGCGGGCAACCTCCCTCGTGAAATTGTTCTGAGCGCCTGGCTACACATCACACGTGCTGCTGCCTCTGTGCAATCCACCTAATACCCACATGATTGAAGCTTTGGTCAGATAGATACCTAATTTTAATCAGGAGTCCATGAGATCTCAGTCCCATTCTTATGAGTCCTTAGAATTTCCCTGTACGCTCTTGGAGTACTACACTCCGAATCTCAGAACACACTATCTGCACGTGGTTTACTGTCCAAGTTAGAAGGAACAGTGAACGTTCTTTCTTTGCTTGCATTGTCTTTATGATTCAAACGTCAAACACCTTAATTCTTGCGAAGTCTATTTTGTTCGTATTGTTAGCCTAACCTTGGTCGTTATTTACTATGGAACATGCTCGATCACGAAAGACAAGATCTAGGCTGCATGCGCATTTCCTGATGAATGCTAATTTGTGCAATTTTGAAAAAGATTACAGCTTAGCACCAATTTTTTTTATGCTAATGAGAAAAGGGAGAAAAAGCTTGGAACTCTGGAATTAGTGACTGTAACTCAGAGGGGGACGGCTGATTGCCAGATACTTCTCCCGAATGTTTTTCAAACAAGTCTCAGATAGCGGAAGAACCTCTCGTGGCATGCTTTGCGATGTCGAAATTAGTTGACTGCGTTTCTTGTTTAAGATGAGATCTGTGCACTGACATGGTTTTTAGCTGGCCAGTGTGCTTAATGCCATCACCATAGTGGTTAATTGTGTCATTTCAGGTAAACTGACGGATAAGAGCGACGTGTATGCTTTCGGGGTTGTCCTATTGGAGCTTCTCTTGGGAAGAAAGCCTGTGGAGAAACTTGCACCAGCTCAATGCCAATCGATAGTCACATGGGTAAACACCCACTTCTAATCTCCATCTTATGCCTTATCTGATGGGTGTGCAGCCCCATTTATGGTCTGAAATTATTCAATCTTAATGAATGCAGGCCATGCCTCAGCTTACTGACAGATCAAAGCTTCCAAACATTGTGGACCCTGTGATAAAAGATACTATGGACATGAAACACTTATACCAGGTTCATTGACCATTAGTTTCAGCTAAAACCATCCCAGTTCTATAATTTAGTAGCCAACTTGACCTTAAAAAAGCCGAGTTTAGTATTTCTGTCGAACGACCCAACTTCCTATTGAATTTGCCATTCTTAATTCCGGACGTGTATTGTCTCTGTTTAGGTCGCTGCGGTGGCTGTGTTGTGTGTGCAACCGGAGCCAAGCTACCGTCCGCTGATAACGGACGTGCTACACTCTCTCATCCCACTCGTGCCAGTTGAGCTCGGGGGTTCCCTGAGAGCTGCAGTGCATTCTGGTAACTAAGATATGCGCGTAAGGAAACGTGCTTACGAGCTTCTTTTTAAGAGTGTCAGGTTTTCTAGAATGCTCAAATCGCGGCGGCTGAGCAGTGGAGACCCCGTTTCGCGTGTGGGTTCATGGTCACACCGGGTGTTGCGTCGAAATAAAAAAGTGGGCCTGACAGGAGAAGTGCTTATTTGTGTGCTAATTTGTAAATTGCAGGACTATATAATGAAATGGGTTTTCTATGGTATTGCGAAATAGTTCACCGGGGCGGAACGTCGACCCCTACTTGCTTGAGATTTCTGATTTGAATATAGATTGAGAATAGTCCTCAATATATTACACGTTTGCATATATACTACTTATAGTTTGATTGGTCTTTTCCCGTTTATGTCAAACTCATACCGAAGAAGAATACTTCATTCTAATCCTTGTCATGCCTATAAGCCTTATAGGGTCGGGTCGTAACATATACACTTCTATAATGTATGTGTTTCGGATCGGGCTTTCATGATACCGGATAATATTTTGCCGTGTACCGGGCACAACCCGTTCCATACCTGGGCCGTGCCTGCGTCATGTCACGCCGGCTCGTGGCCAGGCCTTGTACCAAATCCATGGGACGGGCTTGTCCAGGGGCCTCATTCTGAACCAGCTGTTCGCTTTATAGTCTTGTTTTTTACCAGCAATTGGGGACAGAAATATTAGCTGAAGACTCTTGTACTTTAAGATGTTACCTAAGATGAATTCATTATTGGACGATGTTTTGCTTGGAAAGCATCCCTTCCGATCGTCGACTCGACAACAAGGCTTCGTTTGTTTTGCGAAAAATATTTTCTAGAAATACATTTTCCACATTTTCTGGCGTTTGAATGCTTAGGAAAATGAGTCAATGAAAAATGTTTTCTTGGTCAACGGAAAATCAATGCTTAAATTCAGAAAAATAATTTCCTCTTTAAAAATCGGAAAATATTTTCCGAAATGAGACTTTGTGCTTGGGTACGGGAACTCCAATACTTGTTCCAGGGCCCTTGGTAGCGGCGCTAGGACTAGAGGTTAGGGTCGGGTCTACCAAGGTCCATCGAGGACAAGCCCGGGTCTGTCAAGGTAGGGTCTAGGACTGTAGTGCCCGTGCTGGGACTCTAGCGCCCGTGCCTAGGTCCTTGGCTCATTGGCTTCTTGGCTTGGGTCCATCGAGGCCGAGCTCAAGACTTGTGCTCGTGCCCAGGACCTAGGGCCTCGCTTGCGTCCATCTAGGTTGTGCTCGGAACCCAGGCCGTTGTGTCGGGGTCCATCAAGGCCAGACCTGCTAACTTGAGGTTGGGCCTAGGTCCTTGACGCTTGTGCCTGGGTCCATTGAGGCCGAGCCTCGGCCCCAGCCCTGGTTTCTTGGTCAATCGAGGCAGGGCCTAGGACTCCGGTGCTGTTGCCAATGCCTGTGTCCAGGGAGGCCGAGCACCAGACCCCGGTCTCAACACAACACAGACAAACCCAAAGCGATTCCTATTCAAACTCAGATCCTTCCTCTTTCAGGTACACTAGAATTCAAAGCATCCACCCAACAAAAAATGAAAACAAACGCGAAGCACCTTACCTCCACCGAAAGAGAGCGAAACTAGCTAAAGAACACGCGCATACAAAGCAGTAGAGAACTCAAACCCGGCCGGTCAATTAACGATGCAAGCTCTTTCAGAACAACGAACTTCTAATCCAAATTCCGAGCAACAAATGAACTCTTTTTCATCGAACGAGAAGCTGCAAGGTCCAAGGAAGAATCGGAATGCGACCCGTTGACGTCAGTGGAGCTAGAGTCAGACCCAGGAGCAACCCTTTTCCTTCTTGTGTTCTTCTTGTTCCCCCTACGCCTGCGATTTTTACTCAGCTCTTCTTGCTTCGAAACCTTGGCATCTCCATCCACAACGGGTTGTGCCAGATCGTTCTTTATGTTCTGATGATCGACAAGTTCGCCCTCCTCCACGTCGACCATTTTGACATCATCTTGTCGAAGTTGTCCTCTTCATAGATGGCGTCCAATACGCTCTCTCCCTCTATCAGCCAAAGGATGAACTCAACAAGCTCCTGTCCCTCTCCCTCTCTCTCTCAAGCTTCACCGATACTAATTGACTATTCCGACCAAACATCACGGTCATTGTACTTCGAATCGCTTTTACATCAAGAAAGGAACAAGAACGAAGAAACTAATAGGAATGACTGAAAATTGATCGCTTGAAATGACTGGAAATAAGCTACAAGAAGATAAGAATGCATCGACTGGAGCAAATCTTCTTCTTTCGCTGTTTGTGCGTCGCGTCTTGGTTGCATGTGAAAGTGCAAAACAGGCTTATAATAGTATGTTTAGCACATATATGATATTCAGAGTTTAATTTTATTCGATATATTGACTAATTGGATAAAAGCTAACAATACTGAATTTTATATATTTCGTATCTATCTAGTTCTGTTACAATTGGGTTCAGATATGATATATATCTACAACTTCACAATTCTGAACGTGAACTTCCCTATCTCGATAATTTAATTCATACCATTTAACTTCCAATAATTTTCTGGCCAAAAGTAATATTATAAAAGATTTGTTAGTAGGAACAGTACAATATTGAGCAGTGGGAACGGGGGAGCTGAGAAAAAGAAAAAAAAAGAAAGAGAAGAAACAAAATAGTCAACAATTTCTGCATATTTCACAAGAATTCAATCAGGTTTTCTTATTTCGGTAAACTGTTCGTTTAATATGACACATAAATATTCGAATACAATACAAACAATATACTAGGTTTACGTGCATACCAGGCGATGAAAATTCATTGAAAATATAATCACTTCGCCAAGAACAAGATCACTTACATTTTACATAATATGATGTCAAGAGAAGGGCGTTGATTGTGGTCTAAATAAAGTATAGAAAAGAGAACAAGAGCTTGGTTGCGTAGACCACCATGACTTCGGATGGGCGTGGGTGGGCCTTGTGTGGAAATAAAGAAATCTCTATTTAGGCCTTCTGTTGGAGGAGAGAGGAGTCCAACATGGAAACAATCGAACATCCACTTCGACTTATATTACACGAGAGAGATAGGAGAAATCATCTCTTCGGAGACGTCCCATAAAATTAGAACAATACAGTGCAGATTAGCACGGGTCTGTGCAAGAATGATACGCACAAATTGAGAAATCGTTCAATTTTTTAAACCTTTTTATTCGAGTTTTGAAGAAAGTATAAAATTTTTTTACCTCCTTGGAATCTACTTATTCGTCAATAAATAAATATTTCTTCGATCGCCTTGTCAGAGTCCGGCACCACCGACTGCGAGGAGGAGACGATTTTGAAGATTGGCCGTTCACTGGTCGCATTCGGTGGAGCAGTACCGATAATCATAGCTGCTGCCCCGTCACCAAAGAGTGCATTACTAAGTAAGTAAACCGGATCATCCTTGGAGGGAGCTTGAAACGAGACGATGGTCGACTCGACGCAAACCGAGAGCACCCGAGTCCCAGGGTTGTTCTAGGTAATGTCCTTGGCAATTCGGAGGACGGTTCCTCTGGCATAGCAGCCTAGGTTGTACAGCATGACCCGGTTGACTGAAGGTCGGAGGCCGAGCATCTTGAGGAGTTGTAGGTCCGCGCTGGGCATGTCCACCCCGGAAAGGGAGCAGAAGATTAGGTGCGTGATCGTCGATTTCGATTGGCCCCATTCTTCAATGGCCTTCGTGGCGGCTTCCATGCCGAGCTTCGGGATCATTTCGATCGTCAAATCTTGACGTGGGTCTAGTGATGCGGCACCGTAAGAGCATAAAGCTGGGTTTTGCTTGAGAATTTCCCCGTTCAAGCGAAAATATCGCTTCTTTATCGCAGATTTCTCACCTTTAACATAAGCATCATCAGAAAACCAAATCAATTTTGACAGAATCATTAACAATAGATAAAACATTCCCATCAGCATCCTTGAAAAACATGTTAGAATTTATATATTCCTAGCAGCTTAAATTTTGAGGAAAAACGGCTTACCCGACATAGTATCAATGTACACACGAACCCCTTTTATTCTTGATCCCCTCCTTATGTGATGAGTTTAAAGAGATGAAAAGCCTAGTGCATCTGAACCCATGATTGACTATAATCATGATGTACGTAGTAGAAGACAGGGTATAAATTGATTAAAAGGGTATATGAGGAAACGATAAATTAAAATTTGATTTTGCAAAATTCTATAGATGAGCCGCTCAACAGGATTTTGGATTTCGGCTCGCGTTTTACATGATCAGTGAAGTTATCGTGCGTTCTTTGGGCCTGGTGTTCACATACCAAGGTGGAGGCGCTTGTGATTGAAAATCAAAAAAGAGTGAATGGTCTTTTCAAAAGTCGAAGTCACACGGAAAGGGACACAAATTGTTTTCAACATAGCACATAATATTCGTACCACACTTGGACAGTGATAAAGGGTAGAAAAAGAGATGGTATATGTATAAAGTAGTGTATGCAAGATTGTTTACTAAAGGTATAACATGTCAATGAAATGAAATGCTTTCGGCGCAACATGATGTTTAACTCTTAATTAATTTGATTATCACATTGTGATTAGACAAAGCCGACTTTGAGTACGTCCGGTCGATTGTCAACATAAAAAGAATGAAAGGTAGAAATGTCATTTTCTACATTCCACGAAGTCAAAACGGTGTTGATGTGACAAAAGTACATGGAGAATCAGTTCAACAATCTCCCATGTTTTGAGAAGGGATAATGACACAAACAGCCATTGAACTTTAGCTCAATATGCATTTTAATCTTTAAATTTTTAATTTGTTCAATATAGTCCATAAATTTTAGCCTAATGTTTAATGTGATCCTTGAATTATATGACAATATTTAATGCAGTCCTTGAACTTGAATTAATGGAAGGACTACATTAACAAATTTCATATAATTCAGGGACTTAATTGAACATGTGCTAAAAGGTCAGAGACCACATTGAACAAATTAAAAGTTCAGGGATCATATTAAACATTAAGCTAAAGTTCATAGATTATATTGAACAAATTAAAAGTTTAAGAACCAAATTGCACATTAAATCAAACTTCAAGGACTAATGGAGTCATTTTCCCTCTCAAGAAAAAAGTAAAATGAATGCCGAAGCCAATGCGGTAAAAAGGGAAAGTTTATATAGCCTCGCCTTTTGCAAAACCAAAGTTATATTCTGTTTCTTACTTATGTACACCCAAGCAATGAGGCTTCTCCTTTAGTGGGATTATGCTGTACTTATTTTTTGCAAATTGAGATGCATCACGAGTTGGGCTGATATGCGTAGCCTCTACTTTTGATGCAATCCCCATTGAAGACCAGCTCATTCGGCCAAGAAGATCAGCCCGCATTCAAGCTCGTCGAAGGTTGCCGATTCGATGAACCCACATTCAAGAACCTCTTGTCAAACGTTGCTGATTCGATGAACCCGCATTCAAGAGCCTCTTGTAACTCAAAACAGAGAAATTGTCAATTTACAAGTCTTTGTTCATTTGGCTTTGGAATCAGATCATTCCGATTTGTATCGACGAAGTTGCATCCATTTTCCCGAGCTTGCGCAGGACTGTAATTACTGTTTATCCTGTTCCGCGTGTGCAAGTTACTCTCCAGATCCTAACGTTCGAGTAGCCTACACCAGACTGCATCATTTGGCATTAGAGCTTTGGAGGAGAGGATAATGCCTCCAAGACAAGCCAGACGTCGTGGCGGCAGAACCATTCCCCCTAGATGAAGTGCACACGCTCTCTGACAATTTGCAGCAATATATGCAATAACAAATCGACGAATTGACTCGAGAGGTTCAGCGTCTGAGTGCCGAAGCAAACAATCCTCCATCCCGTTCTAGGACTGAAGAGTTCGTCCTATTCCGCGTGCACCTGAGCCCCGGGGTTGTTCTCGGCAATGTCCTTGGCAATTCGGAGGACGTTTCCTCCGGCATACCAGCCTAGGCTGTATAGCATGACCCGGTTGACCGAAGGTCGGAGGCCGAGCATCTTGAGGAGTCGTAGGTCCGCGCCGGGCATGTCCACCCCGGGAAGGGAGCATAAGATTAGGTGCGTGATCGTCGATTTCGGTTGGCCCCATTCTTCGATGACCTTCGTGGCGGCTTCCATGCCGAGCTTCGGCATCATGTCGATTGTCAAATCTTGACGTGGGTCTAGTGATTGGGCACCGTGAGAGCATAAAGCTGGGTTTTGCTTGAGAATTTCTTCGTTCAAGTGAAAATATCGCTTCTTTATCGCAGATTTCTCACCTTCGAAATAAGCATCACCAGAAAACGAAATCAATTTTGACAGAATCATTAACAATAGATAAAACATTCCCATCAGCATCCTTGAAAAACATGTTAGAATTTATATATTCCTAGCAGCTTAAATTTTGAGGAAAAACGGTTTACCCGACATAGTATCAATGTACATGTGAATCCCTTTTATTCTTGACCCCCTCCTTATGTGATGAGTTTAAAGAGATGAAAAGCCTAGTGCATCTGAACCCATGATTGACCAGAATCATGATGTACGTAGTAGAAGACAGAGTATAAATTGATTGAAAGGGTATATGAGGAACAACTTTGGGTCTTCTAGTTCCGATAAATTAAAATTTGAGTTTGCAAAATTCCATAATTGGGTCGCCCAGCAGGATTTCGAATTTTGGCTTGCGTTTTACATGATCAGTGAAGTTATCGTGCATTCTATGGGCCTGGTGTTTATATACCAAGGTGGGGGCGCTTGTGATTGTAAAATAAAAAAAAGAGTGATTGGTCTTTTCAAAAGTCGAAATCACATTGGAAGGGACACAAATTGTTTTCAATATAGCACATAACATTCGTACCACACTTAGACAGTGATAAAGGGTAGAAAAAGAGATGGTATATGTATGAAGTAGTGTACGCAAGATTGTTTACTAAAGATATAACATGGAAATATTAGTCAATGAAATGAAATGCTTTCGGCGCAACATGATGTTTAACTCTTAAATAATTTGATTATCACATTGTGATTAGACAAAGCCGACTTTGAGTACGTCTGGTCGTTTGTCAACATAAAATGAATGGGGTTAATACCACGAAAAATCTTAAACTGGTACATTTGTGATAGATTTAACTCAAACTATTTTTTTGACTATAAAAAACCCCAAACTGGTATATGTGTGACTGATTTACCCTGAACTATTTTTTTGACCACCAAAACCCCAAAAACCGGTACATTTGTGATAATTTTATCCCAAACTAACATTTTATATATTTTTTTTTTTTTTTCGAATTTTTTTAGTTTTTCTTTTTTTTTCCTTTCTTTTTTTCTTTTTTTTTTCCTTCATCTTCAACCTCCCACGGTTCCGGTCCGACAACTAAGCTGGGAGGCCGGGGCTGGTGAGGCCAACCTCGCTGAAGAATTGGCAATGTTGGCTTTGCCCCACCCATGGCGAGGGGTTGTCCTCCCGTCTTGCCGGCAAGGTTTGACCCACCGCTTCTAGGCGAGGCGATCTTGCCGGTTGCAATGGGGCCAAGCCCTAGCCAATGATGGCAAGAACAACCCTCGCCAAAGACCCGGCAAGGTCAAACCTCGCCAGGGGGTGGGTAAGGTCGACCTCGCCCGATTCGGGCCGAGGTTGACCGCCGTCGGGCCGGCGGTGCCCGATCTCGTCGACCAAAGGTTAAAAATAAAGGAGAAAAAAGGAAAGGAAAAAAAAAAAAATAAGAAAAACTAAAAAAAATTGAAAAAAAAAAAAAAAATAAAAATAATATTAAAATATTAGTTTGGGGTAAAATTGTCACAAGTGTACTAGTTTGGGATTTTTGGTGGTCAAAAAAAATAGTTCGAGGTAAATCTGTCACAGATGTACCGGTTTGGGATTTTTTATGGTAAAAAAAATAGTTTGGGGTAAATCTGTCACAAGTATACTGTTTAGGGTTTTTTATGATAAAAAAATAGTTTGGAGTAAATCTGTCATAAGTGTACCAATTTAGAATTTTTCGTAATATTAATCCAAAAGAATGAAAGGTAAAAGTGTCATCTTCTAAATTCCGCAAAGTCAAAACGGTGTTGATGTGACAAAAGGTGTCAAGAGAATCAGTCAGACAATCTCGCATGTTTTGGAGAAAAAAGTACAATAAATGCGGACGAACTCCTCCTTCACATTGTCAACATAAAAAGAAGGATGAGTATGGCTATGTTTGGCAATCATCTTATTTTCAAAAATAATTTCTATTTGAAAATAATTTTTTTTGATTTCATATTCGAGAATAATTTTTAAACATTTTAGGAAGTGTTTGGTAATTGGCCAAATAGTAACTATTTCTATTTTTTTGTTCCTAAAATTAGTTTTGGAATAGAAATTGTTTGGTAAATTGTTTATTCCGAGGCACAAATTTACAAAAATTTATTTTCAGAATCAATTTTAGAATAGAATCAAGAATCAGTTTTGAAATAAAAATCTGTTTGATAAATTTTTTGTTCCCGGACACAAATTTGCAAAAATTTGTTTTAATCAATCAATTTTGGAACAGAATCAAGAAAAAAAAAAAGTTATTTTTAATTTTGGAAACAAGAATCATAAATGGAAAAGAAATTTTTTTTTTTTTTCTTCTTCGGCCTATGGTTGGTTGTTGGCCGTCGGCCACTAGCACAGGCCATAGGCTAGGGCCGGTGAGGGCATTGTGGCCCTCACCGTGGGTCGGTGACTGTTCCCCATGCCGGTGAGAGCGAGGGTCAATCATGCCAAATTTGGCGTGGGCAACCCCTCGCCATCGCCCTCGCTAGATCCGGTGAGGATGGTTCGCGGCCTGGGTGAGGGCCACCTTTGCCGGATTTAGTGAGGGTGAAATTAAAAGCCCCGAGTCGCCCTCGTTGGATTTGGCGAGGGTGGTCCTCACCTAGGCAGAGAGGGTGGCCCTCGCCAACCCTGGCCTGTGGTTGGTTGCCGGTGCCTACGACCTGGCTATGGCCAAGGAAAGGGAAGGGGAAAAAAAAAAAAAAAAAGAAAAAAATATTAAAAAATTTAAAATATTATCAATAAAAAAAGAAAGTTTTTGCGAGTTACCAAACACTTTTTTGTTCTTTTTTTATTTCAAGAATAGAAATTTTGGACAGTTACTAAATACCTTCAAATGCTTATAAATTATTTTCGAGAACGGAATAAAAAATAATCATTTTTGAGTAGAATCGGGTCTTCTAGGCGAGAATGGTTGCCATGTTTGGTAACTACTTAAAATTTCTATTCTTGGAATAGAAAAAAGAACATAAATACGTTTGCTAACAACACAAATTTTCTTTTTATTAATAATATTTTGAATTTTTAATATTTAAATGCGGACGAACTCCACCTTCACATTGTCAACATAAAAAGAAGGATGAAAAATGGCTATGTTTGGCAATCATCTCATTTTCAAAAATAATTTCTATTTGAAAATAATTTTTTTTTGATTTCATATTCGAGAATAATTTTTAAGCATTTTAGGAAGCATTTGCAAATTTTTTGCCAAATAGTAACTATTTCTATTTTTTTTGTTCCTAAAATTAGTTTTGGAATAGAAATTGTTTGGTAAATTGTTTATTCCGAGGCACAAATTTACAAAAATTTATTTTCAGAATCAATTTTAGAATAGAATCAAGAATCAGTTTTGAAATAAAAATCTGTTTAATAAATTTTTTGTTCCCGGACACAAATTTGCAAAAATTTGTTTCCAAAATCAATTTTGGAACAGAATCAAGAAATAAAAAAAAAGTTACTTCTTAATTTTGGAAACAAGAATCATAAATGGAAAAGAAATTTTTTTTCTTTTTCTTCTTCGGCCTATGGTTGGTTGTTGGCCGTCGGCCACTAGCACAGGCCATAGGCTAGGGCCTGTGAGGGCATTGTGGCCCTCACCTGTGGTCAGTGACTGTTCCCCATGCTGGTGAGAGCGAGGGTCAATCATGCCAAATTTGGCGTGGGCAACCCTCGCCATCGCCCTCGCTAGATCCGGTGAGGATGGTTCGCGGCCTGGGTGAGGGCCGCCTTTGCCGGATTTAGTGAGGGTGACCCTCGCCCAAGCCCCGAGTCGCCCTCGTTGGATTTGGCGAGGGCGGTCCTCACCCAGGCAGAGAGGGTGGCCCTCGCCAACCCTGGCCTGTGGTTGGTTGCCGGTGCCTACGACCTGGCTATGGCCAAGGAAAGGGAAGGGGAAGAAAAAAAAAGAAAAAAAGAGAAAGAAATATTAAAAAATTTAAAATATTATCAATAAAAAGAAATTTTGCACAATTACCAAACACTTTTTTGTTCTTTTTCTATTTCAAGAATAGAAATTTTGAGCAGTTACCAAACGCCTTCAAATGCTTATAAATTATTTTCGAGAACGGAATAAAAAAGAATCATTTTTGAGCATAATCAGTCTTCTGGAACAGAATGGTTGCCATGTTTGGTAACTACCTAAAATTTCTATTCTTGGAATAGAAAAAGAACATAAATACGTTTGCTAACAACACAAATTTTCTTTTTATTAATAATATTTTGAATTTTTTAATATTTCCTTCTTTTTATTTTTCTTCTTCTTCTTCTTCCTTGGCCATGGCCAAGAAGAAGAAGAAAGAAAGAAAGAAAAATTTCTTTTCTATTTATAATTCTTGTTCCTAGAATCAGGAAGCAACTTTTTTTTACTTCTTGATTCTGTTTCAAAACTGACTTTGGGAACAAATTTTGCAAATTTTTCTCCGGGAACAAAAAATTTACTAAACGGATTTCTGTTCAAAACTGATTTTGGGAACAAAAGAATAGAAATTGTTACTGTATGGTTGGTTGCCAACTGCACCATAATAATAATTGATTCTATTTTTTTGTTCCCAGAATCAGTTTTGGAATAGAAATTTAGGGTGCATTTGGCAACGTGCCAAATAGTAAAAATTTCTGTTCTCGGAAATAGTTTGGGAACAAATCGCGTTTTAAACGATTTATTCAGGCACATTTTGCAAAAAAAGAAATATTTGGAAGAGAAACAAGAAGTAAAAAGTTACTTCTTGTTTCTCGCACAATTTTGAGAATCAGTTTTTTTCTTTTCTTATTTTGTGTTGTTCTTCGTCAAATGGCATAGCCCATAGCCCATAGCCCAGGGCGGGCGACCGCCAAAAGGTCGCCCTCGCCCGCTGGCGAGGCGGCCTTGCCGAGAGGCTTTTCGCCCGGATGGCGAGGCCGAGGCCCGCCCGTCGCGACCTGGCGAGGTCGGTGTCCGGTGGGTCGCGATGTACCGGCCTCGCCGGTCATTTTGAAAAAAGGTCGGGTCGCGAGGGGCGAGGCTCGGCCTCGCCGTCGAGGGGCGAGGCCGAGCGGCGAGGTCAGCCCTTGCCCTCGAACGACCATCGCCTCCGCCCGGGCCCGGCGAGGGCCAATGGCCAAAGAAGAAAAGGGTAAAAAAAAACAATTCAAAATATTATTAAAATATTATTTAGGAACAAAAATTTTGTGTAGTTTACCAAACGTATTTCTATTCTTTTCTAGTTTAGAAATAGAAATTTTGGACAATTACCAAACGCTTTAAAATACTCAGAAATTGTTTCCGGGCACAGAATAAAAAAAATCATTTCTGTTCAAAAATAGTTTCCGGGCACAGAATGGTTCTCATGCGCACCCTTAGTTGATAAATTTTTGTTCTCGGGCACAAATTTGCACAAATTTATTCTCAAAATTAGTTTTGGAACATAATCAATAAGCTAAAAAAAAGTTGTTTGTTGATTCTAGAAACAACTTTCAGAAATTGAAAAGAAATTATCTTCTTCTTCTTGGTTTTTTTCTTGGCCTGTGGCCTGCCGTTGGCGATCGTTGACCGCATCTACCATCTGGGCCGGGCAAAGGGCGAAGGTGGCCCTCACCTAGGCCGCTAGCTGCCCTCGCTAGGCGATGGTCTAGCCCTCATCATATCTGGCGAGGGCGGCACTCACTCAAGCCGCAAGCCACCCTTGCTGGTTCTGGCGAGGGTGGCAGTGAGGGTCTAGCCCTCGTTGGCCCTGGTTTGTGATTGGTTGCCGGCGCTAGCGATCTCGCCATGACCAATGAAGGGGAAGAAGAAGAAAAAAAAAGAAAAAAAAGAAAAAAAAGAAGAAAGAAATTTAAAAAAATTCAATATATTATCAATAAAAAAATTTTATGTAGTTACCAAATGTATTTATGTTCTTTTTCTATTTTAAGAATAGAAATTTTTAACAGTTATCAAACGCCTTCAAATGCTTAGAAATTGTTTCCGGGAATAGGATAAAAAAGAATAATTTCTGAGCATAAATTTTTTCTGGAACATGATGATTACCAAATGCATCCTAAGAATATAGTGGTAAAAAAAAATCTCGAGAAGCTCAAACCTATTTCGTATAAATAACAATTACTATTTATGGAGTTGAAAAGTAGAGTGCAACAACGCATTTTTGTACTTCAAAAGTACAAAGAGAGGGTTGGTTTCAGGATGATTTTGAAACAAGCATATGGGGGCTTACAAATGCGGACGAACTTCTCCTTCACATTAGTCAAATGCTGGGTGTTGGTGACGTGCAACAAAAATTCAGGATAGTCTTCCTAATTGATGCAGTTCGAAGGGTTGGCTGTGCCAATGGCCAGAGTTGCTGCTGGAACTTTGCACTCACGGGACTCCTCCATCTCCATCACTGAAATTCCGAGTACGAAGATGAACAGGGACGAACGGGGATTACTGTTATATATAGGCGCATGCATGGAGGGTGGGTAACGATTAATTAAATTCCCATTTTAGATTAGATGGGTCCTTAATTCCCACTTTGGATGGTGTTGCTAGGGTGGGTATATATGTTGCATGGTGCCGGAGCATTAAGGTTACGTTTGGCTATTTGTACATAAACTCGGACCAACTCGATGGTTGAGACTTGTGAATAACCGGCCTTGTGTAATTCAAATTTGGAAAGAGAAGATACAAATTGGAATACCAGATAAGTTTCGACACGATATATTTCTCTGGCAGAAATAAAAATTTAAAGGAAATGCTCATCAATAGGAGAGAGGTTTCGGAAAGTGCGGGCAGCGGTTCAAACAACGGTTTGAACCGCTGCGCTCTGTCCTTTTCTAAATCAGTTTACGTGGTTATGAGGTGTGGGTCTAGGAGGTGAGTGTAAGATTCTATAAGATTACTGCTTAACTGCTTTAAAAGTTTAAATTGTTAGGTAAAGAAATTATTAATATTTAGGGCATGTCCGGATAGATTTTTATTTTTTATTTTTTACTCAATTTAAAATTTATGGTAGACACATGTTGAATTTTTTTAACACAAAACACCTCATACTTTCACAACATTTGAATAAACACGTGGGGCGGCAATCATTTCTTTTAGTTTAAATGGGGGTAGATCTAGTCGTATAACGCACATATATTCCTATAGTGTTCTACATACACCGTGTAAAAGTATGTTGCTAATAGTAAGGAAAAAAGATAAATACTTTGATAATTGTAAAAAAACTGAAAATATTTTCGATAATTTCTTCTGTAATAATTAATCTATTCTTTTTTTTTTGGTAAGGATAATTAATCTATTCTTTATCTTTCTTATCTCAAAAGCTCATTTTCTTGGTGAATTTTTTATTTTCAAAAAAATAGACAGTGGGCTAGACTAACAAATAGTTATAGAATTTATTATTTGTTTATTATTATTTTAAAAAAAGAAAAAAGCGAAACGGGGCCGGGTCTTTGTGGTCTAGGTTGCTGATTTTGATTGATATCAGCAGCTGGCGTTGACGGTTGTACAGTTTCCTCTTCATTATTGGCTCATACACTCATCAAATCATCTTCAAACTTCATATTTATCGATTTTTCCACTTCCTACGAGACTTTGTTAAAAACACCATATGCTTTACTTGGAGTCGAGTAACCAAGAAATATACATTCGTTTGATCTTGATTCACACTTACCAACATTGTCAATTGTATTCTTGAGAATATAGCATATGCAACCGAAGACGCGAAAGTATGATATGCTTGGCTTTCTATCTTGAACAACTCAAAGGTGGTTTTCTTGAACAATAGCCTATAATATAGTCAATATATGATATAGCAGGCATTAGCAATTTCTTCCGCCTAGAAACAAGCATGAGTGCCGCTTTCAATCATCATTGTTCTTGAAGACATCGATTGTTCCTTTCCATAGCACCATTTTACTATGGAGTATATGCTATGGAGAAATTGTGCTCCAAGCCATTTTCTTCATAGAAATCCAAGAAGCTTTAGTTCCAGAATTCTCCTTCATGATCTGTTCGAATAGATGAAAAATTGTACCTTTTCTCGTTCTAGACTTTTCGTGCAAATTTCACCAAAGATTGAAATGCATCATTTTTGTGGGCTAAGAACATTGGCCATGTGAACCTTGAATAATTTTCCACAATCATTAGACAATATCTTTTACCGCCAAGGCTGGTTTTTCCGGTTGGTCCAAAAAGATCCATGTGAAGTAACTACAATCCTCTGTTAGTAGCTATATGTCATATTGGTACTTGTTCTCCTATTGTCACAATCTTTGTCCTTGCCTTCACTGATCTCGTAGGAATCATTGATATCAACACAATTGACAATGATATAAACATATGCATTTATCATAATAGATATTGTACCAATGATAGTTTTGGAATAATCAAAGTTCCACAAGGATGCTTTCCCAGCAAAGAGGCAAGTAGGGGTGTGCAACCTGGATTTGGATTTACCCGAGAACCGGACCGCCCACCCAAAAAATAGGTCCGGGAACGGTTCTGTTTGAACCGGTTCTATTTTTTCGAACCGCTTGGAACCGGTCCGGTTCACGGGTCTTAGTGAAAACCCACCCGACCGGTTTTAGAACCCGTTTTAAGTCTTCGTGAAACCCTAGCACCTAATAATAACCTAGTCCCTTTTCTCATTTTGCTCGGTCGCTCTCTCCTCTTGTAGTCCCTTCCTTCTAGTTTCCTCGTTCGTACTTGTTCGCCGCCGCATTGTCGTCGCGGCTACCGTCATGGCGCCGTAAATCGCCACCGCTTTCGTCATCGTGGCTGCTCGCCGCCGCAACCCAGCATCAACATCTCGCCGCCGTGGCTGCTTCGCAACTCAACTCGCCGCCCACGCCCATTGCGCCGCTGATCGCCAGAACGCCGCTCGTTGCCACTCGTCGCCGGAACCTAGCTTGTTGCCCTCGTCTTCGCCACAACCCAACTCGTCGTCGCTCGTTGTTGCGGCTGCTGCCACCTCGATCGTCGCAGAACCCAGCTCGTCCAACCTCGCCCCCGCCGAAGGTCAGCCACTTGTTCCCCGATCCCGCTCCCTTGCCTAAGTCCGAGTTTTAGTGACCCCAGACCTTGGATTATTTGCCGCCGCTTGAAATCTTGTGCTCTGGTTTTGTTCTCGAAGTGAATCGGCAATGGTGGCTGATGTTCCCATCTTCCCCTTTGCCAAAAAGTAATTGAGATGACCTTAGACCAAGCCCCTTCTTTGATGATTTGCTTTTTGCTGTTGAAATTGCTTCTGTTTTTGCCGTGTGCCTCTTTCTTGGGCGATCATTTCTGATTGCTCGTGTGGTTGTTTTGTTTGAGACGACAAATCGCGTAACTTTCTGGTTGGGCTGTTGTGACCTTGCTTCTGTTCACTGTTCAGGTAGAAAGAGTTGTGGGTTCCCCCTTTTTTAAGCCAAATATTGTGATGGAATGTTCTGGCTGATATACTGTGATGTGTGTCATGTTGGTCACCAAAATATAGTAAAACTGGATGATCATCTGTATGTGTCTCTCCCATCTCTTATTGAGGCATGAGCCCTTGTATTTAGCTCTACAGTTTTAATTAAACAGAATGCAAAACTTGAGTTACTAATTCTAGGCCTCAAGTCTAAATGGAAAATGATTAGTGTTTTTAAAGAGCTGGAAAGCCATCGAATTATTTGATCCCATATATGCTCTGATGTTTTGTCCGTAGGATCAAAGACGAAGATTCCGAGGATGAGGAAGACCCGACTCAATCTGGTGCTAATAATGACTCTTGTTATTGTCTTCTCCTAGGATCAGTGGTGCTTTTCATCGTTTTCATTTTACTAAAGCACTGACGTTTCAATTGTAGAAGTAAAGAGTTATTGGAGGGTTTTAGCATGGTTAGTTCTTTTGTGCGTTATCCATCCGCTGTGGGTGAATATTTTGCGAACTTTCTTTGCTTGAAACAAATGGACAGGATTATGCATTAGCTAATATAGTTTCATCGTTTTCATTTTTATTACTTCGAGAAGTATAGAGCACTTGTGAACATGTCAAGGGGAGTATGTCAATTGCTGGACATGGTGCTTGTGAATTGTTTATTTTGCTCGAAATTTTGAAACCAGAAAAAAAAAAAACAGGTTATCGGGTAGACCACGGAACCAGACAGGAAAAACAGGGTAGGTTCCAAAATAGGGTCTAAGGAAAACAGGGGTAGGTTCTAGGTTCCAAAATTGGGAACCGGTTATAACAGAGGGTAGGTTCAGGTTTCGTGTCCGGACCCTACCCACCCCGGAACCGATCACCCCTAGAAGCAAGGAGAGGTCGGGCTTGTGGCAGTAGGGACCTTGGCTCAACTGATTGGGGGAGTGGACCTCATGCTCCTATTTTATGTAAAATTTAATTGGAGTATTGCCTGTTGTTTCACAAGTTTAATCAAGTAGACGAAAACATGGTTTAGCATTAAAATATTCTAATACTCCATGTTGCGAAAGCCAAGTGATCGAATAATAAATTTGATAGAATAAGAAAATAAATCGGACACTAGATTTACGTGGTTCGATCGTAGTGATCTATATTCACGGGGAGAGCAACACGGAATTCCATTATAGATCAAGTGATACAACGGCGATTACAATCACACTCGAGTTACTCAAACACTCTAAATATTTCCCAAATTCCAATTACATCCAATAACTCACAAAGTGTTTAGCCCCACAAGTCCTCACGAAATAATCTCTCAATCTCTTGAAGAAATTGTACACAAATTTTATCACAAGATTTATTTGCTATAAACACTTGAACTCTTGATGTAATTTCACGAAGAAAACCCACGGAGATAATCCACAAGCACTCGACGAACGGCGCTTCAATATTTTTCCCTCTCTGGCAATAGTCGGAGAACAACAAGCACTCACGAATGTGGTGCTTCAAGAATACCCCAAAGGTTTGCACCAATCTTGCGACTATTTATATAACATATTTGGGGAAGGAAATCAAATATAAGTCTAATCCATCCGTGAAAAGGAATATCACACGAAAAAGAAATCCTCGCATAGCATCCACTAAAATTCGGTCAATTCAGTCAACAAAGGCCATGGTCAACTTTCCTTTTCTATTTGCCTTGGCCGACTCCACAAACTGAAACAAATATGCGCCCCCTCCTTTTTATTTTATTTTATTTCCTCTTTTTTCACCTAGACTTTCCTTTTCTTGTTTTGTTTGGAATTCTTGACCAACGAAACTTTTACACCAAAAAAAAAACTCTGGATTTCCATAGCTTATATTTCGATATCCGCAAACACTAATTCATCACGGGTTGGGTTTTGTTCATGTACTCAAACTCGAGACATATTTTTAACAAACTCCACCTTGGCTCGACATTTGAGTCAAGTTACAATCACTTTGATAGAAATCTGAATTTCGCTACTACTCTCCCATAGTCCCCAATGGGTTCAACCGCCATAGATGTCTTTCAAGTCCAAGCCTCGCTTAAACTTCGCCATAGCCGTGGACCTCATTAGAATATCAACTCTACATGCACCTTTAACTGCTTCACAAGGATTTTTCGATACAACCTCCTCAACTGCAGATAAAGCAAAACCATCATTGCATTCATATCTGTCAGGAGATTGAATGCGCACCTTGTCAATATCGGCAGTTACAGCAACTGTTGGCTCAATAGGCTTCACCTCACTACAAGTACAATCCGTGTCAATTACTTCACTAGCACCCGCTACCTCAGGAGTTTCTGGCTGCAACTCCACCTCAAGTTGAACGTTGTCCAGATCTGTATAAATACTGCTATTAACGCTCGTAGCTAGAAGTATTGGAGACTCGTCAAATATAACTTTTCTGTCGATAATAGGTGAATTTAACTTCGGGCACCACAACTTATAGCCCCGCTCACCTTGTGTATAACCTAGGAACATGCATTTTTTTATCCTTCCGTCGAGCTTACCATCACTAACTCGAATATAATATGGACAACCAAATATTCTAAGAACAGAATAATCAGCAACTTCCCGACCCACGGTTCTTTGGGAGTCCGACATTCAATCGTAGTCGATGGGGATTTATTCTTCAGGTAGCTCGCCGTACTAAGTGCATCCGCTAGGAATCTCTTAGCCATACCAACACTAGAGAGCATTTTATGGGCCGTTTCTAGTAATGTTTTGCTCATCAACTTGCAACCTGTTGTGGTTCAATGGCACTAGTGCAATGTTTTACTATGCATTCCTTCATACAGAATTCGTTTAACAGCTTCAGTAAAAGTAAAACTCCATACTATTGTTAATCCACACTTGCTTGATCTTCTTACTAGTCTCCTTTTTGATCAAAGCTCTCAACTGCTTGATCCACGATAACGATATCAAACTTGTGTCTAAGCACAAACACCCAAGTCTTTTCGAGTAATCATCA
This sequence comes from Syzygium grande, assembly GCA_024733475.1. NCBI lineage: Eukaryota > Viridiplantae > Streptophyta > Magnoliopsida > Myrtales > Myrtaceae > Syzygium > Syzygium grande. The sequence goes on along the minus strand of JAMXDD010000008.1, from coordinate 26,896,396 downwards.
ACAACTGTTAGCATAAATCTGGTACTCTTCCTCGAAGGAAATCGCGACAACCTGCGAACATCTAAGTGAATTAATTTTGTAATATCTGTGGTTTCTTTGACAATTTCACTGAACTGCACTTTCCGCCATGGATCTAAATCACAACACTTGTATATATTCAATTAGATTAGCCACATAACCACATAGCAAATTCCTTTCACTTAGAACCAAGGCTTCTCTCACTAATGTGTCCTAAACGATATGCTACAATTCGGACTCTTGAGTGATGCATCCGACGCGTCTCCGCAGCAAATTCCGTCCTTTGTCTCACCTTGAAGCTCATACAGGCCATCATGCTTGATTCCTTTCATTATCACCAAGGTACCTCGAACAACTTTTAAGTCCACATTCTTGAAGAATCACGACACCTAGCTGAATCTAGGGCACTCAAGGAAATCAGATTTTTTCGTCAACTTTGGAACATGCCTTACTCTAGTCAATGTCCTCACAATATCATCATGCATTTCGATTCGATATCACCAACACCAATAACATCGTATTCAACATTGTTCCCCAACTGCACTTTACTACTATCCGTGCACTGATAAGTAGTAAACCAGTTCTTGTTTAGTGTAGCATGAAAAGAACAATCAGAATCCATAATTCATCTGCCAAACGACATTTAATTATCGGGACAGACAAGACATAATCAGCATTATCCGAATTACCATAAGCTATAGCTGTAACATCATTCGCAGAATCAACTCTAATTTCCTTATCCTTGTCGATTTCTTCAGCTTAGGGCAATCCTTTCTAAGATGTCCCCTCTTGCCACAACTCCAACAGACAACACCACTAGTTCTATACTGACTGCGTCTATTCGAGTTCATACCACTTTTGCTAACATGTGTGTACTAGTTCTTTCTCTATTTTCATCTACTAAAGTAGTAGATACATGTTCGCCAGATTGTCTTCTATGGATGTCCTCACTCAGAATTAAATCTTGAACACCATCAAGCGTCAAACTTGTTGACTCGGAGGAATTACTAACAACAGATATGATGTAGTATTCCAACTATCGGGCAATGAGGATAATATAATCAAAGCACGTATATCATCTTCAAAGTCAATAACAACTAAACTCAATTGACTAATGATCACATTGAATTCATTAATATGATCAGCAACTAATGCATATTCGCCCATCTTCAAATTAAACAGACGTCGCATCAGATAGGCCTTGTTGATCGCAGAAGGCTTCTCGTACATGTCCGATAGGGCTTTCATCAAACCCGCAGTGGTCTTCTCATTCATGATGTTAAACGCGACGTTACGAGCCAATGTCAGCCGAATAACACCCAAAGCTTGTCTATCCAGCAATTCCCAATCAGCTTGCTTCATTGTCTTTGGCTTCTCCCCAGACAGGGGCAAGTGCAATTTCATCTGATATAGATGATCTTCAATCTGCATCTTCCAAAACCAAAATCTTTCCCATCAAATCTGTCGATTCTCACTTTTCCTTCTTCTATCGCCATCGATTTGCTTCAACTCAGCCAAGCCAAGCTCTGATACCAATTGTTACGAAAGCCAAGCGATCGAACAATAAATTTGATAGAATAAGAAAATAAATCGAATACCAGATTTACGTGATTCGGTCATAGTGACCTACATCCACGGGGAGAGCAGGATGGAATTCCACTCTAAATTAAGCGATACAACGGAGATTACAATCACACTCAAGTTACTCAAACATTCTAAGTGTTTTCCAAACTCCAATTACACCCAATAACTCACAAAGTGTTTAGCCCCACAATTCCTCATAAAATAATCTCTCAATCTCTTGAAGAAATTGTACACAAATCTTATCACAAGATTTATTTGCTATAAACACTTGAACTCTTGATGTAATTTCACGAAGAAAACCCACGGAGATAATCCACAAGCACTCGATGAACGGCGCTTCAATATTTCTCCCTCTCTGGCAACAGTCGCGGAACAACAAGCACTCACGAATGTGGCGCTTCAAGAATACCCCAAAGGTCTGCACCAATCTTGCGACTATTTATATAACATATTTGGGGAAGGAAATCAAATATAAGTCTAATCCATCCGTGAAAAGGAATATCACACGAAAAAGAAATCCTCGCATAGCATCCACTAAAATTCGGTCAATTCAGTCAACAAAGGCCATGGTCAACTTTCCTTTTCTATTTGCCTTGGCCGACTCCACAAACTGAAACAAATATGCGCCCCCTCCTTTTTATTTTATTTTATTTCCTCTTCTTTCACCCAGACTTTCCTTTTCTTGTTTTGTTTGGAATCCTTGACCAACGAAACTTTTACCCTGAAAAGAAAACTCTGGATTTCCATGGCTTATATTTTGATGTCCGCAAACACTAATTCATCACGGGTTGGGTTTCGTTCACGTGCTCAAACTCGAGACATATTTTTAACACTCTCCTCACACATAAATTTGGATTTAACATAGTAAGATTAAAACTCAAGGGAAATTATCCAATTATTCCCAAACCTATTGTACGGATGTCAATTCAACTCTAAACTTTTCAATTTTACAAATTTAGTTTTAAACTTTTGCGTGAAATTCCAATGTAGTCCATTTAGTCAATTTTATTTTGAAATTGCTAACGTTGCGATGTGCCGTGTAGGACGATTGACCATGATTGGTCCGCCACGTTAGTGATTTATGATGAATTGAGCGGAAGAATTACATTGGAATTTCATACAAAGATTTATGACTAAATTGACATATTAAAAAAATTTAGGATTAAATTGACATCCGTATAATAGGTAGAGGACTGATTGGATAATTTTCCGCTAAAACTTAATTCCTTTCATTTTTATATTTTATAAGATTTTGTTGGAAGCACTGTAAACTTTTTTCAATCTTAAGTGATTAGGCATGATTTGACGTTCAAAAATTGTAACGGTGGGTCGGCAATTTTGCATAATTTCTCAAAATATACACATGATCGCACTTTTGTATCTATAGGTTGGCCAAATTCTTGCACATTTACTCCCCTTTATACTCACGCGTTTGAATTCTAACATTTTAGAACACGAGCCCACCTCCGAACGCTAATTCGAGAGCTGCCACGAGCAAAGTCGAACTAAAACATAGGTTTTATTTTTTTTGGTCGCCTACTAAAACATAGGTTTACCGGCCGGAGGACTTTAAAGGTTGATAAATGATGTTGTCCCGTTCACAAGAACGCTAGCAATGGAGTTGAAATTTTGTAAGGCAGAAGAAGAAAAATTCCTTGACCAATGGGAAGTGAGGATGAGTAAAGCTCTACTTGTTGCGAATTTAACCTGAGAAAAATTCTCTGTTTTGAATCCCTAATTATCTTCATCGGGAACGATGAAGATGACATACTTGAGATATGATATGAGCATTTTGGTATTCCATTTGCAAAAGTAGGGTTTACAGGTCGAAATCGCAAAGCAGATCCCCTATTCCTTACTAAATTTCATCCGTTGGTAAAGTATGCATGGCGTTGTTTGGAACGCGCTCCAAGGTATGCTACAATAATTATTTCTAATATGATGATGGAAAAAGATGCTGAAGTGAATGCGCTACTTCCTTATTATGAATACTAGGAGATTCATCCTGTCACAGGACAACAGCTCGTGGAACCAAATAAAATGAGGACTATATCAAAATGCAGTGGCAAGCATGTAGTTAACAAAATCAATATTAATGAAATTATTGAAGTTGCTTTCCTTAAGATTGTGTCTTGGTGCATGAATTAGGCAAAAAGCAAAACTATCATTTGCTTGGTGATGAATGGATTTTAGTCTCAATCTGCAGGGGTTATCTGAGTTTTGAAGATGACTCTCAAGAGAGATTAGTGGGGAAAATTGTCTTAGAAGTCCTATACCTATTGCACATTTGTCAATTCAGTCATAAATATTTTAATTTTACCAATTGAATCTTAAATATTTCAACATTATGTCGATTGAGTCCATTCGATCAATTTTGACTAGAAATTGTTGACATAGACGCTGGCTGTTCTATGAGGCACAGCCGGCGCTAATGTGGGTAATTTTTAATAATTTTTTTTTATTTTTTTTTCGAATTTTTAATAAATTTTCTTTTATTTTTCCTTATTTTTCCTTTTCTTTGTTTTTTTTTTTTTACAAATATGGCTAGAGAGGGTTGCCGAGCTCACACCGGCAGAAGGCGAAGGCCAAGACGCCCTCACTTAGATTTGGACGAGGCCATAGTGGTCACGAGCGAGGCAGCCTTGCTTAGATCTGGGCAAGGCGGCCTTGCCTGCGGCCACGATGGTCTGGCGAGGCCTTCGTGGCCCTCCTCTAGACCTTGTGAGGGCTTGTCCAACCAGCCATGACGTCCTTCAGCTTTTCTTCTGCAACCCAAGGCAAGCGTCGAAGGTTTGAGTAGATAGTGGCTGAATGAAAAGCTCTTCTTCTTCTTCTTCTTCTTCTTCTTCTTCTTCTTCTTCTTCTTCTTCTTCTTCTTCTTCTTCTTCTTCTTCTTCTTCTTCTTCTTCTTCTTCTTCTTCCTGTTAAGCTATTGCTGTGTTGATGCTTGGAAGATTCAACTCAATGATGGATGACATCGTGGCTAGGCGGACTGGCCCACGCCAGAAAATTCAACTCAATGATGGATGACATCATGGCTAGGCGGACTGGCCCACGCCAGATTTGGGCAAGGGCCCAGACCATCTTGATTGCTATGGCCTCGCCTAGATTTGGGCAAGGTCGGGTGAAGGAAAAAGAAAAGAAAAATTATTAAAAATGAGAAAAAAATATTAAAAATTGTCTACGTCCACGCCGTTCGACGGTTGACATTCACATTAGCGATTTTCGGTCAAAATTGATCGGATGGACTTAATTGATAAAATATGAAAATATTTATGAGTGAATTGGTAAAACTGTAATAGGCTTAGGATTTTTTGGACAATTTTCTCGAGAGTAAAATATCTACTCACCAATATGTGTGATATAGAAACCAAAGCTTGGGTTGGGCTCGGATTTTCCGATGCCTGAAAGAGATCGCTGAAGCCCATTATTTGCGTCTAGAAGAAAGGAAGGCTTAAAATAGTCCAGCCTAATCAAGGGAATAAGCCCGCTGTCTCTAGTTTGGGCTCATCGACTATTGAATACAACGAATTTAGGAAATTAAGATTTAAAGAATCCTACTCCCTTAATCGAATACATTGAAATTTGGTCTATTCAAACCCATCAAAATGCTACATTTAATGGTTGTATTTTTTTTGGTTAATAGCCAATGAGGCTGTTACCCATTTTTTCATATCTATATAACAATCATTTGATGACTAAATAATCCTTAACCACTTACATTTGAGCCAATGAAATTTGTAAAATAAGTTTATCAATCTTTATATTTGGCATTATTCTTGGCATGCTATTGTTTGTGGGCCAAATCTCCAACCCCTTTGCATAAACCCCCAAAAATGAACTACTTATATCTGGGCCTGGACAAAAATGGCCCGACTATTAAAATATTGACAACGTTAGCCATGTTAGCAGCTACGTAGGATAGTTTTTTTTTTGGTCTGTTCTATGTAGGATAGTTTGAACGGAAACAAAAGTTTATTATTTTTGTCCCTGAGCAAAAATATGCTTTTGTTGGACATTAAAGATTAAGCCATTTTTGTCTCTCAGGAATAATTATGAGACTTTTCTAGTGGATTTGGCCGTGATTCGTGAAAGATGGTAATAAATATGAGAGACTTAAAGAGACTTGTAGCATGAGTTATAGTTGCTTTCATGCTTAACCCGTGCAAAGTACTTTTCTGCTAATTTTAAGGATGTAATTTGTAAATTTTTGAAATTCGAATAGCATGTTTAATTTTTGGTAAGAAATCAGGAAAGTACTTTTATGCTTAACCCTTGCAGAGACCACAAAAGTTTTTGTTCTCATATGATCCCGATGCATACAAGGGTTGTTCTTGTCTGTCCGATCAGTTGCCAGTAAGCACTAAATTAATCCGAGTTATAGTAGATATTACGGTTGCGAGGGAATAGAGATGTAATAATTAGTTAATTGTAACAATTATTATGCTATCCTTCATACATTTCTTCTCCAAGTAACAAAAGAATAATGCATCCTATCGCCTCGATCCTCTGTCCCAATCAATTGGGAGGGAGAAGACAAGACAAATGGTGTGAGTTTAGACTTCCGGTGCATTTGTTTTACGGAAGACTGAATATTTAGAAAATATTTTCAGAAAAATAATCATTTGTATCGCTTACAAAAATAAAATAATGCAAAATATCTTTATCACCCATGAAAATAGTTAGGCATAAATTCTTGTCGATAGTAGAAATATTTTCTGTTGATTAATATTCTAAGTGATATAACCAATCATTTTTCAGAAAACATTTTCCAAATCTTGAGTTTTACCTGAAACAAACTTGCCCTTTGTATCCAATCGTAAGATAGGAATCAAGAATCGACTAGTTCTGATAACAATCATGCAAGGCCTTTTAGCGACCCTTAAACTTAATTATCTCCTTGCAACATTTGGAAGCAAAACAGGGTATCTCCATATTCTAGAAGCTTCAATTCTTCGGTCATGATATGATTTTCATCAAGTTCCATTTAGCTCTAATTCTATCACGAAAATATTCTTCCAATAGAAATGTTAGTAGTGGCCTCTAGTATATAGACCTAGGCTGGGTGTTTGGTTCAACTTTGAGAAGGGCTTTGACCCTCGAAAGCTCATTCCCAAAATCTTTGGGGTATTGGGTAGGTTAGTTTTTTTTTTTTTAATAAGTAAGATAATTCTCAAAGTCCATTTGCAAAAGAAATTCACCAAACGCCATTTGCATTTTCTTAATAGGCTTTAATCCAAAGGTATTTACATTCCTCCAAGTAGCATTTTCAAAGTTGAACCAAACATGCCCTATGTATAAATCAAATTATGAACTGATAAATCTCAAGTAAGTGAAATTAAAGATTCGGGTCTTCCTATTTGAGTGAGATTGTCAAGTCGTCCTCTAGAATTAATCAGAGAGGCAATTGAGTTATATTTAAAACCCTATATGAATTCCTCAACCTATTAGTAGGGCTCTTTGCCACTATAGTATTTCCAAACTAAGTAGTTTCAACAGCCTGTCCAAAGTTGAGCCCTAAAATTGATTCCTTAAACCCTAAATTACTACAATTACCTTATGACTGGATGACAGTCACTCCGACATTCAATTGATGCATTTAACTATTTCAAAAAGCTAATGCATTCTTTAATAGAATAAGTTTATTTTTATTCTTAGTTTGGTCAATACATGGTGCTGATATTACAGGATCAAACATCATATCAATAACGCGCGCATACACGAGGAGAGAGACGCTACTATGCCTTCAAATGAGAAATGTACTCGTTCGAGTATTATCTTTTTAGAGGAATGCTAGCACGGACAGAAAGTTGGTTTATAGCGATAGTTGATAAAATGAGTTTATTAGGAGCAAATGATTGAAATTTAAGCAAACATCAACAGAATCCATCAGACTATTATTGCCATTATTATTGCAGCGGCATCTTAAGTTAAGATTAAGAACACACAATTGCTCTCGCAGGCGTTTGCTGTTGTCGGTTTCACCTGTCAATGATGGGCACACTCCGTAAAACGACGGTCTCGACGGTGAGACCGGGGCCGAACCCTAATAGCACCCCCAACTCCATCCCCTCCCCCGTCGTGGCCTTCCCTTGTAAGACTAAAACTGAAGGATTCTTTTGTGCATTGAAGAACAAAATTCATGCACAATTAGAATCAAATGCGGAAAACAGGATCGAAAATAAACTGACCTCCAGCCATTGTTCAACTTTACGTTCGTCGGAAACCCACGTTAGTTCGACGTCAATTTGATGCGATTACGGGCGCACTCTACTAACTCAATCCCCTCGCGTACTGATGGTGTATTATCGAATGAGAGGGTTTGCGTTAGACCTTGTTTCTGCCCTTATGGAATGAGCGTTCACTTTTTAAACCGCTTCCCATCAAAGGTGGTTATCAAGAGGCGGTTATCACCGAAGGGGTACGGGCGTGGAAAAAACCGAATGTGAATAACCGTCAGTTAAAAGAGAAAACGTGGGTCAAACCTAAAATGTGGGATCACATTATAAATATAACATTCTCCCACTTGATCCCAACATTTTCATCATACAAATTACCCAACAAAATCCACGAAAACCATATGCTTAAGAAAACAAACAAGACACATGAATCATGGCGATCGTCCTCTAAGAGCGAGTAATATCTTCCATGTATTACAATGTATCTTATTCCTTTAATGTTAGCCCATATGTGATAACACATCTTAATGAATAAACCCTATGTTTATTCCAGAACCAAGGATAATTGTTATTCTCATAAACAACTGAATGTGTACACCAGAAATTGAGAATAACATTATAATTGAATAAGAGTTTCAAACAACAAAAGTCGTCCATACGACGATAAATTACATCATGGGAACTATTCCCATATTGGCCACATGATCCTTATATTTCATAGGTGGCATGCCTTTAGTTAAAGGATCAGCTATCATCAATTCAGTGCGAATGTGTTCAATGACCACTTTATTCTCCTTAACACGTTCCTTTATGGCTAAATACTTAATGTCGATGTGCTTACTTCGACTGCCACTTCTAGCATTTTTAGCCGTAAAAACCGCAGCTGAATTGTCACAATATATTCTCAATGGCCTAGAAATAGAATCAACAATTCTAAGCCCCGAAATGAAACTCTTTAGCCATACACCATGCGAGGTAGCCTCAAAACAAGAAACGAACTCAGCCTCCATAGTGGAAGTAGTAGTCAAAGTCTGCCCGCACTCCTCCATGACACGGCTCCGCCCAGCTAACATAAAAATGTATCTTGATGTTGATTTTAGAGAATCAAGCGCAACCAGCGTAATCCGCATCCGAATAACCAACTACTTCCAAGTTGGCAGTCCGTCTATACATAAGCATGTAGCCTTTAATACCTTGAAGGTATCTCATCACTTTCTTTGCAGCTTTCTAGTGGTCCATCCCTGGATTACTCGATATCTTCCCAACATTCTCACCATAAAAGCGATGTCGGGTTGAGTGCAAACCTGAGCATACATTAAGCTTCCAACAACAGAAGCATATGGGATGTTCTTCATTTGTTCCCTTTCCAAATCGTTTTTCGGAACCTTTGGTTCAAATTGAACCTATCACCCTTCACAATGGGTGCTATACTTGGTGAACAATCTTTCATCCGAAATCTCTCTAATACCTTATTGATATAGGTTTCTTGAGATAGTCCTAAAACTCCTCGAGTTCTATCTCTATGGATCTTAATGCCAATGACATAAGATGCCTCACCCATATCTTTCATGTCAAAACTCTTAGAGAGGAATTATTTCACCTTATGTAACAACCCCTTATCATTGGTTGCAAGTAAAATATCATCCACATATAGTACAAGAAAACAAATTTTGCTTCCACCGACTTTTTATGGTATATGCATTGATCCATGATATTCGCTACAAAACCGAATGAAGAGATGACATCATGGAACCTTAAATATCATTGACGAGATGCTTGTTTCAAGCCACATATAGATTTCTTAAGTTTGCACACCAATTGCTCACCTTTACTAGAGGAGAATCCTTCAGGTTGTTTCATGTATACCTCCTCCTCTAGTTCCCCATTGAGGAACACCGTTTTCACATCCATTTGATGTAATTCCATATCAAAATGGGCAACCAAGGCCAAAACAATACGAAGAGAATCTTTCTTAGATACAGGAGAAAAGGTCTCCATGTAATCGATTCCTTCCTTTTGAGTGAATCCTTTGGCAACGAGTCTAGCTTTATATCTCTCAATGTTGCCCAACGAGTCCTTCTTAGTTTTGAAGACCCATTTACAACTAATGGCTTTTACATCATCAGGCAACTCAACCAAATCCCAGACTTTATTTGATGCCATAGAACTCATCTCATCCTTCATGGCATTGTACCACAAATTGGATTCATCACTACTCATGGCTTGTGAAAACGTTTCAGGATCATTCTCAGCTCCAATATTATAGTCAGACTCTTGCAGATACACAATATAATCACTAGGAATTGCTGATTTCCTCATTCTAGTAGATCTTCTTAATGTTGTATCAACATTCTCTGGAGGGCGTGTTGTTCAACTGGTTGTTCAACAGCTTCTGGTAATTGTTGAACAACTAGATCTACCGGATCATTATCAGCAAGTTGTGGAACTTCAATAGTTGGTTGTTCAATAGCCGGCTGAACTGAAGGGGCATTATGAACAACAACCAACCTAATACTTGAAGTGGAAGGTTGAGTATCTGAATGATCTTTCTCGGGAACAATGCCCTTTAATCGATCACTCCCACTAATCAAGTCACTTTCAAGAAACTTAGCATTTCTTGATTCCACAATCCTAGTAGTGTGAGATGGACAATAAAACTTGTATCCCTTGGACTTTTCAGCATATCCAATGAAATACCCACTTATAGTCCTTGGGTCCAACTTCTTCTCTTGTGGATTATAGACTCTTTCTTTGAGACGGGCATCCCCAAACGCGTACATGTTGCAAGCTTGGCTTCCAACCTTTGAATAACTCAAAAGGCGTCTTTGGGACAGCCTTGGTTGGAACTCGATTTAATATGTACCTTTGCCGTCTTAAGAGCTTGGTCCACAAGGACTTAGGAAGTTTGGAGCTACTAAGCATACTCTGCACCATGTTCAATAAATTTGGTTTTTCTTCTTCGCTTTCGCCATTTTGGTCTGGTGAATCGGCATAGTGTATTGGGCAACTATCCCATTCTCTTGAAGAAACTTACAAAAACGGACCAGGTGCTTTTCCATCTTCAATGTATCTACCATAAAATTCTCCACCTCTATTTGATCTCACGATCTTAATTTGCTTACCGAATTGTTTCTCCACTTCCGCCTTAAAAACCTTAAAGGCATCCAACGCTTCATGCTTATTATGAAGCAAGTAGAGATACATGTAACGTGAGTAATCATCAATGAAGGAGATGAAGTATTTCTGACTATACGAGTCCATATCAGGACTACAAATGTCTGTATGAATGATTTCTAATATGTCCGTACTCCTCTTGGCACCTTTCTTTGTCTTATTGGTCTGCTTTCCCTTTATGCAGTCCACACAAATATCATAATCAGTAAAATCCAAAGTACCGAGTACTCCATCATTCACTAATCGCTTAATTCTATCTATGGAGATATGTCCTAATCTCCGGTGCCACGACATAGAGGAATCTTCATTCACAACACATCGTTTAATACCAGCATTATCGTGAACATGCATCGCATTATAATAGGTATTGTCTTGCAAATTAATTCGAAAAAAGACCATCGGACAAAATACCACTCCCAACAATTTCAGATTTAAACAATAAACTGAAGTTTGAATCTGAAAAGTTAAAAGAGTAACCCAAAGGTACAAGTCTTGAAACTGAAATTAAGTTTCTAGAGAAACTTGGAACATAAAAGGTCCTTTCCAAATTCAAAACAAAGCCACTATTGAGAACTAATCTACATGTCCCAATAGCTTCTCATTTAACGCATCTTGTTTCTGAATAGATGCTTTGTTTACTTTCCACTGGTTTTCTGTGGTTTTGAAAAAACCCTGCAAGGAATTTGAAATATGGATTGTAGAACCAGAATCAATGCACCAAGTGTTGTGACTCACATCAACCATATTAGATTCATAACAAACATAAGAGGTTGGATTACCTTTCTTCTCGAGCCGGGCCTTAAATTCGGCGCAATCCTTCTTCATATGCCCCTTCTTTTCAGAAGAAACATTTGGATTCCTTCTTAATGTCAGCTTGGGGAGGTATTTTACCTTTCCCCTTCTTCTTGCCGTAACTCTTAAACCTTTTTGCGTTGCCAAATGAGCACTTTCTCCCAATTCCATAGTCAGTCTCTCTTCCTCTTGAACACACATGGTCATAAGTTCATTAATTGACCATTTATTCTTATGTGTGTTGTAAGAGATCTTGAAAGGTGCATACTGTTGTGGGAGAGTGTTCAGAATGTAGTACACAAGAAATGATTCAGATATCTCAACCTCAAGGTTTTTCAGCTGAGCTGCTATGTCCCTCATCTTCATGATGTGCTCACGCACACCTCTAACACTTGTGAGCTTTAGAGATGAAAACTTCATTATTAGGGTCATGGCATGTGCCTTTTCTGAAGTCTCAAACTGCGCATCAATGGCCTCCAATAAAGCCTTAGCATTGCTATGCTGAGCGACTGAACCACGGATACTAGGAGATACTTTAGTCCTATGAACATCACACTCGGTGGTTGGACCGCTCCCAATCGTTCATAAAGGGCTATCTCACCTATAGTGCTCGTGTCGGCAGGGGAGCAGGTGGTTCATCTTTTCTTATAGCATAGTCAATGTCCATGCACCCCAGTTGAAGAAGAATTGACTCCTTCCAGACTTTATAGTTTTCACTATTCGGTATGGGAACATCACTCTTAAATTCAGAGAAATTCACAGATTGTAAAACTGCATATCAAACAATCATGCTTATGTCACAAAATTTGAGGCAAAATTAACATATATCATGTTCTACCAATGTAAAATATGTGACAAAAATGAATCACATAACATAAAAAAACTATATGTGGGCTAAGTTTTTAATTTAAATAGATTCATAAATACTCCATGAAGAAACTATCATATTATATTCCTTTCCTTAATCCCTGTGGGTAAATTAAGAAAAATAATATGATATTTCAACCTAATTAATCAAATTAATATAATGAAAATTCATGTGGGATTAAATTCATCATATTAATAAAATTAATTACAATTAATGTCCATTTTCAAATGTGATCCAAATGCTTTTAATATATAATTTAATTAATTAAGGATGCTGTGGCTACTCCCAAATTAATTAAAAATATATGGATCACTGGACAATTAATTTCATGCATAAAATATTCACAAATAATGCATGAAGGGCAAAACAATAAATTTAATTGGTAAGGGGCATAATCGCAATAATGACAAAAAGGCAAGGGCAGAAGTGTAAAATTTCGAAAGGGGGTCGCGGTTCGCGGGCGCGTGCGTGCGCCTGCCCTTTTTGCAGGCGGGCGTGGGCGCCGCCGCGCCTTCATAACGCGGGCGCGTCCTGGCGCGCAGCGCCCAAAGAATCGCTGCCAGCGGCGCATGCTGCGCCGCGCCGCGATTCTTGGCGGCGTGGCGACCGCGCGCCAGCGGTTGTCTTGTGGCGTGGGCCCGCGCGCTTTCTTCCGCGCGACAGAAACATTTTCTCGCCATTTTTCACCGTTCTTCGCCGTTCCAACGCGCATTCGATCGAATGGGTCTCCTCCGGTAGCCCATATCATACCAAAATAATTAATGGGTTTCGGAGACCACGTCGGCGCGACCACATGGATCCAAAATTCGGCGAAAACAACCAAGAAATTGGCTTGAATCAAGAAAAACTCCGTCCAAACGCACAAACCCAACCCGCAACTTTCGTCGCTCAAATAGCCTCCGGCGACCACCGAAATGCCGGATTAACTTAGGGCTATTCTTCTCCATGGCGATGCGACCGTGCCGGTCCGAAGTTGAGCGATGGGTCGACGGAATTTGGCTGGAATCGGCGATTTCCCTTTACCCCAAAAACGGAGTTACTGTTCATCTCCAAAAATACCGAAAATTGCACCCAAAATACAACAAAAATTCAACAAGAACAAGGCAGAGGCACTAAACTTGCTCTGATACCAAATGTAAGACTAAAACTGAAGGATTCTTTTGTGCATTGAAGAACAAAATTCATGCACAATTAGAATCAAATGCGGAAAACAGGATCGAAAATAAACTGACCTCCAGCCATTGTTCAACTTTACGTTTGTCGGAAACCCACGTTAGTTCGACGTCAATTTGATGCGATTACGGGCGCACTCTACTAACCCAATCCCCTCGCGTACTGATGGTGTATTACCGAATGAGAGGGTTTGCGTTAGACCTTATGTCTGCCCTTATGGAATGAGCGTTCACTTTTAAACCGCTTCCCATCAAAGGCGGTTCTTCAAGAGGGCGGTTATCACCGAAGGGATACGAGCGTGGAAAAAAACCAAATGTGGATAACCATCGGTTAAAAAAAAACGTGGGTCAAACCTAAAATGTGGGATCACATTATAAATATAACATCTCTTCCTTGATCAACCTTTTCCTGATCTCGTCCAGAATAAAGATGACACGGGCGCTGAACATGTTCCCGAACTCTTTCAACACCTGCCTCGTAGCTCTTAGTCTCTCTTTCCTCAATCCAAATGTTGCTTCTATGGAGTCAAGAATCCTCCTCCCTCCGGGGTGTGGGGGCCAGAAAATGGAGTTCCAATCCGTGACCTTAATCGAGCCAAAAGCTTGACCAAATTGTCCTCCAGATCTCCGGAAATCAGTTCCGGCACCTTCTCCGATATCTGCATGGTGACACTGACCTCGCGGTAATGGCCTTGGATCATCCCGTTGGAGTCCGGCACCGCCGACTGAGAGGCGGAGATGATTTGGAAGATTGGCCGTTCTGTGGTCACGCGTGGCCAAGCAGCGCCAATGATCATAGCTGCCGCACCATCAGCAAAGATCGCATTGCTCACTAAGTACACCGGATTGTCCTCGGAGGGAGCTTGAAACGTGGGGATGGTCGTCTCTCTGCAAACGACGAGCACCCGAGCCCCAGGGTTGTTCTCAGCAATGTCCTTGGCGATTCGGAGGACGGTTCCTCCGGCATAGCAGCCAAGGCTATAGAGCATGACCCGGCTGACCGAAGGTCGGAGGCTGAGCACGTTGAGGAGCTTTAGGTCCACGCCAGGCATGTCCGCACCGGAGAAGGAGCAGAAGACAAGGTGGGTGATCGTAGACTTGGGTTGGCCATTCTTCGATGGCCTTCATGGCGGCTTCCATGCCGAGCTTCGGGAGCATGTCGATCGTCATATCTTGACGTAAGTTTAGTGATGAGGCGCTGTAAGAGCATAAAGCTGGGTTTTGCTTGAGAATTTCTTCGTTCAAGTGAAAATATCGCTTCTTTATCGCAGATTTCTCTCCTGCAAGTAAACGTCATCAGAAAATTAAATCAATTTCCACACAATCATCAGTATTAAATAATCGGCATTCTTGAAGCATATGATAAAACGATGAACCAAGACACATATTGAAGGGTTCGAATTCTGGCACTCCAATCCCTTTCAAATTTCTCCCACCTAACTTCCTATCTGTTAGTTATCTCGTTGACTTCATTACATTTACATCCAGTCTGCCGGTGCAAAAGAGCGACCGACACGCGAATGAGACTATCAAGAAACATGACAGAAATACTATGCCGACACGTTTTCTAACAGTTTAAAATTTTAAGAAAAACGATTTGTCCAACAGGCTCGATGAATTAAAATAAAAAAAAAAATTATTAGAGACTCAATTCTTTAAACGGGCAACGTGGATGTTTTATTTGGTCTTTAATCATACGGAAATAATCATAAATACTCATTTTCTCTCTCTTTCTTCTCTTTGCACCACCCGAACTTGAATATGCTATCGGCCACCACCATTGGCTGCGAGCTCTCCTCTGCCAACACCATCGATGGCGTTGACGACGGAGTTCCTCTAGCAGCAAGAGGATCTAGAGGAGTCACTTCTTGATGTGGGGTTACCTCGTCTACATCTAGTCTCGGTCTGGAGGCAGTGACGACAGTAGAAGGCAACGACTCCATAATGAACACAATGACAAAAGGTGAGGAGAGAAAGAAGTGTTGACTTCTAAAATTTGAGATTTCATAGGGTATAGCGAGTCTCAAATGGGATAGAAACTGTGAGGCTTATCATTAAAAGTGGTGGGCAAATGTTTGGAGACGATGTATGAGATAGAGAAGGGTTGAAACGATGTGAAAATTATATGGTATTTGTAGCACACCTCTTTTTTGTTTTTACCTTAACCCTCTCATTATATGACGAGTTTAAGAGATGAAAAGCCTAGTGCATCTGGACCCATTATTGAAGAAGTTGTGCAAATTCATGTTGATCATATTAGAAGAGAGTATAAATCGATTCAAAGGGCACATGAGGACTAATGCTTGAGTCTTCTGGCTCCGGTAAAGTATACTTTGAGTGTGCAAACATCCATATTTGAGCCACCCAGCAGTAGTGGTGGCCACGGGCGGTTTTGGCTCGAAACGGCATGTTGACCGGGCTCGGTTCGGAACCGGAACCGGCCCGTGGCATACGGGCCCGGTTCGATTCGAAAAAATTTGAACCGGCCCGGAAGCGGCGGTTCCCGGCGGTTCTTCAAAAAAAAAAGAAGAAGAAGAAGAAGCTGCAGGTTGCGCTGCAAGATAGCCTGCATTGCAGGCCACGCCACTGCAGACTGCTGGGCCGGCCCCCCCCCCTCGCTCTCTTTCTCTCTCTCTCTCTCTCTCTCTCTCTCTCTCTCTGCATCGATTGCATCTTCTCCTTCTCCTTCTCCTTTTTCCTCCTCCTCCTTCTCCTCCACCCACCCCTGGCCCCTGTCTTTCCAGATCTAACCCCTGCCGCCTTCGCCCGCCGTCGCCCCCGCCCATGGCCGCAACCCACCACGCCCGACGCCCCTCCTCCTTCCCCTCGCTACCTGCTCCTCCTCCCCTTTTCTCCTCCGCCCGCCCCCGTCTCCCCAGATCGACCCTCGCCACCGCCGCCGCCACCCCCCCATAGCCCAACTGCCGATGCCGACGCCCCCTTCTCCTCCCCTCCTCCCGACCCCGGAAAGGAGGACCCCCGCTCCTCCTCCCCATCCCCTCCCGGCCCCTCCTTCTCCCCCTTGCCGCCGCCCCGTCTCCCACTTCATCTCCTCGCCACCTTGAACCGCGCCTCCGCCCACGGTGGCCAAGGCCATGAAGCCCGGCGGACGAACAACGGAGGACCAGGCCTGCAATTTTTATTTTATAATTATTTTATTAATTTTTAAATAAGGAACCGGCGGAACGGAATCGGCCCGAAACCGCCGGTTTCGAACCGAACCCACCCTTGCGGTTCTGTTCCGGTTCATTCGTGGCCTGAACCGGAACCGTGGCCATGACTACTCGGCAGGATTTTGGCTTGTGTTTTACATTATCCGTGAAGCGATCGTGCATTTTATGGGCCTAGTGTTTACATACCAAGGTAAGAGTGCTTGTAATTAAAAAAAAAAAAAGAAGTGGAGGGAATGGTCATTTCTCTTAAAGACCTTGATAATTTTGAGACAAAGCCCATGCGCACCATAGGTAAGACGATTAGTAGTGATCTAAACTGAAATGTGGTACATATACATCAAATTGAAAGGAAGATACTATGTAGGCTAACTAAGTTTACATATGCCAATAGGCATGCGGCCCTATTGATAAAGGGATTGGGGGAAGAGGATGCTAGTATCACAAGTGCAGGGTTTGACTCCCGCACTCTATAAGAGGCAGAGCAAAAATCAGAGAGAGAGGAGAGTTAGAGATAGAACAAACAAAAATACAACTAAGTGTGAACCCATGCGATTTTTCTCGAAGACTTGATCACCTATTGGCTTGAGGAGAGTTAGAGGTAGGACAAAACTAAAAAATAACCAAGTGTACATAGTGCATAATAAAGAACGAAACAAATAAACCCATGCGATTTTTTTCAAAGACCTTGATCACCTATTAGCATATGAGATTTTCCAAATTTTGGTAAAAAACTTGATCCGAGAATCCCTACCACTATAAGGGTTCTTTACAAAAGCAGGAACAATTCTATTGGTATCACTAACCGTCGGGGCACGCAAAATATTCATGTAAACAGGTCATAAAACTTTTTCATTGAAATCATAGCCATGAAATAAAAGATTTGTCTACCGATTATTAGCACAAACCCAAAATATAAAAAAATAAACAATGAAAGAATTTAGAGTTGTTTAACAAAACGAAAAATGCTATTACAAATGCGTGCAAACTTCTTTTTGACATGAGTGAGGGGATCGGAGTTTGTGAGCCGAAAGAGAAAATTAGGATAATCATCCTGGCGGATGCAGTTTGGCGGGTTAGCCGTGCCGATGGCTAGGATTGCCGCTGGAGCTTTCACCATCGACTCGTCGCCACCATTGGTCACCAAAGATGCCATCGCAGTCTCTAACTGAACATTACTTGAACGAAGAAGCAAAGTTTTGAGGGGAACAAGTGCTTTGTTTGTAGACTGTGAGAGTGACTCGAAATCTTCAGGTTTCCTGTTTTATAGAGATAAAAGCACGCGAAACATGGGGAAGGGGTAGCTTTACCTAACCTACCAATGAAAATATGCAAATCTGACGCACATAACACGTTAAGTAGGGGGTCCCTAAATAATCTGCAATTTCTATAAACAAATGTTCACGTGTATCCGAATTCAGAGTTGATTAAATCTGATAAGGTCCGGTCGCCGAAATTCTTCAATGCGTTTGAATTCATCTTGCCGATGTCGTTGGGCTTTGACCTGTCAAGCCTCTTTGAGACGAAGCAGAAGGCCAGGTCCTTGTTCACCTCCAAGTGCTTAGCGACCGCAATCACGCCGAAGATTGAGGAGCATGCGAAGGGGTTAAGCTTCAAGGTCGCGAGCTTATAAGAAATTTGAGATTAGGCTGCACGGACCAGTCAGATTATGGCTGGCGATACGTTGGAGTATGTGAAATTCTGTGAAGATGCTAGGCCTGCGCTTTGGCGTGGGCAAGGGGACAGCATTTATCACTGCAATGGAACCGTCTTTGTAGGTGAAGAATTAAAGAGGCAGGCGTTGATTGCCTAATTATTCACCCTCCTAGGCTTTCTTTGCGGGCAATTCAGAGATTTAATTTTGGTACTCTTTCGCTCTGCGACATAGAACTTTCCATGTGATCTTGTCGGACATATTTGTGAGTGAAGAACAGATTGTGGTATAATAGCCAGTCGTACTAATTGAAGATAGTTCCCAAAGAAAATCTTTTGGTACATTTATTTGTATCTAGTGAAGGACCGGGGATTTCTAAGAGGCCTCGGCCCATCATTCCTTTTCAGTATTTGAGCATGAAGTGTTACGAGGATGGTTTTTGGAAAAATCATAGAAGCTCCATGAAAGGGCCCTGCCACTTCTGCAAACCTTCTTCCATTAAAAACAGAGCCATTCTTGACATAGTTGGAAGCCTGTTGAAAAGCAATAATTTGCTCAAAGAGCTTTGGGGTGAAGCTGTCATGTGTGCGGTCTATCTACAAAATAAATGTCTCACATGGGAGAACATTTAGTGTTTCGAATTTCAGAATTTTCGGAAGCATTGCCTATGCTCATGTTCTGAAACTTAAAAGATCAAAGTTGGAAGATCAGAGCAAAAATGTCACTTTTATTGGGTATGATTCCTTATCCGAAGCCTATAGATTATTTGATCATAATACTTTGAAAGTGTATATAAGTAGAGATATTAAGTTCGATGAAAAAGGAACGTGGGAAGACAATCCAAAAGATACAACAAATGTTCATGGTGATTCTAGCCAAATTGGGAGTGATCGGTTCTCGATCCAGTCCGGTTCCGAGGTGGAACCGGGAACCGGACCAAGAGAACCGGTTCTTAATTTTGGGAATCGAGGACCGGACAGTTGGCTCTAGAACAAGGAATCGGACGGGACCGCCCGGTCCGATGGAACTGGTCACTTAGAGTTTAGTTTTTTTTTTTTCGGTCAAACACTTAAAGTTTGGTTCACATTTTACTAATTTTTGTTAATGAATTTATGTCAATGAAGTTCACTTAGGGTTTCATTCACATTTTACTAATTTTTATCAATTAATTTATGATAATGAAGTTTACTTAGAGTTTGGTTCACATTTTATTAATTTTTTTAAAGAAAAAATAGCAAAAATATATATTAAATTGTTAGTCCGGCTCTCCCTTAGAATTGGGGCGGGACATTGAAAAACCGGTTCCACTTTTAGGAATCGGGAACCGGACCAAACCCACCGGTCTAGTTTAGTTCGGTCCGTTCTCAGTTTGGGCGGTCCAAGTTGCTCACCCTTAAGCCAAATGGAGTTGAAGGATCACTCCTCACTGTCTTCTCCATAACTTTTTCAAGTCCATCATCGCCAACTTCTTCAAATGGTGTTGATGAACCATTAGTACCGAGATTGAGGAGATTGCCTGAGCTTTATGAAGCCACCTATAAGCTTCACCTAATATGCCTTCCTGTAGATTGTGAACCACTTGTCTATGATGATGCTATCAAAGAAGAAAAATGGAGGAAAGCTATGAATGAAGAAATTGAAGCTTTTAAGAAGAATAAAACATGGGAGCTTGTTGATCTTTCGAAGGACAAGAAAGCGATTAGTGTCAAATGGTTGTAAAAGGCCAAAAAGAACGAGAAATGGGAAGTGGCAAGGCATAAGGCTAGATTAGTCGCAAGATGAACAAGCAAAAGGTTGTTGACACCTAAATTTTAACTAGTCAATTAGTAACAATTGCATAGAAAATTAGAGATTAATTTTTTTTAATCCCTAAACAAAAAAATATAATTAGATGGCATTGCATTTAGATAGGCCCATATGTTTTGCATATTAATTGGACGAGTGAATGGCTCCGGACTTATTGGCTCTGGATTTAGACTAAGCCTGTGTGCATTGAAAATTTGGCCCAACCTATTGGTGTCATATTACCAAGATTTGGTCTGTAAGTATGTGACTATTTAAGGAAGATCAATTTTAGTGTGTATGGCCAATATTCGACTAAGCAAGGACAAGAAAGAAGATATCCAAATATTTTCGGTGAAGGCAAGCATTCAAAGAAGATATTGCACGTTCATGGCCATATGGCAAGCATCTTTGCAGGATTTGGAATCTAGGAAATCTCATCCGAAAAATCAAGGCTTCAATTAGAAAAGGAGAGTTGAATAAGTCAATGAAGGAAAGAGGAAGTGTATCAGCAGATTTTGTTTCTCGGTATCCTTCGTGCAAAGGGGAAACAATATACAAAAAAAAGATAACAAAAGAAGGAAAAGAATAAAATATATTTCAAAGCATCCACGGATGGAATTGGCATCACGATTTTCCTTGGGGAGCTCTACGTTGTTTTATATATAAAAAGGGGAGGCTCCGTTCAGAAGGAGAGGACCATTCAGAAAAAAACAGACTTGACATATACAAAAAAATCGTGAGCGAGAGTTGGGAGAGAGAGGGGCGGCATGCCTTTTGTCCCGATTGTTGTCCTGCAGAACATCTGCGCGGTGTAACTATTTTCTGCAGGTTTTCAACGTCAGCGTGGTTTGTCACGCTTCAGCACTGCTTCAGACTTCACGCAGCGAGGCCGGTCTTCACCAGCAAGTTCACAGTGATCGCCATCTCTGTGCCTCTTTCTTGACGACGAGCACAGCCGCACTCCCAACGACCAGCACAGCTACACCCCCAACGGTCCCGAGCATCCAGCAAGCAGACCCTGAAGACTCCAGCAACTCCTACAGCGAGCCAACGCCATCCAGCAACAACCTGCTAACGATCGGATACCCACGCATCAGTCCATGCAAGCTTTTGAAGTCTTCTGACGATCTTGACCCAGTCTCGACGACTTCGTATCCAGAGTGTTTCATCCGCGATCGTCTCCGGAGTCTATTTCATATCAACGTTCTCAACACAGAGACGCCAAGAGTTGATAGAACAGAGAAGCTTGAAGCAATGGTTTTGTCTTTTGCTTGCTGTTGTGGAAAGCAAAAGTCATAAAAAGGACAAAAGCCAAATTTGGTTAAAACTGGAACGCGGGATTGTTTGGTCAGAATAGAAAAATAAAGAGAAGCTTTTTATGCAGGTGTTATTCGTGGACGATACGTTAACGGGACAAGAGAAAAGTTCATACTTTTTTCGCATCCACTTCCCACGAAACTGAGAGCCACTGGAGACACCGCCGCCGCCGCCACCACTTTGTGAGCCACAATCTCCGGTGCATCACCATAGCCACCACAAGTCCCTTTGCCAGTCATTGGGGCTGAGTCACACCGCAAGCCACCATCCGTTCGAGTCCCGCAATGCGCAATCTGGATCCGTCATCCATCCGAATTTGGAAAGAAAATATTGCAAATTAGGTAAGAATCTTCATTAATTCGATTTTCGTATATTGTGTTGCCTGATT
Source organism: Syzygium grande (assembly GCA_024733475.1). Lineage (NCBI taxonomy): Eukaryota > Viridiplantae > Streptophyta > Magnoliopsida > Myrtales > Myrtaceae > Syzygium > Syzygium grande. The sequence goes on along the minus strand of JAMXDD010000008.1, from coordinate 26,874,295 downwards.
TGTGAAATTGCATTATTATTTGAATCTTCAAATATTATTCATATCAATGAAATCCTCAAGCAGATTTAAATTAGGAATTATTTCCTAATTTCACAACGTGCATATGATCGACAGTCCGATTTCATGCCCGAAATATGACTCGTGATCGCACGGAAAATCGTCAATCCGATCTCCCGCCCGAGATATGATTCATGATTGCGTGAAAAATTGGCCAATCCGATCCTCATGCCCAGGATACGATTTGTCAATCTTTGTTTCTAAATTTAAATGGATATCGGTAATATTTCTTGTGCGAGATGGTGTCGTGTCGATTCGATTTCTATCTTTGTTTGATTTGAATTCATCTTGTTTTTCTCTAAAAAAAATCCCAAAAAGAATGATTGCTTTAGGATAGATTAGAATAGACTGCATTCTTAATTTGAGTAATTTTTTTTAATTTCGAATTTTAATAAAGAATACCAAAAAAAACAAAAAAAAAGAAGTTGTTAGATTGCATGTTATTTTAGGCATTTTTATTCCGAATTTCAATGAAAAATACAAAAAGGGTATCATGTGCATGTCATATAGATTAATTGCATCATGCTTGCATTATCATTGCTATGTCATTGCTACTTGCCACGTTGCATGTCTTCTTGCTATATGTCGCATGACGTCTTATCATGTCATTCATAACTTGCCACGTCATCCTTAACTTGTCGTGTCATCATATATGATATGTCATTGCTTGCATATCATTTAGTAATTATATGTTAGGATCATGAAATTGCGAGTCACGTTAAAATAGGCATGTTTTGTACGTCATCGCATTATAGTAATTGTATTACATGCACTGCATATAGGTTATTTCTCATTTAAATAAAAGAAAACCCTAAAAAATAGATTTGAGTGGAATTACATGTTAATTAGAAATCATATTAGAGTTGTCAATGTGATTTTCTAGCTAACATTTGCAAAAGCTTTCATTGCTTCGAGGTGAGTTTTCCTCCTTATCTTTGCAATTTATTTATTGCTTTCTTGGATGTTAAATTGGTGGTTTGCGCACTCGCATGAACACCTCACATGCTAGTGATTAAGTAATAAAACGAATCCAGACTGCCCGCATAAACATTTTTGAAAAGAAAAAGGTAAGAAAGGGCGTTAGACTAGATCTAGCGTAACCAAGTCCCCGAGCTTAGAATCTCTGGTTCGTAGGAATAAAACATATCTCCCTATGTTTTATTTAGGTTTCTAATCGACCTACCACAAATAGATTAGTGGCGACTCCAAGCATGAAAATTTTTGCATGTTAAAAACTTAAACCCTAAGTTGCGAATTGGTAGGGCTTGGGAGGGCCCGAGTTAGGCTTAGTCTTAACAATCCATTAACTTTGAGAGATTTTTTAGGTCGCGACAAAGGTTAGGATCGACTATGATGAAGTTTTTGCCCCTGTCATCCACATAGAAATGATTAGATTAATCATTTTTGTTGCAGCTCAAAATGGTTGGCAAATTTATCAAATGGATGTCAAATCATCATTTTTGAGTGGTAACCTTGATGAGGAGATTTATGTTGAGCAACCTATGGGGTTTATTGTAAAAGGTCATGAAGACAAGTTTTGAGGTTAAAGAAAGCTCTATATAGGCTAAAACAAGCACCAAGAGCATGGAATTCCATAATTGATGCTTTTTTCAAGCCAAATGGCTTCTCTCAATGTCCATATGAGCATGCACTCTATTTGAAGCGAGAAAAATGTGATATTCTATTGGCTTGTTTATGTGTAGATGATTTATAGGAAATAATCCAACAATAATTAATGCTTTTAAGGCATCCATGGTGAAGGAATTTGAAATGACTGATTATGGTCTCATGAATTATTTCCTTGGCATATAAGTGAAGCAAAGTGCATATGGGACTTTTATTTCCCAAAAAGTTATGTAGAAAGCATACTTGAAAAATTCAATATGAAGAACTGTTCACTGGTCAATACACCAATGGAGTGCAGAGACAAGCTTTTGAAGTTTAATGATGGTGTCGATGTTGATTCAACGTACTATAGAAGCTTGATTGGAAGCTTGAGATATTTGACATGTACTAGACCGGATATCATGTATAGTGTTAGAATTGTGAGTCGATAAATGAAGAAACCAAAGTCATCTCATCTTAAAGCTGCAAAGAGGATACTTTGCTACGTCAAAGGTGTTGTTGCTCATGGCTTACACTACTATTATCTCGATTCTTTTAGCTTAGAGCCTATTTAGATAGTGAAAATGGTGTAGATATTGATGATAGAAAAAGCACTACAAACTTTGTATTTTTCTTGTGTGATACTGCTTTCACGTGGTCATAAAAAAACAACCTAGCATTACTCTTTTGACATGTGAAGCTGAATATGTAGGGGAAAATTATCAAAAAGGTCTTAAACCTATTACACTTTTGCCAATTGAGTCCTAAAACTTTTAAGTTTGCCAATTGAGTCCTAAATCTTTACATTTTTGCCAATTAAGTCCATCTGACCAAGTTTGTCCGGAAATCGCTGATGTGGTCATTGGCTGGTCACATGGCGCTAACATGGACATTTTAAAATAATATTTTAATAATTCTATGAATTTTTAATGATTTTTTTCTTTTTTTTTCCTTTTCTCTATTTTTTTTTTTAGGTTTTAGAGTTGGCTGGCAAGGGTGGCTGGCCAACCCTCGTTTTTTGGTGGTTAAAAAATAGTTTGAGGGCGGTGACCCTCGCTAGCCACTGGCAATGGCTGGTCGACTTTTGCCTACTTTGGGTGAGGGCCGCGACGCCTAACACCGCCAAAGCGAGTGTGTAAGATTTTTTTCTTTTTTTGCCTAGATTCAACAAGGGCTTGGCAGCCCTCATCGGCCCCAAGTGAGACGCTTGGTGACCCACGCGCTCGCTTGGGGCCCGTGAGGGCATCGCGACCCTCGCCCAGAGCCGGTGAGGGTTGGCCCTCGCTTGTTGCCGGCTAGGGTTGTTGGCCCTCACCTGTGGCCGGCAAGGGGGTTAGCCACAACCAAAATAGAGAAAAGAAAAAAAAGAGAAAATACCAACTCTAAAACCTAAAAAAAAAATAGAGAAAAGGAAAAAAGAGAAAAAACTATAAAAAATTCATAAAATTATTAAAATATTATTTAAAAATGTCTACGTTAGCGCCACGTGACCGCTCGACATCCATGTCAGCGATTTTCAGCCAAAATTGGCTGGATAGACTCAATTGGCAAGAACTATAAATGTTTAGGACTCAATTAGCAAAAAGTGTAAAGGTTTAAGACTTAATTGACAAACTTAAAATGTTTAGGATTGAATTGGTAAAAGTGCAATAAGTTTAAAACTTTTTGGACAATTTTCCCTAACAACATCTTTATATGCTTGTCATGCAATATGGTTGAGAAGATTACTCAAAGAAATTCATATGGAGCAGAAGAAAGCAATAGAGATCTTTGTTGATAATATTTCTACTATTGCTTTGACGAAAAATCCAGTTTTTCATGAATGAAGCAAACATATTGATGTTCGATATCATTTCATTCGAGAACAAGTGTTAGAGAAGGAAATTGAAGTGTGACATGTGAAGATGGAGATCAAATGGCAGATATTTTTACTAAACCTCTCAAGATCAATGCATTTCGAAAATTCACATGTTTGCTTGGAATGATTGATGGAAGAGAATTTGGTTTAGGGGGGAGTGTTAGTAATTAAACCAAATCCATTTTGGCTATAATTTAATAAGTTGAAGTTTTCGATTACACGGAGAGGTTATCAATTCATTGGACAAGTTGTTGATTTCATAATTCTCGATCGGCTACCTAGTTGTTAATTTACAAGTTTGATGTCGATGTCTATTTGGCTTCCAAGCCTGGTGCATGAATTGATAATGTTTTTGTTTAAGTATCGCTTTCAAGAGTCTGTTCATATTTCTATGTCTAGTCTAATGTTTTGTAAATTTTCAGGAATCCATCTTCTTGGAATGCTAGATACAATTATGAGTCATTTAAGAGTAAAAGTCATGTAACAAGTCTATTCAAAGGCAAGTTTTGTAATTGTTATTGATAAGGTGAAATAAGATGATATAAAAAAGAAAAAACCTATACGTCTCCTTCTTGTGGTGTAAGTTGTTAGTGATTTTCACCTTCAAATTATCTGTCGCTTTCACCATCTACTCGTCCCCACCATTGGTCGCCAAAGATGCCATCACAGTCCCTGTCTGTACGTGACTTGAGTGAAGAAGCAAAGTTTAGAAGGAAACAAGTGCTTCGTTTGTAGACGGTGAGAGTGACTCGAAATCTTCAGGTTTCCTGTTATATAAAGATAAAAGCATCCGAAACTAGGGGACGGGGTAGGTTTACCTGACCTGCCAATGAAAATATGCAAAACTGACGCACATAACACGTTAAGTAGGGGGTCCCTAAATAATCTGCAATTTCTACAAACAAATGTTCACGTGTATCTGAATTCAGGGTCGATTAAATCTGAAAAGATCCGGTCGCCGAAATTCTTCAATGCATTCGAGTTCATCTTGCTGATGTCGTCTGGCTTTGACCTTTCAAGCCTCTTTGAGACGAAGCAGAAGGCCAGGTCCTTGTTCACCTCCAAGTGCTCAGTGACCGCGATCACGTCGAAGATCGAGGGGCCTGTGAAGGGGTTAAGCTTCAAGGTCGCCAGCTTACAGGACTTCAAGATGAGACTGCAGGGACCAGACAAAATCTGCAAATTAGCTGGAAACTTGTTGGAGTATGTGATATCCTGTGAAGATGCTGCGCTTAGGGACATAGTTTGGTCGGGGGCGAGGGGACAGCATTTGTCACTGCAATGGAACCGCCGCTGTATGTGAAGAATTAAAGAGGCAGGACTCGATTGCCTAATAACAGGTTTTGACATTGTTATTAATTGGTAGTTTCACAATTTTACTCACCCTCCTATGTTTTCTTTGCGGGCATTTTTGAGCTTTGATTTTGGTATTCTTTCGCTCTGGAACATAGAACTTTCCATGTGATCTTGTCGTACATAGTTGTGGGTGAAGAACGGTGTACTTTGTAATGACACATGAATAGCCAGTCGAACTAATTGAAGATAGTTCCCAGAGCATATCTTTGGGTACATTTTTATCTGTATCTAGTGAAGGACCGGGGATTCTTAAAGACACCTCGGCCCGTCATTCCTTTTTAGGATTTGCGTGTTACAACACTCAACACGAGAAATGTGAGGACATATACTTGAGCATGAAGTGTTACGAGGATGGTTTTTCGAAAAATCATAGAAGCTCCAAGGAAAGAGCCCTGTTACTTCTGCAAAACTATCTTCCAAAAGAGACGGAACGTGACCTTGGTTGATGGGAAAAAGCTGCTCTTGGAACATATAGGTTGTCTTAAGTTTGGTGTATGGAAAACAGTCCTACCAAGAAATTGATCATGTTAGTTGATAGGTCAGAGTCAATTTCAGTGCTCCATCCCCACAAGGACCGGTTTAGGTTGAACTCACTCTTACAGGGGCCATATCCTGAGGATTCTTCTGATGCACAAAGAGGCAATACAGAAGCAACCTTACCTTACCAAGTTGCAGCAGTAAAGCTTCAGGAGTAACGTTTCGTTATGGAATCTAAAGGTTTTGCTCCAACTCCAAAGTGCTGTCACTTCTGTTCTCTCCATATAGTTATTTGGCAAATGATCTTGCTGACGAGCTGAGATTGAAAAGGAGTAGTAGCATATACTAGACATATTCTATAAAAATTATTCTAATATCTAAAACATCGATTCCACGTAACACACAAGAAGAGCACTCATTGGCAAATCCGACGACAAATTTACTTTTGAGGCCTGTGAATCTCCTCTGATTAAGAAAAACCCGATTACAAATAATCTTTCCTTTTCTTGTTGATCTCTCGTAGTGTCAGCTGTTGCACGTCTTTTTGTTGTCGTCAATTCATTTTTGGATCGTGTTACAATGTCGTTGCCGATAAATTGCAAATGCATCAAATATAGGATATATGCACCTCTTCCCGTAGACTATTCTTCTGAGCAAAAAAAGAATTCACTTGTTTAGCTTTTCATGGACGGGTGGGTTTTATTTGGGTGCAAAAAGTTCGTGGATCTTGAGTGGACGTGGGCACTTTTAAGAAGGAATTTACCTTTTTGACCGAGTAAATATTTTTGGCTGGGTTTTTGACATAGTTAATTGGCCTAGTCCAATTTTAGATGCCAACGGAGTGCCGTCGACAAACAAGAATTACATTTAATCCTCGTCGTTCCAATTCTCCCATTCTATGCCCGAGACTCTGACCAACACGCTTGAGTCCCTTGAGGACAGGCCCGGATGCCCGTGCGTCGGGCTCGGGCTTGGGACTCCAGCGGCCGTGCTTGAGATCCAATGGCCGAGCTTAGGACCCCAGACGATAGTCCTGGGTCATCCGAGCCGGCTGGGTTTGTATCACCGCGCCCGGGCATGGGACCCTACCAGTCGAGCTTGAGCCCTCGAGGTCAGGATTGGGACTCTAGCGCTCAGCCCAAGTTCTTGGCGGTTGAACTTGAGACCTAGGATCACCGAAATATTTTTTCAAATGTGGGTTTCAAAATTTTCATGCAATAAAATCAGAAAATGACTCATATTACTTGCAAAATACAGCCAAACATAGAAAAATGAAATTGGTTTTCATGAAAATAAGTTCCATGAAAAACATTATTCTAGCAAATTCACGTTCGGTGAAACATAAGTAAATGCATGCATGTCTCCATTTCAGGCGGCGACGTTAATGCTGGTGGGCAAGCTCCGTAGAATGACGGTCTCAATGGTGATGCCTGGGCCGAACCCTAGGAGGACCCCCCACTCCATCCCCTCTCCGGTGGTGGCCCTTTTTTCCTCGACGGACTTCTTCCGAATCTCATCCAAGATGAAGAGAACGCTCACGCTCGACATGTTCCCATATTCTTCGAGGACGTGCCTCGCAGCTCTTAGTCTCTCTTGCCCCAACCCGAGTCTTGCCTCTATGTTGTCAAGAATCCTCCGTCCTCCGGGATGTGGGGCCCAGAAAATGGAGTTCCAGTCATTGTTGATACCGACGGAGCCGAAAGCTTTTGCCAAGCAACCTTCCAAATGGGTTGAGATCAATGTGGGCACCCTCTCTGACAGTTGCATTGTGAGGCCAATCTCGCGGTAATGACCGGTGAGCGCACCCTCGGAGTCCAGCACCAACTCCTGCGAAGTGGAAACAATCTCGAAGATGGGCTGCTCCGCGGTACCGGTTGCGGCGCCAACAATCATGGCCGCTGCGCCATCAGCAAAGAGCGCATTTCCTATCAAGTAGACAGGGTCCTCATCGGATGGAGCCCGGAATGTGATGATGGTAGTCTCGACACAGACGACAAGGACTCGGGCCCCAGGGTTGTTCTCAGCCATGTCCTTGGCGATCCGCAGGACAGTCCCACCTGCGTAGCATCCTAGGTTGTAGAGCATGACCCGGTTGACAGAAGGGGGCAGGCCGAGGAGCTTGAGGAGTTGTAGGTCGGCGCCCGGCATGTCGACACCGGCTATCGAGCAGAAGATGAGGTGCGTGATGCTTGATTTCGGCTGGCCCCACTCCTTAATGGCCTTGTTTGCGGCTTCCATGCCGAGCTTCGGTAGCATGTCGATTGTCAAATCCTGACGCGGGTTTAGCGAAGCGGCATCGTAAGAGCATATCGATGGATTCTGGTTGAGAATTTCTTCTGTCAAGAGAAAATAACGCTTCTTTATTGCCGTTTTTTCACCTGCACGATGGTATGTACAATCATCAGTCCCTTGGTAGACAAAATTAACAAGGGCTCTAATTCTCAAAACATTCTCTACATATAACGCGAGACCAGCTGGTGCACTGAAAGTAGCACAATTTCCTTCTTTGGTTAATTAACGGTGCACCGGTGACACTTGTTAACGAAGTCCTTTGCTTGAGCATGGCGAATGTCATCAAATACTCTTCTTGAAAAACCTCAACGGTTATGAATTGATCCTTTAGTCCAATTTTTAATTGTGGCCATCAATGGCATAAGAGAATCTAAGGCGTGCAAAATTGCTTACTTTGTTTTTATGCAGACTGAATAGGTACGTGAGGAAGGCATTCTGCTACTTGCAAATTTGTAATAACAACAATAAATATATAATAAATAAATAAACAATATTAACTATTTGAAAAGATGAAGCGCGTGCGAACCATAGATAAGAGGATTTGTAGTAATCTACAGTGAAATATCGCACATATACAGTGTGACGTAAAATGCTCTATCAATTGAAAGAAAAAGACTATGTAAGCTAGCAAAGTGTACCAAATACATAATAAAGAGCGAAATAAAATAAACCCATGCGATTTATCTCCAGCTATGCTCCCTGTAACTAATCACCTGTTGGTATGTGAGTTTTTGGAAAATTTGGTAGAAAACTTGACCTTAGTATCCACACTATATATATGTATGTATATATATGTATATATATATATGTATATATATATATATATATATATATATATATATATATGGGTTCTTTACAAAAGCAGGACCAATTCAATTGGCATCACTAACAGTAAGGGCACGCAAATATTAATGGCAATAGTTTATTACTACAAGCACTGTCTTCATAAACGTTTTTCATTGAAATCATAGTCATGAAAAAAAAAAGATTTATCTACTAATGGAACAAATATAGCGTCCAAAACATATGTGCTATATATACATAAAATATATATTATATATAAACTATATACGATATTTAGAGTAGTTTAGCAACATGAAAAATGCTCTTACATATGCGCACAAATTTCTCTTTGAGATGAGTTAGGTGATCAGTATTTGTGACTCGAAAGAGATAATCAGGATAATTATCCTGATGGATGCAGTTCAATGGGTTAGCTGTGCCGATGGCTAGGATTGTTGCCGGAGCTTTCACCCTCTGCTCGTCTCCATTGTTGTTGGCCAAAAGTTCCATCTTTCTCTCTATGTGTGACTGAGTGATTAAGCTAAATTTAGAGGGAATAAGTGCTTTATTCGTGGACTGTGTAATTCGTGGTGAGGATGGAAATGATAGAAATTCGTTTTCTAGAGTGGTGTCAAAAGGAAAGTGTGTATGGATGAATGTTCGCCGGGAAGTGTATGATGGAATGGGTGTTTGCTTTCTACTAGAATGGGACTTGCTGTAATTGTGGATTTGGGACTAAAAGGAGATGTATTATGGATGAAAATGAAGTTGGGACAGATGAAGCTCAGCATCAAGGCCTAAAGGAAGAATTTACCAGCCAAGGATAAAGAAATTAAGGCTCACCACCACACAAATGGATAAAGAACCCAATTTTGAAGGAAAATGTTCACTTTAAGAGGAATCTCATGCATTGCAAATCAGGTCTGCCTTACACACGGAATTTCATCTCTATTTATAGTCAAACTAAGACATTGTGCTAAGACTCTTATAATAAATACTAGCACACTATACATTCTGACATTTTAGCCTATTAGTGAAGGCTAGCTCCCACTTTGTCAAACTTTCAACAAAGACTCTTTGACATTCTAACCTTTCATTGATGTCGTGGCCTAACCTCTCATGGGTGGTATACCACCTAGGGGTTCAGCTAATGGATTATTAAGTCTAGATCTAACTCTGGCTCTACCAATCCCTTACCAATTCGCGACTTAAGATTTAAGTTCTTAACATGCAAATAATTTTAATCAGGAGTCGCCACTAATCCATTTTTTGGTGGGTCGATTAGAATCCCAAGTAAAGTATTGAGAGAATTACTTTACTCCTACGAATCATAGATTATAGATTCGGGGACTTGGTTACACTATATTAGTCTAATACCCTTTCGATACCTTTTCTCTTTTATTTCAAAAAAAATATTTGCAAGCAACTTGAATTGATTATAAACCTATCCACTAACATGCGAGGTGATCATGCGGGTACGCAACTAATAATATAACACTTAATAATACAAAGCAATAACTAATTTGCAAGATAGAAACTTACCTCAAAGCAGCAAAAGCAACTACAATATTAGTTAGAAAATCACATTAATCGTCTTAATATGATTTCTAATTGACACGTAATTCTACTCAATGCATTTTTTGGAGTTTTCTCTAATTTAGTGAAAATTAAACTATATGCAATGCATGTTACTAGTCTAGCATGACTTGTAACATATGATTTACGTAAATGTCCTAACTCTAATGATGATTAAAACGACTATCTCTAATATGGCATGCAATGAACCTAGACATGAATTTCTAATGACGAGCAAAATTAATATGCAACTATTCTAGCGTGACACAAAATTTCATGAATCTAACATGCAATAACTAAATGACATGCCAACAATGACACATGGCAAGTTATGAATGACGTGGCAAGAAAGTATGATATTCTATTGTCTTGTTTTTATGTAGACGAATTGTTTCTACAGGAAATAATCCAACAATAATTGATGCTTTTAAGGCATCCACGGTGGAGGAATTTGAAATGACTAATAATAGTCTCATGAATTATTTCCTTGGCATAGAAGTGAAGCAAAGTGTGGATGGGATTTTTAGTTCCCAAAAAAGTTATGTGGAAAGCATACCTGAAAAATTCAATATGAAGAATTGTACATCGGTTAATACACCAATGGAGTGCAGAGCTAAGCTTTCGAAGTTTGATGATGGTGTCAATGTTGATTCAAAGTACGTGCTATAGAAGCTTGATTGGAAGATTGAGATATTTGACGAGTACTAGACCGGAAATCGTGTACAGTATTGGAATTTTGAGTTGATATACGAAGAAACCAAAGTCATCTCATCTTAAAGATGCAAAGAAGATACTTCGCAATATCAAAGGTACCGTTGCTCATAGCTTACACTACCATCACCTCAATTCTTTTAGCTTAGATCCTATTCAGACATTGATTACGGTGGAGATATTGATGATTGAAAAAACAGTACGAGCTTTGTATTTTTCTTGTGTGACACTGCTTTCACGTGGTTATAAAAAAATACAACCTAACATTACTCTTTCAACATTTGAAGCTAAATATTTAGCAGTGTCTTCACATGTTTGTGATGCAATATGGAGTAGAAGAAAGCAACATAGATTTTTGTTGATAATATTTTTGCCATTATTTTGGCGAAAAATTCAGTTTTTTATGAATGAAGAAAATATATCAATGCTTGATATCACTTCATTTGAGAACAAGTGAGAGAGAAGGAAATTGAAGTACGACAGGTGAAGACGGGAGATCAAGTAGTAGATAGTTTGCTAAATCTCTCAAGATCGATGCCTTTCGAAATTTCACGAGTCTGCTTGGAATGATTGATAGAAGAGAATTTGGTTTAGGGGTTAATACCACAAAAAACTCTAAACTGGTACACTTGTGATAATTTTACCCCAAACTATTTTTTTGACCATAAAACCCCAAACTGGTACACTTGTGACAATTTTACCCCGAACTATTTTTTTGACCACCAAAAACCCCAAACTGGTATACATGTGACAATTTTACCCCGAACTAATTTTTTAATATTATTTTTTTATTTTTCGAATTTTTTATTATTTTTTTTATTTTTTCTTTACTTTTTTTTTTCTTTTCTCTTTAACCTCCGGCCGGTTTGCGGATTGGCGACCAAGCCCGGCTGGGCCGGCAAGGTCGGCCCTTGACCGACCAGCAGCGAGGCTTGACCTCGTCGGCATTGGGTGAGGTCGGCCTTGCCCCATAGCGGGCGGTTGAGCCTCGCCCGGATCTGGCGAGGGCCGGGCCCGTCGGTCTTGGCGAGCCTCGCCCGGATCTGGCGAAGGCCCCCTACCGTTGCGGGGCGGGGCCAGCGTCGCCCAATGCCGGTGAGGTCGAGCCTCGCCAATGGCCAGGGCCGACCTTGGTCGAATTTTGTAACCTGGCGGCCTCGCCGCCGGCGGCGACCGGGAGAGGTTGAAGAGAAAAAAAAAAAAGTAAAGAAAATATGAAAATTAATAATAAAAAAATTGAAAAATAAAAATAATATTAAAAAATTAGTTCAAGGTAAAATTGTCACATATATATGGGCTTTGGGGGTTTTGGTAGTCAAAAAATAGTTTAGGAATAGATTTGTCACAAGTGTACCAATTTGGGGTTTTTTATGGTCAAAAAAATAGTTTGGGGTAAAATTGTCACAAGTGTACTGGTTTAGGATTTTTCGTGATATTAGCCCTTTGGTTTAAGGGAGAGTGCTAGTAATTAAACCAAATCCATTTCGGCTATAATTTAATAAGTTGAAGTTGTTGATTATGCGGAGAGGTTATCAATTCAGTGGACAAGTTGTTGATTTCATGCTTCTCGATCGATTACATGGTTGTCAATTTATAAGTTTGATGTCGATGTCTGTTCGGCTTGCAAGCCTAGTGCACGAATTGAGAAGGTCATTAGTTTAGTGTTGCTTTCAAGAGTCTGTTCGTGTTTCTATGTTTATTTTAACGTTTTATAAATTCCTAGAAATCTATCTTTTTGGAATGCTAGATATACTTATGAGTCATTTAAGAGTAAGAGTCATGTAACAAGTCAATTTAAAGGCAAGTCTTGTAATCGTATAAGGTGAAATAAAAAAGGAAAAGCCTATTCGTCTCCTTCTTGTTTTGTGCAAGTTAGCGATTTTCACCTTCAAATTATCCATCACTTTCACCATCTGACTCGTCCCCACCACTGGTCGCCAAAGATACCATCAGAGTCTGTCTGTGCGTGACTTGAGTGAAGAAGCAAAGTTTAGAAGGAAACAAGTGCTTTGTTTGTAGATTGTGAGAGTGACTCGAAACCTTCAGGTTTCCTATTATATAGAGATAAAAGCACGCGAAACCCGGAGATGGGGCAGCTTACCTAAACTACCAAAGAAAATATGCAAAACTGACGCCCATAACACATTAAGCAGGGGTTCCCCAAATAATCTGCAGTTTCTATAAACAAATGTGCACGTGTATGAATTCAGAGTCGATTAAATCTGAAAAGGTCCGTTCGCCGAAATTTTTCAATGCATTCGAGTTCATCTTGCTGATGTCGTCCGGCTTTGACCTTTCAAGCCTCTTTCAGACGAAGCAGAAGGCCAGTTCCTTGTCCACCTCCAAGTGCTCATTGACCGCAATCACGTCGAAGATCGAGGAGCCTGCGAAGGGGCTAAGCTTCAAGGTCGCCAGCTTAAAGGACTTCAAGATGAGGCTGTAGAGACCGGTTGAAATCTGCAAATTAGCTGGCGACTGGATGGAGTATGTAATATCCTGTGAAGATACTGTGCTTAGGGACATAGTTTGGTCGGGGGTGAGGGGACAGCATTTGTCACTGTAATGGAACCGCCGCTGTGGGTGAAGAATTAAAGGGGCAGGCGTCGATTGCCTAATAACAGGTTTTGACATTGTTATTAATTGGTGGTTTCACAATTTTACTCGCCCTCCTATGCTTTCTTTGCGAGCATTTCTGAGCTTTGATTTTGGTGCTCTTTCGCTCTGGGACATAGAACTTTCCATGTGATCTTGTCGTACATAGTTGTGGGTGAAGAACAGTGTACTTTGTAATGGTACATGAATAGCCAGTTGAACTAGTTGAAGATAGTTCCCAGAGCATATCTTTGGGTACATTTTTATCTGTATCTAGTGAAGGACCGGGGATTCTTAAAGACACCTCAGCCCGTCATTCCTTTTTAGGATTTGCGTGTTACAACACTCAATATGAGAAATGTGAGAAAATATACTCGAGCATGAAGTGTTACGAGGATGGTTTTTCGAAAAATCATAGAGCCTCCAAGGAAAGAGCCCTGTCACTTCTGCAAAACCATCTTCCAAAAGAGACGGAACGTGACCTTGGTTGATGGGAAAAAGCTTCTCTTGGAACATATAGGTTGTCTTAAGTTTGGTGTATGGTAAACAGTCCTACCAAGAAATTGATCACGTTAGTTGACAGGTCAGAGTCAATTTCAGTACTCCATCCCCACAAGGACCGGTTTGGGTTGAACTCCTCTTATAGCGGCCATATCCTGAGGATTCTTCTAATGCACAAAGAGGCAATACAGAAGCAACCTTACCTTACCAAATTGCAGCAGTAAAGCTTCAGGAATAACGTTTCGTTATGGAATCTAAAGGTTTTGTTCCAACTCCAAAGTGCTGTCACTTCTGTTCTCTCCATATAGTTATTTGGCAAATGATCTTGCTGACGAGCTGAGATTGAAAAGGAGTAGTAGCATATACTAGACATATTCTATAAAAATTATTCTAATATCTGAAACATCGATTCCACGTAACACACAAGAAGAGCACTCATTGGCAAATCCGACAACAAATTTACTTTTGAGGCCTGTGAATCTGCTCTGATTAAGAAAAACCCAATTACAAATAATCTTTCCTTTTCTTGTTGATCTCTCGTAGTGTCAGCTGTTGCACCTCTTTTTGTTGTCGTCAATTCATTTTTGGATCGTGTTACAATGTTGTTGCCGATAAATTGCAAATGCATCAAATATAGGATATATGCACCTCTCCCCGTAGACTACTCTTCTGAGCAAAAAGGAATTCACTTGTTTAGCTTTTCATGGACGGATGGGTTTTATTTGGGTGCAAAAAGTTCGTGGATCTTGAGTGGACGTGGGCACTATTAAGAAGGAATTTACCTTTTTGACCGAGTAAATATTTTTGGCTGGGTTTTTGACATAGTTAATTGGCCTAGTCCAATTTTAGATGCCAACGGAGTGCCGTCGACAAACAAAGAATTACATTTAATCCTCGTCGTTCCAATTCTCCCATTCTATGCCCGAGACTCTGACCAACACGCTTGAGTCCCTTGAGAACAGGCCCGGATGCCCGTGCGTCGGGCACGGGCTTGGGACTCCAGCGGCCGTGCTTGAGATCCAATGGCCGAGCTTAGGACCCCAGACGATAGTCCTGGGTCATCCGAGCTGGCTGGGTTTGTATCACCGCGCCCTGGCATGGGACCCTACCAGTCGAGCTTGAGCCCTCGAGGTCAGGATTGGGACTGCGATCACCGCGGGCACCTTCTCAGACAGTTGCATGGTGAGGCCCATCTCACGGTAACGACCGTTCAGTGCGCCCTTAGTGCCCGGCACAAACTCCTGCGAAGCAAAAACTATCTCAAAGATGGGCCACTCAGTGGTACCGGCAGTGGCACCGACAATCATGGCAGCTGCGCCATCACCAAAGAACGCATTTCCAATCAAGTAGACGTGGTCCTCGTCGGAAGGAGCCTGGAACGTGACCACAGTCGTCTCAACACAGACGGTGAGGACTCGGGCCCCGGGGTTGTTCTCGGCACTGTCCTTGGTGATCCGCAGGACAGTCCCGCCTGCGTAGCAGCCGAGATTGTAGAGCATGACCCAGTGGACGGAAGGGGGGAGGCCAAGGAGATTGATGAATTGTAGGCCGGCGCCGGCCATATCGACACCAGCTATTGAGGTGAAGATGAGGTGTGTGATGCTTCATTTCGGCTGGCCCCACTCCTTGATGGCCTTGTTTGCGGCTTCCATGCCGAGCTTCGGGAGCATGTCGATGGCCAAATCCTGACGTGGGTTTAGTGAAGCGGCATCGTAAGAGCATATCGATGGATTCTGCGTGAGATATTCTTCTGTCAAGAGAAAATAACGCTTCCTCATCGCCGTATTTTCACCTGCACGATGATGATATCTACAGACATCAGTTCCATGGAAGACAAAATTAACAAGTGCTCCGTGTACTTGACACGTTATCACAGGATGTCATGTTATCACAGAGATGGTATGGCATTAACATGTATTCCCAAAGATGAACCCGAGATTCCACCCACTTGGGATGGGCCAACTATAATGCCTTGTGAGTCCATGAAAGGAAAATGAAGGGTCGACCAGAATCGTCTCCTTTGTGTAATGAGATGGATTTAACGTAAGGGCGCAACCTAATTAGTTGTTGATTGTAGAAACAAGATCTTCATGATCGTCCAACTTGCCCGAGCAAGGTCAAACAAAACCTCCCATATTTACTATCAATCGATTGTCAATTGAATTAATTATCCAATATCATTATGTAGATTCTCCAGCCGTTGTTGATGTACTAAATGTCCTAATATGCTCGTAGCTCCAATCAAATTGGTTTACAAAGTCTCACCCAATTGCAGTCTTTTGGAAATTATCTACATCTAATCTATAATTGACCTTAAACAGCTCTAACGAGTTGAATTTACGCATGAATTTGTTGTGAAAACATAGTAAATGATACTCAATTTCAACACATGACCTATGAAATTGAAGCTTAGAACGTGCTTCTCAAATCATTAGTTAAGCTCATTTCAAAATTTCAACGTTTTCAAGCACAAATCAGTCTTGGAAGCATACTGACTCAGTGTACTCGTCTTGATTTAATGTTTTTTTTATTGGTACCGGGTTGAGTTGTAGGTGATCACCTATCTTAAACTTAGAGACTTCATTTACTGGGCTTCAGCTCAGCCCTTGATTTTTAGATATGTAGGATAGATCTTCCCATTGCTACTGCTTTCTGGAGCTTCCTTGTATTTTGAGAATGAATATCAAGATATGATTGTATCTGAATCGACAATAGTATATACGAAGTGTAGTTCCACTGTATGGGTCTACAGGGAGTTTATTGGACCACTTAGGGGTTTCAATGGTTCCCTTGGGCATGACGATGGAGGGGATGAGATGATGCTGGAGCCATCAGCTCCTGAGTTGGATGGTGGTGTATAATGTTTAGGGTCGATTTTGGTTTAGTTTGGTATAGTGGTACAAGTGGACCTGACGTTTCTCCCAAGACTTTGTGATATATTGTATTTGTTTGAATATCATATTAAGTTGGTAACTAGTGGTGTTAATATAAAGAAGCATATGTATATTAACTAAACTCGTGCGTATTCCTATAAGGGATGTTGCCAAAATTTTCTTGAGCTTCCGCATACTATCAAAAACTAGAAGATAAAATTAGAAAGGACGCATGTCGAGCGTGACTTTTTTGGGCATCACAAAAGGCAATTCAAGTACAAAAACGACATTGAGGAAAGGCTGAATAAAGAAAATATTTCATTAAAGTGAAATTGTGGTTGCACGCTGTCTACAAAGTCCTTCCCTTCCTTCTGAAAAATCGACATGCCATTATCTAAGCGGCTATTTTCAAGTAGAAGCTGGCTCCTGGCATGTCGATGTTCGGACATCTCTTGGTCAAGTCGATTCCTCTCGCCTATCAGCACATTGAAGGTTTCAAGCTCTTCTTTAGAATTTTATTAGCCTGAGCTATCTCAGCATCTTTGAGCTTTTGTTGATGACGAATCTCGGCTAGTTGTCTCTCAAGATCTGCTCCTGGAGTAGCAAGGCCAGTACGTTCATCGACTAAGGTCTGTAGGTTGCTCTGGTTGGTCTTCAAAAATTGACCAGTCCTTTCAATGGAACTCTAAGGATACTAATATTCTTGCTCTTGAGCTACTAGAACAGCAATCTTTTCGCAATTTTGCTGGTAAGACTGTACCCCATCGTGGAATTGAGTTGACAAATCTTCACAATGTTTCCTGAACCTGGGGGATCTTTTAAAACGGATATCATCACTACACAATTCACTCAGCAAGGCTCTGCTCGTCCTAGAGATTGTTGGGTTAGTTGCAATTGATGGATAGCCACCCTTAGAGAGTTCAAGAATTCAATCCACTTGTCCTTGACTATCTCATAAATAATGGCTAATGTCGATGAAGATCTAGATATAGCACTGTCAAAACTAACAATCTTAGGGTGCAAGGCCTTTGCAACCCGTTCAAGGGTAAGCCTGGCTTCAGCAGAGGAGCCTAGAGATTCCCCAGTACCAGCTTGATCCATCGATCATGATATAGAGAGAGGTGATGATGGATGCCCGGGGGACGTTAACACTGGATTAACAAGAGGAACAGGCATCAATAAAGGCTCTCAAACATCAATGGTTGCAGGGTCGTCGGTATGTTCATTCTGGCTTGCTGGAGAGGATCTCAAACCGGCTATTTGACCCAATAAAGATGGTGAAACAGGGTAGCGGGGCTTCTTCAATGCCTGATAAAAAGAAGGATACAGTCTCAATCAATGATACCAATTAGATAAATCATGATACAATGGAAAGAAAATTCAATACCTCCTTCCGGCGCTGGAAGTAGCAAAGAAATAGAGGGAGGTCAGAGCGATAGAGTTTGAGTGATGGCATTGTTAGTCCCTTCCATTTGGTTTTGACTGTCTATGCTGGGAACAGTGAACATATCTGTTGATTTGGGTCTCATCGCATCTGCACCAATCAACATCGACGAGGGAGTGAATAATCATAGATATAAGTAGACATTGACTGAAACAAAGCATACAAGGACACTTACCATACTCGGCCAAGGGAGTTGGAAAAGGAACAAGTGATGGACCTTACAGAGAGGAGGGAAGAAAACTGCAGCCCTTTTTAGGATTAGGGATATTAACATTAGGGGCAGGAGGTTCATCAATTAAGACAATCATGCCTTCGGGACCTGAAGAAGTAACAATGGTCTTAGCAATCTCATCAGAACCAAGACGAAGAGGTGAATCCGCATCAATGGTATCAGTGTCAATATCGGTGGTTATCTTCAGCATCGCGATTGGTGTCTAACAGAATGGTCAAGACTTTTCTCCTTTTCTAACGAGAGGTACGTCATCCATTTCCTCCTCTTCAGTAGTTTGGATATCAGTCGATCACTTTCTCATAGTTCTTGGGAGAATAAGGTTAGTTGAATGAGAAACTGCTGCAAAACGAGGATAAGAGACATAAGAAGGGTATGGAGACAGACTGAGATGTATAAAGCAAGGTTACCTTTCTTAGCCTTCCCCTTAATTTTCTTTTGAGATCGTGGCCAAGAAGATTGGGCCTTGGTAATAGGCATTGGTGGACTTTCTGAAGGCTCCTCAGCCTCTTCAGCTATAAGTGGCTCGAACTAGTTACGGTCTATTGCCTGGAGGAGTCCTCTTGATTTCTCTGGTCAATAGCTTTCTCTTTGGCAGAACTGTGTATCTTCAATCTTCCTGGAACAGATTCAACAGCATCAGCGAAATGCTGTACGAAGTAAAGTCTCCACCATAGACCACATTCATTTCTGGAACGTGGCTTGGGTCTGAATTCATCAATGGAATGTCGAACATGAAGCAATTTGGCGATTTCAAAGTAGCAATCGGAGGGGTCATCATCAGTTGACTTGTGCTTTGTCATGAAAGGAAATTCTGATGAATATGAGATCGGCATAGGCACACCCTGGGTCAATCCGAATTGCCTGGCACAACATTGAACATTGTAGAGAATATATCTCAAATCCATAGTAAAATTTCCCTTTCTTCGACAGGCTTAATGGAAGGTTGATAGGAGTAAGCAGAAGTAAGCACACTGACACAAAAATTGGCAAACTTCTTTGAGGAATGAAGTAATAGGGGAGGACATTAGAAGAGCCAAAAGTTGTATATACAGCGTTCAATTTAATGTCAAAAGTTTTTTTCGAATTACTTAAGTGCTTGTGCCATTTTTTAAAAAAAGCAATCACTTAAGTGCCAACTCTGATAAGGTTCGCCAGAAAGCTAACATTGCCATATTTTATTAATTTCTCAGTCCTATGTGGCTTATCGGAGTACTCAATTAGCATATAACCCCTAAACAACATCATCAAATAGTTATAAATAATGATAATTTGAGTGTCAAAATTTATTTAAGGTGATCACTTCAGTGCCATTCGTTGTTACAAAATGTTCACTTCAGTGCCAGTCGGATTGTGCGGCGTCGTTTTGGACGTCCACGTGGATTGGATTTTTTTAAAAATATGTCAAGTCATATTAAAATTTTGAATTATAAAGGCCACATAATCAATTTGGCCGGAATTGGCATTTGAGTGATTATTTTTTCTCCAATTTGACACTTAAGTGATCCGAAAAAAAAAAGAACTTTTAGCACTAAAATAAGTATCGTACACAATTTCTGACACTTCTAGTGTTCTTCTCTTGAAGTAATAGATAAAAGAAAAATTTGTAGCTAAAGGGACGGATACTGAAGGAACATTTGAAGAAAATGTTTGAAAGGAGAAACATTCCTAGGGATCGGTAAAGGAGAACAACTTAGCAATCGACAGCTGATAGAACTGGGAAATGAGGCTGAAGATCTAATTTATCTTATTGGGGCAGAGTACAAACTGATTACAGAAAAAGGAAGGAAAATATAGAGCAACCCAAGCTTGAAGAAGCCAAAAAGAACCAAAGAAGGTACCATATCCTTTTGGATGCATAGACAAAGGGGCATGTGTACTACTACCTCTGTATGAGTGGACCAAAGGCATTCGATGTGCCTTCTGCCAAACTGGAGGCGATAACAAGATCCCTTGACACTTTGAGAGAAGGGTGAAAAGTAAACATACTTTGAAAAGCTCGTACAGCAAGAAGGCCACGTGCTCGGCATTGGTGACTATGCCAGACGTTCGACGAAATATAGTTAGAAAATTCCCATAGGAAAGAGCATTATCATCGACAAATTTGAGGGGTGCTTGGGAGGACTAAGATCCCTTGCAGGTGTATCAGAGGGAAGAAAGACAACTAGAGCATAAATATCTAGAAGAGTGATCGACATTGGTCCCCAAGAAAAAAAGGAACAATTGGTCGGCGGAGACCAAAAGCTGATTACGACACCCAAAAGGCCCAAATTCATGTCCCCATCGAAGCAATTAAACTGAAGTGATGTATCGATACCGGCCCCCTTCCGGGTAGAAAATATTTCATCTTGGGATGTCATCATCAATTACCATTCATAAAAGTCTACATCAAAAGAAGGAAATCCCCTGAATCGCTGGGACTCAAAAGTCCATATGTCTATAGTAGAAGACCTGTGGAGAGGAAGTTTCTCAACACTTGGACGAAGAAAACAACATCGAAGGATCATTGGAATCTGGAAACGCAGCCTAAAACAAGGGCGTAGGAGAAAGTCATCAAGATATTTTCCAGGATAGTTTTGAAGATCAAAATAGCAATTACCACGATACTCGTCTCCTCGCAACTTGTCGAAGTTAGCAATATAATTCGCAGAGAGGAATATCTAGGAGCATTAGGAGCCATGGAAGCGGCTAGGTTGAAAACAAGCGAAACTTGGAGGCTAAGGGTTTATTCCAAAAGGAGAATAAGGTTTAAGTTGAGAATGAAGAAAAGAGGGAATAAAAATCAAATTTTGGCTAATTTTATACTTTTCAAAGCAGGATGACGATTAGAGGAGTGGCAATCCATAAAGATATGATTCATAACGATGACGATTCATGAATTGTTTCGATCAAAGTGAGGTGTCAGGATGCTACAAGGGTACTACAAAGGTAGCCATCAGAGCATACGCACCTTGTAAATATGAGGAATCAAAACTCATACGTTTTGAGAGTTTAAAAGAATTAAAGATCACTTAAAATTATTTCATTAATTATTTTAAAAGTAGGCATTTGTTTGTACCAAAAATTGATCAAGTCATCGATATGGATAAGCACGTAACTAGAGTACACGCGAGCCATTGTCAACGACCATAAGAAATGTTATCGATATTGACGCACACCGATAACCATTAATCAATTGTCGATATACAACGGCGTATGGTTGGTGATTGTCAACAAGGAAATCGGTTAAAAGGGTCAATGGATTATCGACTGAAACACCAGGAGAAGGTTGGATACAGAGGGCGCTATGATGCAGTTATGCAATCTCAAATTTGAAATCAGTGAGTGAAGCTACGAAGGCCAGTAAATCATGGAGCAAAAATGGACAAGGCAACACTAATGAGCACAAAGAATCAAAACGCAATTTTAAAGGAGCAACCACTTGAAGGCAAGATCATGGCATCATGAGAGCATGGACACAAGATTCTCAAAGATGAGTGGGCATGACTATAATTGCAAGAGAACTGCCCCCAAACAGTTATAGCGTGAACATAATATATACCATTCAAACGCCCTCACACATAAATAACAAACATGTTATGTTTTAATTATCTTTCAAATTCTGTGTAGTAGTTACTCACGGAATCAATTTAATTCGGATGTGTATCTTTGTTGGATATCATGGGTGTTTGGTCATGGATTAAATTTCGCATCACATCTTTACGTCCTCAGGCTTTGTGGTTGATTAAATTAGGGCCAATTTGTGTGCGTCCAGTTCCATTGGGAGTGATTATATTCTCAAGTTTTGTCATTGATTAAATTCCGACATGGTTTGTGTACATTTAGTTCCGTTAAGTGAAGTTATGGGTTCTCTTGTCCACTTATGATATTTACTTTGTGGAGTCACCACAGAACTTGTCTTCTCTAATAAAAATCAAAAAATGGCTTTCCGTGAAAGATTTTTCGTCGTCGAATCCAATTCAAGCGAAACAGTTGTTGAATATTAAGATGCTATAACTTTGCCCAAAACTTTGTAATTTTGTCTCTTGGCCATTCTATCAAACAAGTCGAATGCATTGACTAACTTGAACAAAGTAACAAGCAAAATCAACTCTTCACTCTACCATGTGTTTCGACGAGCGATACCAATGAGAGTCTTGAACAAAAAAGCATAAGAAAAGTTCACTTCCTCATAAGACAGCTGTGGGGGAGTGCGATTTTCTCACTGGATCTATCTATTGGGAAGGGAGTAGGGCATCGGCGGGCATAGGGGGAGGACAAATTGTCGGCGAGGGCCAGGAAAGGAGTAGGGCTCGATGGACAATGAGAGATGGCCATTTGAGGGCGTGAGAGATCATGATGTCGAACGAGATGTAGGTGGACAATGAAGGAGTTGCTCCGCTTGCCCGTGGTGGAGGATCAAAGGAAGGTGGCCACAACATCGCATGAGCCCGGGGAGGGACGTCCCTTCACCGCCACAATGTTCCCCATTCCACATGTTCTTTAAGTGTCTAGTGAGAAAATACTAGGTGCAACTGTGATGCCACGTCATCTATGCACTAGTCCACTTAGTGGACGACAAGTGGCACTTTGGGCCCACTATCGAAAATTGGAAAGTCTCTCTCCCTCTCTACCGGTTCAGGTCTATTTCCTTCTCTCTCTACAACTCCATGGAACCACCGATCTCTTGAGCTCCACCGCCGCTCACTCCCTCCCCGACCGCCACCAAAACCCCCAGCCACAACGGCCACGAGCAAAATCAGAGATAGGGATCCTCTACCTCGAGGTCTACCTCGCCAAGCGAGAAGGCATCGATAGAGCCCTCAAGATCTCTATGTACGCCACAAAGATCATCCTCTTCTCCTCCGTCCTGCCCGAAACCCTACCCCTTCCATCGCCGCTCTCAAGAGCTTCAAGTATAGCATTGGCCTGAGCTGGAAGGCCTTCTGGCTCGGAAAGTGTTTCGCCGGAATTGATTTTACAACGAAATATAATTCACTAAATGTCATCCTTTGGTTTTCTATGATAAAAATGATCGGGTGGCGATTCCGGACGAAGGGAAGGCGGCGTTTAGTGAACGCTTTATTTTTTTATTTTTTGCTTTTACATTCCCGGAAAAAAAAAATGTAAACCGTTTGGTAAATTTTAGTTTTCTATTTCGGAATAGAAAAGTGGCCAAAAAATTTGGAGGCGTAAATAAAAAGAAAAAATCTACTTCTTTGTTCCTAGAAATAGAAATAGAAATAGAAAAGTCCGGGTCCTATTTGCAACCTCGGCTCCTCCATCTTCCGGGCAAACCGTCTGAAAGCACCGGTCCGATCCATTCTAACTAGAAATAATAAAAAAATTTAAAAATTAATTAAATTATAAAAAAATAAAAAATTCCAAAAATTCATAAAAATCAGAAAAATTCTCAGAAAATCCATAAAAATCAGAAAAACTCAAAAACCCATAAAAATTTATAAAATTCCGAAATTGAAAAAATTAAAAAAAATTCATAAAAAGCTTTCTAAAAAAATAAAAAGAGACAAATTTGGGGAAAGTAAAAAGTTTTAATAAAATTTTCCCCATAAAAATAAAAAATAAAAAAATAAAAATTCACATAATGGCTTAGAATAAATTAAAAAATTCTGAAAATTCATAAAAATTAGAAAAATTTCAGAAAAATCCCATAAAAAATTAAAAAATTAAAAATTCCCAAAATTCATATAAATCAAAAAAATTCTCAGAAGATCCATAAAAATTAGAAAAACTCAGAAAAACCCTTAAATATTTGCAAAATTTCGAAATTGAAAAAAATTAAAAAATTTCTTAAAAATTTCCGGAAAAATAAAAAGAAACAGATTTAGGGAAAAGTAAAAAATTTAATAAATTTTACCACAAAAAATATAAAAAAATTCACATAATGGCTTAGAATTGGACCACCCACTTTGAATGAAATTTAAATTTTTGAGGTGCCCAAGTAGTATTTTTGAAGATTCCTTAGTTTAGGGATTAAAGGGGTTTTAAACCCTAAAAGGATTAGACAAACCAATAAATCATGCTTATTGGTTTTCACTTATAACTTGCACTTATAATTAAATAAAAGATATAGATTTGAAAGCAAAAATTGGGAATAAAAATTTTATCAATTTACCAAACGATTGCTGTTCTAAAAAATAAAAATTTTGTGTAGTTACCAAACGCATTATTTTGCTTTAAACTCTTCCGGAAATAAAAATAGAAAAAACTATTTCTAAAAAGAAATTGTTTAAAATAAACATTACCAAACGCACCCGAAATATCTAGGCAAAAACAAGAAACTCGCTTGTTTCCAGGCAATACAGATTTAAATTGTGACGATAATTGATCGATGAAAAACTTTGGCAATATAATTGCTTCAAACAAATCCAACCAGCCACTAACTAGCGGCAGCATCAATCCACAACAGGGAATTATACTCAAATCTCATCGATGCCAATTGACATTGATACTCAACTTAAGACATAAATATCTATGGCTAAGGAAATTGAAAATACAGAACATAAAACTTTAAAGACTAAACAAAAAAAGACAATATTTTGATTGTGTTTTTCGGGAGCTTTCTGCTGGCTATCAAATGGTATTTTATAATGTAAGCACGGTAACCCTCTTCTAGTGACACTCGTCAACTTTTGTTAAATTACCTCCATCGATCTCATCTTTATCATCCATTTCCGCAGCTTCACGTTACCCACGTCTTCATGTAACCGCATCTATCGTGTGCAAAACCGTATGCTCTTATCGATAACTTCCATGACCAAATTCATCGAATGTTTATGACTAAATTGATCAAATTGAAAAGTTTATGATTAAATTGTCAACAGTACAATAGGTTTAAGACTGATTGGGGTCATTTTCCCCACGCCACATGTCATATACTGCCATTGTCAAAACAAATTCTCGGCGTGTGCCACAAATCACCGAATTGACCAACTAGATAAAACATTGGTCAATTAAATGAACCAAATGCGAATTAACGATAATCAAATTAAAATTCAAAGCTAAATTGGATAATTTGTTACAAATTCAAGAGAGATCGGATGATCCATTACAAACTCAAAAGAGATTCGATGATCTCTTACATATTAAAATGAGATGAGAAAATCTTTAGCAGACTCAAAAGAGATTGGATAATCTGCTGCAAGTTCAAATCGATGGACGAAATGTAACCGGCCAGCCAATCGGATGGAAGTTGGGTTAGATCAAGCTCAAGGGAGGTTCATCCTTTTCTTTGTAGAAAAGAATAAATTAGAGATTGTGCCCATTCGTTTCTAAGATTTGATACGACTCGACACCATTTTCCTTTGTCCATTTCAAAGCTTGACACTCGACCGTGCAAGCACGTTGCTAGAGACAGGCCTGGACATAAGAACTGGAATACTAGTCAAATCCGAGATAAATATCCAATTAGTCCTAAACCCGATGTAGTTCTTACGGGCCAATTACTACCGAAAATCACTGACATCGCATCTAATCATTACCGGCGATCCTACGCGAACGACCTGTGGATCGCCAGGCCAAATTTCCGACGGCAGTAGGCTCGTAACGACTACATTGGAATCCTGCATAAATATTTAAGACTACATTGATCAAAATTAGATAGGTCAAGGACTGAACCGGTGGCCATACAATAATAAGTCGTTTACGGCGGATTGGTGATAATTTTCCCGTCAAATTCTATTGCTTCCCATCCGACCGCTTCCTCGGTCGTTCCGATCTTATCCGATGCCCACGGTGCCAAGCACGACTTGACCAGCTATCGAAACCCTCGATGGTGCGATTTCATCCATCACTATCGGCTTAATTAAGCTCGATTAACTACTGTTAATCGCGGGGCTTTTGACCGGTTAAACAAACCCCCCCAACCAGCTGAAAAAGCCAAAATGGCATTCTCTCCCCGGAGGTCGCCCCTCTGAAAAGTCAAAACAAGCCTCAATATCTATTTTTATCGATCGCTGCTCGCACCAAAATTATTTACGAAAAAAAGTACTTTTCTGCCCTTATCCAATTTGACCCCCGAAAAAGGAAAAAAATATCCTCCTTTGCAAAGCACACCCTTCGCCCCCAAAACCCTAAACGAAGGCAAGCCCCCGTCCCCGCCGCCGCCGCCCGCCGCCGATGTCCGCCCTCTCCTTCCCACTCCCCGGCTGCCTCCGCCGGAGCACCGCCGCCGCCGACGACGACGACGACGACGACCCGCGATCCACGGCGGCCGGGAAAACGAACCTGACCACCAGCCTCTACCGCACTCCCCTCGGCGTCTTCTCCCTCACCTGGTCCCGGACCCGGGTCGGCCGGACCCTCCAGCTCCGCCTCTCCGACCCGCCCGCCTCCGCCTCCGACGGCGGCGACCGCATCCCCAGCTGTAACTCCCACGCCGCCTCTCCTCCGTCCTCCCCGGCGGCGGCCCAGCCGTCCTCGGCGCCCCTCTCTTTCGACCTCCGCGTCAAGCCCTTCGCCTTCTGGAACAAGCGCGGGTCCAAGAACCTGGGCGGAGCCCGGGTCTTCTGGGACCTCTCGAGGGCCAAGTTCGGTGCCGCCGGACCCGGCCCGGTCTCCGGGTACTACGTGTCCGTGGTGGTCGGCGGCGAGGCGGTGCTCCTCGTGGGCGACCGCGCGAAGGACGCGCGCGCGAGGACCAAGGCGCGGGGGCCCGACCGGAGAGCCCAGGCGCTGGTCCTGCGGCGGGACCACGTGGTCGGCCGCAGGGCTTTCGCGACGGCGGCGAGATTCGGCGGCAAGGACAGGGAGATCTCGATCGACTGCACCACGAACGCCGACGCGAGGCTGTGCTTCGAGGTCGACGGCAAGAGGGTGCTGCAGGTGAAGCGCTTGAAGTGGAAATTCAGAGGGTGCGAAAGGGTCGAGGTCGACGGCGTCCCGATCCAGGTCTCGTGGGACGTGTACAACTGGTTGTTCGAGGGTTTTCGCTACGGGCACGCCGTGTTCATGTTCCGGTTCGACAAGCTCGGCCTCGAGGAGTTGGAGCAGGAGGAGGAGCCAGGAGGGAGCAGGGGAGGGCGGGCGAAACGGGGACGGCCTCTCGCGGTCGCAGCGGCGGCCGTGGAGCTTCGGGATGAGCGGGCGGGAGCACCAGAAGATGAGGAAGAGCATGTTGCGGGCGGCGGAGAAAAGCTACTCGTCGTCGGCGACGTCCATCTCGGCGTCCTCGTGGTCGGCCGGCTCCGGCAGGAGCAATTCGGTGATGGAGTGGGCGGCGGCGGACGAGAACGAGATGGGGGCTCCGGCGGGGTTCTTGCTGATGGTCTATGCTTGGAAGAAATGAAGGATGATGGGATCCAATCCAATGTTCTCTGTGTGACTCTTAAGGTAAATCTTGGAAGATTAGACATTCCTCTATTAACTCGAATTCTTTCTCTTGGACATAATACAATGATTCGTTAGCTTTTAGAATGAAGATGGACAGTAGTGTAGATGGTATTGGTACCTACCCAGTTAGCATTAGATCTAACATCAATCTCTTCGTGGGATGGATTCAGATAGGAAGAGACATAGATCAGTAAAATTCTTTTGGTGGTGTAATCAGGTTGGTGATTGCTTGAGAATTCTTTGTAAGTGCCCATCTCTGTATGTTGAAATTCTATTCACACGAGCAATTCTTCTTCTGCTGCTGCTTGCTTTGTGGTCTGATCTGCTCTGCCTTCTTTGATTCTGAGCCTGAGTCCCCAATGCTGTTCAGTGTTCATTGCTGATTTTGATTCCGAGATCAGTTGTTTTCAGCTCATTAGTATACCGCCATGATAGACCAGGGCAGTTTAGTGAATCTTGATATAAACCCTCTTAACTTATTGAAGTCGAAGGTGGGCGATACTGGTTAGATTCCTTATTAAGTATGCTTAACAAAAGTGCTCGACAATTAATGTGAATAGCCAAGACGGGGAAGCCATCGAGAGAGAAAAGAACCTTGCGTTAAATTGGAAAGTGTTGAGCGAGGACGATGCCGTCTCATCCTGCAACAATCAAAGAAATTATTTCAGTACGTTCTCGACGTGACGCGCAAGGCATAAGAAAGATCCTCTCCGTCTCGTTGAAAGACGAGGGACGGTAGGACGGGGACATGGGATTGAACCTGGTACCGTCCATTTATCTCGAGCCACCTGGTACCGCCCACATTTATCTCGAACCAGTCCTAAATCTAAAGACGAGATTCTGTGAGTCTGTGTTCAATGCAACCGTCGTTTTTAATTCCATAGGACTTTGGAAACCCAGCCGAACATACATAACTTCATGCGAAGAAACTAAGAAGCTAGCAAAAGATTGTGGTTTATGTCTTACCTCACTTGGTGAGATATGATGTGGTTATCCTAGGATTAAGAGATGGTTGTTCTTTATGTTTCCAATCCTATATTACTAGCTGGTTGAGATGTCAAATGAGTGGGCGGGCGGGCTTGGTTTGATGAGTCGAAGGGTCCAATCAAAATTGACTCATTTAATCCATTGATTCACAATTTTGATAATTCATATATAATCCGACCGGTACATAACTCAGGTCAACTCAAATAATTCGTATTCTGAAGGCATTAATTAGACTTTTTTTTAAAAAATTTTCCAGTTTGATTAGAGAGAATGCTAGTCACACTTACTTTTTCCCTTGCTCTCGGACACTCTATTTTAACAAAACTTGGCCCCATATGAAAAGGGGTCAAGCAAGGTTGCTGGCGATAACGGGTGGTAGATCTGCTAGCGCAATTGTCGCCGACGTTGCCATCGGCTTTGATTGGCAAAGTTCTTCGTTTCACTCTCTGCATTTGCTTCTTTATGCTTTTTTTTTTCCGTTTTTTATCAAACAAAAATGATCGAACTTCAAAAGCTTATAAACTGGTATTAATGAGTATTCGATAAACTTACCACTGCCATTGGCCACATGGCCTTTTTTAAGTGGAAATTGTCTATTGGAGAGCGTGAGAGCAAAGTGGGCTTTGCATCGCTGTTTGATTAAATGGGTTGACAGTGGGTTCTTTCTGATCCATTAGAACCCCATCATTAATTGGGCGTCACTTTGTTAGGCCCTATTCAATCTATACTTCAAATCTCGGACGACTTATGTATCACCTAACCCATCAAAATATGAGTTAAAGTATAGGTCCATGACCCATTCCATCTTGCCACTTTCTACTGTGCAGAAATACCTGTAATTCGTCGTATGAATACGTGCGAAATCAGGGGCATTGGCTTATTACTTAGTGCTAAGAAAATAACTACGGACATGAGTGACACGTGATAGAGCAGTTGAAATTAGAAAACAAAAATATATCTACATGAAATCCGTGGATAAATTTCTACGTTTTAACAGCATCAACTTAGGCCTTTAAACCAAAGAGAGCATAAGTCTCGTTAGTATTGTACTAAAATTATCCAAAATCACGATGATATCATTAATCGTGCAAGCATTCGATCATACCCTAAGGCTTTTTTATCACAAGTAATTTTCCCTAAAATGTGCAAGGGTTGAGTGTTGAAGTATGAATTTTGAAGAGGAAACAATAAGCAAATAAAAAGTTAGAAAAGAGAATGAAAGCTGGAGAAAGGGAGGCTAACAGTAACTTGGCACTTGGCAAAATCGCATAAGTGGTAACACCATTTTTATTATTTGTCCATTTTGTTGCTGCTATAATGCATCCTAAAAAAAGATGGGTATTTTTTATAAAACTTTGGATCAAAGGTCGAGGTCGAAATCCTTAATTGATACTTTCTATGTGATGGAGATTATTCCTTGATTCAATTTTAACCCCTTTAGTTTTAAAAGTATATTTTCAAGAGAACACTTCAGTTTTTGAAGTCTCGTCGATTGTGCTATTTGATCATTTTGAGTTTTTTTTTATTATGCATTAAAATTCTCTAACTTTCTCAATTTGTACGAAATTATTAATGAAGGCAAAGTTTGAAAAAAAAAATTCAATTACCCCTAAAGCAGCATTCCTAAAATGCTCAAAGTCAATGCTGGGTGAGAGTTGCATTGGGTCAAAAAGACTTTGGAAATGTTCAACTTTAGCTCAAGTGTCTTTGGGATTGTGTAACCAAGTATCTCAACTTTGACACAAGGACTTTTGGACGTCCAGAAGACATTGAAAATGCTCTCCCAACCAAATGGACCTTGAGCTTTCGAAGTGGGCACTTCGTGTGGCCTTAACTCATCATCTGTTGCTGTATCGTTTGCCCGCTTCATTGTGCTCCATGTCAATCTGTTTCGTTATGAATGTAAATTTGCGAGAGAACTCGTGACTAACAAATTCTGTTCACAAGTGAGCAAAGCAAGAAACTCAGAGAAACACAGAAGCAAACACCGAGAACTAGAAATAAAATGAATGGAGTGACTTTTCACAGTTCTCTTCTGGCTTGAAGATTCATGAACAACACGGGCAATACAAGGAAGGTGGAGGGAAGGAAACTAAGCCCTTTATCCTCGCCTAAAGGTTCATTCTTTAGGTCTTAATGTTGAGCTTCTCCTATCTCAAAATCCATTATCCTTGGCAGGTGGCTTGGCCTTTAAGCCTCGGTGATGAATTTCGTCAATCCCGATCTTGATCCTTGGCTAACGGCGCGTCATTTAGGCCTAAGTGGTGACCATAATCTATCCTTCATCTTTCATACATCATCCTTTATCACTCAAAACACATTTGCCCGCCACGCACATGCATCACAAAGAGAACTGTGACCCTCACACTCGAGTGGTCCTCAGACATTCATCAACCTCTCCCTATAAATCCTCTTTCAATTAGCGCTCTATCCATTCTCCGCACCCAGCATATCAGCAAATAGATGAGATACAAACTTAGTTTCAATGATAGGATCATTAACTCACCATTCAACATGCATCATCTCATATTCCATTAAAATGATGCTGGAAGGAAAACAAATAAGCCAGAAGACACTAGATGGAAAAACTCTGCCCGTCGATTCCAGCTATAGCACAGTTTTCCAGTGAAGTCTCCGGTAACACATCTGCAGCACCTCTGGCAGAAGTCAAGCGCGAGGAAGCGGAAGCCATAGACGCTTTCAATTGACATTGTCATTCAAATAGACCAAGACAAGGGTGCACAAAAATAAACAATTACGGAGCAAAACAAAAAGCATCTGATTAGCCACAACTCTCTTACATAATGAACTGAGCAAATACAATTTAAGTGAAACTAATATGATGCAAAGTAGACTCTAATTAGCCACTAATCAAAGATGCTTGCAATGATGCCCAGTAAATGCTCCAAAGTTTGCAAAAGCGAATCTACACAACTGCAACACTCTGAAGCTCCGCAAACAATGAAAATATCAGTTTAAAGCGCATAACTGTACTTTCCACATTTGATCGTAGTAATCAGAATGCACTATTCAGCACACCTAATTAATAACTTGCCATCAAATCATTATGTATGGAAATCAAAATAAAGGATACCAGAATAATCGACCCAATGAATTTAAATGGAAGCTCAACAGCCAGAAATGATTAACTTAACACGTTCTTCATTAATGATTCATACTAACAGAACGATTCGCGAAGGTTTACAAAGAGAACTAGAACTCTCACACGCAAGTAGTCTACAGATGTTCAGCCAAAGCTTTCCCAAGCTACCTTCATTTAATCAGTACCCTGTCCATCCTTGAAACCAAGGCCGAACAATACACCGGCATGCTTTTCAGCGGAGCCATTGAAGAAGACATCCCTCAACTTCCGGAAAGCACAAGCTGCGAGCAAGCTGTCAGACCCGGCTTGATGGCATGCGCCAAACCTCTCAACCTCCAGCAATTCGGCAAGCCTATTCAGGTCGCCGTGAAGACCCTTATGGAGCTTCATCAAATGCTTGATGTCGTACACCATGGGGAAAAACATTTTCACCAATTCGAAGAACCCCGCTCGCGTATCGGGCAAGCTCCGGCCAGTCAACAACTTAAGCAGGTAACCGAAATCGTACCCGCTATGAAAGGTAACGCATTTAACATCATCATTCAGAACAACCCCAGAGGACATCAGGAGCTCACCGAAGCGTCTCACCTCAACCCCCTTCTCATTGTTCTTCTTGAAATCAATACCGCGCTGGCGCAGCAACTCGATCGAATAGCAAGCAAACTTGTCCTCGGTCACGTTGAACTCGCGGAAATTGAACTGCCAGATGCAGTACTTGTCCGTGCCGCAAGTGGGCAGGTTCCCGTTCTCGTCCGAGAACGTGAGACCCAGCTGGATCAACTTCAACATATCAACGTTATTCTTCAAAGTCAGGTAGTTGTAATCGCTGATGTTCTTGAAATTCCCCACCGGGTGAGAAACAACTCCGGGGAACTCGGTATCCATCGCCACGTAACTGTACCTGTCCACGACCTCGCGGATCAGTGCGAATTCCTCCTCGAGGTTGTCGTCCCACACCTCCCGGATGTGAATCGATTCGTCTTTCAGCAGCATCGACATTTCCGACGATCGTCGCTCGAACCCTGGAATCGGCGTCGTTTCAGCCTTCACGAGCAGCTCTGAAGCAAAACCCAAATCAAGAAACGCCCGCGTTACAGACAGAAAACACTCCTGAAGGGAACGGTTTTTGACCGAAATCAAACACAACCCAAGACCGGCTTAAGGCTCCACTAGGAACCGAGCACGTATATCAGATCTCACCTTGGATTTGCGAAATTGTCGACCGAAATCAACAGCGCTAGAACTTGGATAGGCAACCTGAGCTTTGTTGGGGGAGAGATTTTCAGTTCAACGAAGCACGCGAGAGAGAACTTCACTGGGCGTATTCTAAAACAATGAAGAGATAGTGATGTTTGGACAAGAAAAGAAATGTCCGACGCCGCGTACTTACGCCTTTATCCTGCCTTGGCTTTAAATATTGATTTGCAGGGTTGGGTTCTCCCAGATAGACTTCGTCCAAGAGCAAAGCAAAAATAAATGCTCGCCAGTCTCTTGGAGGCTTTGACAAATCGGGCACAATGGATCAGATATGATTCTTCTACCAAACAAGTTGTCCTTAGTTGGAAGGGCATTTTGACATAAACTCCAGACAAAAGATTTAATTTTTGGGGGGATAACATATGCCAAATTCTATTCCATAGCTTCCGTGGGGGCTAAAAAGAGGTTAATGTTTGATTAGCACCTGTTCATTCCAACCCTGCATTTGAATCGTTACAATTAAAGGTGATTGGTTCCCAGTCCGGTTTGATTCCAAGATAAAATCGGAAACCGGACTGAGAGAATCGATTCCCAATTTTAGGAACCGCGAACCGGACCAGTTGGTTCTAGGACTAGGAACCGGACTAGACCGTTAGTCCGATCCGGTTCCAATCCGGTCCAATGGAACCGGTCACTTAGAGTTTAGTTTTTTTTTTCTATCAAACACTTAAAGTTTTGTTCATATTCCCTTTTATTAATTTTTGTCAATGAATTTATTTCAATGAAGTTCACTTAGCGTTTAATTCATATTTTACTAATTTTTATTAATGAATTTATGATAATGAAGTTCACTTAGAGTTTAGTTCACATTTTATTAATTTTTTAAAGAAAAAAATAACAAAAATATATATTATATGGTCAGTCCGGTCCGATCCGGTCCTATTTCCCCTTGGGATCGGGAACCGGACCGCTCAAAAATCGGTTTTGTTTTTAGGAATCGGGAACCGGATCAATAGTCCCGAGAACCGAACCAAATCCATCGGTCCAGTCCGATCCCGATATAGGCGGTTCAACTTGCTCACCGGTAGTTACAATCATTGTGTGTTTTCCTAAGGCAAATCAAGATCGCAAGATCTTTGCACTCCTCGGCAGTTGCTCCATATGCGCCGTACGGAAGGCTATACTTATTTCATTCAATAATAACTAGCCAAATGTGGCGAAAAATTTATTAAAAGAAATAAGTGTAGCGTGACGATAACATAATTATTCGAGCATGAGTTAATACGGTCCTTTTGCGAAACAAAATCTTAACAATACAAGACAAACATAATCTTTGCAGGGACGTGATGAGAAGGGGGTGGCAAAATTATGATTTTAAACCAATAGCTGCCAGCTTCCCAAATTTGACCTACAAAAACTCGAGCAAGGAAAACCGACACCCCCTTGATTTACCTACAAATTCTGTTGTTCTAGACGTGTTTGGGGAGAGTTTTGGAGAAAGCATTTTCCCATTGTCCTTTGACTCAAGGTGTATTTGCTCAGAACAAATAGCACTTGGATAATTGATTTTGGATCATTTTTTTATGAAGTAATGAAGTGTAAAATAAATAAATGAAAGAAAAAGGAAAGGGCAAAGCTACTGGATGTCCGCGGAGCCTCGAACGAGCTAAAGACATGCGCCGATGAGCCTCGCGCAAGCATCGACCAGGCGAGCTAACCAGAGGCGACTGTCGGCAAGTCTTGCACGATCCTTGGCAACTCTTGCATGACCCTTGATGACCTCCGGTGATCTTCGGTGCGTCTCGCATGACCCTTAGCGGCCCTCGAGACAATTCTTGCGACCATCCAAATCTCACCCGAGATAGACCCACAATTGTTGATCCTCGGCGACACTCAACCCTTGCCGAGCGTCGATTAAAGGCCGACAACCTAGATTTGCAGCCATAGCGTCGAAGAGTGATGATGAATGGTGGACCTAGGGCAAGACGAGAATACGGAAAACGTCAGCGAATGCAAAGTTGGGAAGAAAAAACAATTCAATTACTACCCCTCGAAGCAGCATTTCGAAAATGGTCAAAGTCACTGCTGCTAGGTGAGAGTTGCAATGAGCCAAACGACTTTGGAAATGTTCGATGGGGTTGTCTAACCAAGTATCTCAACTTTGGAACAAGGGCTTTTGGAGGCCCAAAAGACATCGAAAATTCTCTCCCCAAATGGGCCTTGAGCTTCCGAAGTGGGCCTCCAGCATGGCCTTAACTCGTGCTAAAAAAACTTCAATGGGCCGATCCAGCATGTAGCGGGCCCGGGTCGGCCCGCCCATCTCTTCATCCTCCCTCCTTGAATAATAGAGGTGATCGGTTCCTGTCAATCCTATTCCAAGGTGGGAAACCGGGAATCGGATTGAAAAAAACCAGGTTCCCATTTTGGGGAACCGTGGATCAACTAGTTGATTCTAGGATCGGGAATCGGATCGGACCCTATCGGTGGGTTCAATCTGTTGGTCACTTGGAGTTTAGTTTTTTTTTTATCAATCAGTTAAGATTTGGTTTGCATTTTACTAATTTTTGTCAATTAAGTTCACTTAGGATTTAATTCACATTTTACTAATTTTTATTAATGAATTTATGATAATGAAGTTCACTTAGAGTTTAGTTCGCATTTTATTAATTAAAAAAATAACAAAAATATATATTATATAGTCGATCCGGTCCGATCTGGTTCCGGTTCTCCTTGAAATCGGGGGGCAGAGATCACCCGAAAACCAATTCCGCTTTTTAAAATCGGGGAACCGAATCGATAGTCTCGACAATCGGACCAAACCGGTCGGTCCGGTCCGGTCCCGATTTGATCGGTCCAACTTTGCTCACCCCTACCGAATAATTCAGCAGTCGTCTCTCTCCTCGCGACTGGCGGCGAGCAGCGTCAAGCTCGAAGAGCCTCGAGCGAAAATGGCGGCGTCTTCTTGCTCGCGCCTCGCGCGTTCGGTTTGTCAGAGATCACTCCTCACCCCTGAAACCCTCCCAAGCCTTCGCCGCCGGCAGCGACCTCCGTTGCCGGAGCAAACCGCAGCCTTCGCGCTCCTATCTCAAGGAAGACGGTACTCCGCCGAGAGCGTCGTCAAGTCGCCGTTCGACGCTCACGTTCTCAGGATCCTAGACAGCCGGATCGAGCTGGAGTCGGAGTGCCCTGTATTTGAGGTGAACTGGGTTCGTTCTTTCCTTCTCGTACGCCCGAGTTTCCGTTTGTTTCGTGCAGGAACGAGTGGAAAAGTGGGGAAAAAGAGGGGGCATTTTTCATGTGTGAAAATGAGTAGTGATGAGTGC
Organism: Syzygium grande; assembly: GCA_024733475.1. Lineage (NCBI taxonomy): Eukaryota > Viridiplantae > Streptophyta > Magnoliopsida > Myrtales > Myrtaceae > Syzygium > Syzygium grande. The sequence goes on along the minus strand of JAMXDD010000008.1, from coordinate 26,838,002 downwards.
GCGGGTCAGTGGGATTATCTCGTTCTTTTGTCTGTTTGAGGGAGGCCTGGCAATTTGTTCATTCTTGCAAAGTTAGCTTGGCGATTGGCAGTGTTGTGGCAGCTGGAATTCGTTGTCATTAGGAAGTTGAAATTCGTAACGCATGCTAATACTGGTACTGTCTTAGCTAAGAGGATGCTGGTGTATGTTTCTGATTCTTTCCGAGCTTGTTGACTGTGACATGAAGAACTCTGTCCATGTCCAGTGGAAAATGCTTTTCGTTTGAGTTTCGAAAGTGAATAAGTAATTCTGGACAAACTACACTAGCTCTCAGTAAAGTGAAAGGTACCATTAAGAGATTGAAATGGGTCAGATCGATCGAGTTTACTTGGAGGTTTATCTGGACGTAGTGACTATATAAAGATCAACCAACATGTTGTCTTGCCATGACTTTGTCATTGGGGGAACAAGGTAATCGCTAGCGACGATATTTGAATTACTTTGTTTATAAGGTGGTGGCAGATAGTAACTTCCAGTATTCTAGTGCCGCTAAACAAGGACGTAGGATATACTCCAATATTGTCTTGCCATGATATTCCAAAAATTGTGACTTATGTTGTAACTTCTATTGTTTCTATTCTTTGGTGAATTTTATAGACTCCTACCAAGTTCGATTCCTATACTGTTCAAGATCAACCGGGTCAACGGTGGGTCACACTGAGGGGGAAATTTGGCGATGGAGAGGATATTAAAATTGAAGCAACGTCATTTGATGCAGCTGTACTTGTTCAAAAACCTGGTGAAGACGACTCTCGTCAAGATATGCATCTGCATCTAAGCTTACTGGTTGATGCATCTGCATCTAAGCTTACTGGTTGATGTATCTAAAGGGGATGGTCGTGGGATGCTTGGCCAGACTCTTTGGAGATTCGGAATGTTTACCTATTTAGAAAGGAAATGCAGGAGAAGATGCATTCGTGGCCTTACATGGGACCTGATTCTAGGTATGTTATGGTACCAAACTTCAGATGAGGTGAAATTTACTGATATAGATATTTTACTTCTATTTTGGAGGTTTATCGTTGTAGGCAAGATCTTTTCGCTTTATAAGCATCTTCCAGTTATGAACTTCATTCCAAGTTCCAGAGTGCTGTTCTTTGCTCTTTACTTTCCACCTTGCAAATATAGCTGAGATATGTCTTAAAATTGATCAGCATCACCGATTGCATCCTCTGGGATTCATTTTCCATACAGGAAGTTGAATGCAAAGATACGAAATACTTTTCAGTAGTTCTTGGAGACAAGGGGAGTAAACAACAAGAAGTCTGCTTTCTTGCATGAATATATGAGGAACAAAGAACGGGTGGAGCATCTTAGGTGGTTGGAAAATGTGAAGTCATTGATTCAAAAGTAAAAGAGTATAAGGAACGAGCCATTAAGGAAAGCCTCAGCCTGCATCTCTTCTCTTGGAGGTAACATGCCTGCTAAGATCTGAATGATGGTTAACTCTGATTCCTACCTATATAGGTCTATTCATTATATGGTTGTAATTTCGACATTGTTGATTAATTAAATAGAATGGAGATGCTTGACCATTGTGCCCCCCATCTTCAAGTGTTCCAAGGGTGTTGTATGGTTTTGATACAGATATCAATCTAAGACCTACCTTCCATCAACTGTAGGGAGCGGCATGACTTCGAGTGTTCATATTTGAGCTGTTGAAGTTTTAATTTGTGTTTTGAGAGCTGGAGCTAGTCTAATAGAGCATTAAATCAGGTTGGCTAGAAATTTGATCCTTGTTCCAGCGGTGTAAATCACACATGTTTGGTTAAGTTTAGACAGCGGTAGCTCAGATGACGTCAATAAATTTATAGCAAACTTCTTGCTTGTTTTCACGTTAATCAATAATTTAATGATTTCCTTTTAAAAAAAATTGTATTCTCAATTTTCTTCTTGGGCATTCAGGTATGTGCAGAGTACATGCTCTGCATGCCAAGCATTATAGACCCATATGGAAATGGTGGATGACTGCATGCATTTCTTAGAAACTGGAATCTTTATGGTTAGTACGAAAATTCTTTATAGTGTTTTTGACTTATGGTGCTTTCTCAAAGTGTCACGTTGGATGACATTCTTAGAGCTTTTTAGATGTACTCGTTTCATATTTATGTCGTCATTTAGTGGGTGTTGGCACGTTGTGCATCCATGTGCATATATGTGCTCATTCAGGAGTAAGTCTAAGATGTGTTTCCTGTGTGATAGTTGTATATACTTCTCTGCAATCATGCATAGGTATGTACAACATGCGAATGATTACACACTTTTTAGAGATTTTCAAGTGCACCGAATTTATTGACTTGGAAAAAGTTCAAGCCAGGCTGATGAAGTCAATTTCTAAATCAGGTTCAAATTTTTTGTTCTAGTTTGGTTTGGTTTTGACTTCAGCTCAGAATTTTGGGTTTCTTATATATTCATTTGAAGCAAATTTCATCGAAATGTTCTGCCCATAAAAGTATTATATCTGGCCTGGTGTGGATAGGTGCTTCTTTGAAACCCCCGGTGGGGTCTGCAATTTTCGTGGATGGTTGCTATATTTGGAGGATGACACGGTTTGGCCATCCATTGAGGGACGATGCTGATAAATAGAAAAGATAAAAACTGGAACAGTTGACATTCCTGTTAATTGACAGTCATCTCTGACAAACTGGATCCACCTACTTCCATATCTGTTTTGCAAAAACTGTGTTAAGCTCATCTGATGGTTTCTAAGCTGAGATATAATTTGATACTGGCATGGATGATATTCCTCTGCCATACATTTGTTGTACAGGATTTTTTGTTTAAGGAGTTGTACGGAACTTGATATAATGTTGGCTGAGACTCTAATTTTTGTATTCTCTATTGGCATCAGATTTCAATCTCAATCTGAAGACCATATGGCAAAGTGGTATTAATTTTACGGTCACTACTATGGGGATGGCTTCTGCTGTCATGTCGAAATCCTCATCGTTTCCGTTGTAGCTCTGTGAGTCGTGTTAGAGAGAAGAATGAAGGTATCTGCGAGTTGAACTTGTGAAGACATCATTCATGGCTTCATATCCTCGTCCTATTTCAACAGAAGCTAGTGTTTTCAGACTGCAGGCGTGGTCAGTCACAGAAATGCTCTGCCTTTGGCTTGTTATTGTAATCTTCTCTTTTCTGCTTTACTTACCAGTGATCTACATCATTAGTTTGTGAGCGCATTTCAGCATCTGTCCAAAACGAATTCGGTACCTTCGCGCGAGGTTGGTAAATTTTGAGTTGCAATCTTGTCATGTTCTTGGTGTATTTGTTTTAGCATTTCTTACGGCATAACACGGCGAACCCTCTTGTGATAGAATAGCAACTCATCTATTTTCACAGGTTCGCTGCTTGACTTGTAATATGGATAGCGTGGCTACCATGCGCACACGGTATTCGGCAAAATTGCAAGAGATGGGTTCTACTGAAGTGAATGACACTCAAGTCAAGCAACTGATATGTTTTCTGGTCCGAACGTGAAGAACCGGACACTGCTTCGAAATGAACTGTTTCTACATGTTGGTAACAATAACATCGTATGGCGTTTGATCTTTACTTTCGATAGAAGATGATTTGCTTACTTTGCGGATCCATATCTCCGGACTCTCAACTGTAGAAAACTGATGACCCGGCCTGCGTACTTCAATGGGGCAAGTTCCCATCAACCGCCGGTTGACCTCGCGTGACCGAATCCTTCGGAATTAGGCATGTGGAGGAGAAGTCACGAGAGAAATCAATGGGCGACGACGAGCAAAAACACCCTGACTCCCTCATTGGGTGCCAACGCTAGACCTACTTTGGTGGGGACCCGATTGGAAAATGACTCAGCCCTCGCTCTTAGAATACGATTTGCTCTAGACATAATGCAAAATGTGATGCAATGTGGACTGACCATCACGTTAGATTTAAGTTAAAACCGTATCTTTCCTAGATTCACAGATCACTCGGTGAAAGCGACGCATCACACGCATAGCGCAAGAAGACAAAGCCTGAACGTAATATTGGAGGACAAAGCACTGGTCTCTTCTCTTGGAAGCCAATCTTTTTTGAGATTATTGAACTTTTTTATTTAATTCTGATCACAGCTTGCAAATGCCGAGTGTTATCCTATGAATATTGGACAGCTTGGGTTGCTTGCTTCCCTATTTTATTGTCAATCATTGAGCTGCATGGTCAGTTTCTGTTAAAGATGATCTCAGAATGAACAGAAGTTTTCCGGTAGCTTGTTCAAATCCTAGGTGATTTATATGGTTTTATATGGTGGTGAGGTATAATGGGTCATGGCTACATTTATCAAAATGAGTTATAAACTCATTTTTTAATCTATATATCAATAAACGGATCATAAATATGTTAGTTATATTTAGTAAATGGGTCATAAACGAGTATAAAGATAATATGAGTGGTAAATAAGTCATAAATGGGTCATATATGGGTTTATAACTTATTTAAACTCAACTCACCTCTCTCGCCTTCACTCAATCTCACATTCATTCACTCCGCACTCTTATCTTAGTTTAGATATGAGTTTTTTTAGATTTAATTAAATATGAAAGTATTTTAATAACATGGGTCGGGTCGGGTATATATCGTTAATTTGCATTACATAGAAATAGGTCAAAACGGATTAAATGGATTTATTTGAGTCGGACCATTTTCGATCCAAACCTGATCCGACCCACTGATTTGACAAATCTCACAACCAAGATTTGGAGAGAAACCATGGTCGATTGTGTTCAAATGTCGAATATGCAAGAAACGTGAATGTGCGTCGTAAACTCATTCTAATTTCGTCACTCGGACTCTGACTCTTGATACGAATTCTTCAGCCTTACGAAGGGAACGATCTTGGGATCGTGTCCGTGAATGTCGATGAATCTTTGGCATGGTTCGATGCGATGATAAGGAATGATTTTGGGTATGATTTCGCTTGCTTCCGAAACCACTCAACTACGCGAGGTGGAGCCGAAACTCGGTATTCGTGGAATCTACGTCAACATAACTTGATGTCAGTGGTTTTTCAATAGTATTCAACGCAAAGAATTATCGGAAAATATGCTTAGAAAGTCTCTTGATCTAAATGATAATCCGTATTGAGCAAATTAAAAGTTCAAGAATTTAATCAGTAAAAATATGTAAAATTCAACAAAAACTACATCGATTTCTCAGATGAGAGTCCCTTTTCATTCCTTCCCCACCGAAAACATCATTCTTGGATTTCTTCTTTCCATCTCTGTGTAGCACGCGGTACGCGCGAAGCTGGAAAAGGTTGGAGATCGTAGGCCTCTCGTCAGACGTCAGCTCAGGTTCTAAGTGTCTAACTGATGTAGGGTGAACCTGAACTAGTTATCAATGACAATTGACAACGATTGTTAATTAAATCTATGTGATTCACGCGAAACAATTAGGTTAAACCTAATTCAGAGACTACGTAAGAGAACTCTTTCTAATTCAGAGACAATCGCGCTGTTAAAGCCATGAACCCTCGTAGTGTGGAGACCACAATCGCGGTGGCACTTCACCTTGGAAAGACACTGGTTGCGCTCTCCTTGTAGCGACATGTCGGGCTCGTGAAAGATCTTGACTACATGGACTAGAAAGTGAAATCTCTATCTTCTCAGCACAAGTCAAAACACTGAGATGTTTTTTGTATGGATTAGATGCAAAACCTCTGAGCTGGTTTGCACCACTGAAACCGGTGGCCGCTCTCATCAAAGTTAAACTTGTGACCAGTCCAATTTGACGGTTCAGATGAATACATGGTGCATTAATTTGATCCATGCCAGAAATTTTTGGAAAAACCGACACCGATCGTCATGACAGTTCCATATCACCATAGCACTCGAGACAATGTTAAAAGTACAAAGCGGTTGAAGAATAGACTTTCTTCCTGGGAAATCTGAATCAGAAGCCAGGAAAGTCTTCACGAATTGCTAGCAAGAAGCGACAAAGTTTGCAGCTAGCTAGCTTTCATCAGGACAATCTTCAACTCATTCTAAAAATCTCTCATCTTTTACAAATGTAGCATTCAAAATCCAACTTGGTCAGATACATTCCAATTAGAAATGGAAAGACATCAATGCCTCGAAAGTCTCCTATCTTTAGAGATATACATAAATCTCACGAGCATAATATATAAGCAAAAATTTCCCCAGAAAGCGAAAAAGATAAAAAGCAAGAAAAATTTCTACAAGAAGAGAATCCCAAAAACAGACATGATGCTAGAAATTCCAGAGCTTGAGTGATAAGTCAAGCGTCTGCAGCTCCTCCTGAATAGCTTTTGACCGGGCACCAGTTGTCATCCCCCAGCAACCGCTGCTACCTATTTCGTTTCCCAAAATACCTATTTCTTTTGGTGATGTAATCAGGTTGGTGATTGCTTGAGAAATTCTTTGTTAGTGCCCGTTTCTGTATGGTGAAATTCTATTCACACGAGCAATTCTGCCGCTGCTGCTTGCTTTGTGATCTGCTGCTGCTTTCTTTGATTATAAGCTGAGTCCAATGGTGTTCAGTATTCATTGCTGATTTTGGAATTTTGTTTTCAACTCATTACCACCATGATAGACCAGGGCAGTTATATAAACTGTCAGACCTTATTGAAGTTGAAGGTGAGGGAGATTTGGTTATATTCCTCATTGAGTATGCTTAACAAAGTGCTCAGCGATTAATGCGAATAGTCAAGACGGGGAAGCCTTCGAGAAAGGAAAGACCTTCGCGTGATATTGATTAGTGTTGAGCGAGTACGACCGCATCTCATCCTGCAACAATCGAAGAAATTGTTTTGATACTCTCTCGCTAAGACGCACGAGGCATAAGATAGCTCCTCCCGCCTCATTGAGAGATGATAGGAAAGGGCCGTGGGATCAAACCTGGTACCACCGACATTTATCTCGAGCGAGTCCTAAATCTTATGATGGGATTTCGAAACTCTGTTTTCGATGCAACTGCCGTTTTTATTCGACAGGATTTGGAGGAGAAACTAAGGACGAGCAAAAGATTGTGGTTTGTCTACCTCACTTGGGGAGATATGATGCGGTTGTCGTAGGATTAAGAGAAGAAGGTTGTTCTTTATGTTTCCATTCCTATATTGCTAGCCACTACCATTGACCACATGGCCGTTTTAAGTGGAAATAGTCTATTGGAGAGTGCGAGAGCAAGGTGGGCTTGGCATCGTTGCTTGATTAAACGGGTTGACAATGGGTTCTTTCAGATGCATTAGAACCCACCATTAATTGGGCTTTACTCTATTAGGTCTATTCCAATCTATACTTCAAATAGCAGACAACATATATATCACTTAAGCGGGAAAAGTACTAAAAAAATCTTAAACTTATTGCATTGATCGATAATGGGCCTCGAGAGGTCCCAAGCTGGAGCCCCGGAAGCCCGTTTATCCAATCCACTACCCGTCCAAACCAGCTCTGCCCTCTCGGGCTATCATAGCAGCTTACTGGCCGTCGTCTGATGAATTCCCTCCATCATCCATAGACACCTCATATTTCACTCACATTTACTATGCGTTCCTCTTGCTCGAGCCGACCACATTCAGGCTCAATGTTACTGCGTCTGACTAAACTAAGCTGCCTATATTCACGGGCACGCTGCAAAAGCAAAAGCTGGCCGTCAAGACCCTCCTATCAATAGGAGGAGGCCGGTGGGACCAGAATGTGTTCTCCAGGATGGTGAGCAGCTCAGAAACTCGTGCAGCGTTCATAAACTCCACCATTGAAGTAGCTCGAAAATACGGTTTCAATGGGGTTGACTTGGACTGGGAGTTTCCAGCTGATGAACAAGACATGTCGAACCTTGCTTTGCTTTACAAAGAGTGGAGAAAAGCACTGGCTGACGAGTCCAAAAGAAGTGGCAAAAGCCGCTTATAACTGACGTCTGCTGTGTACTATGCATCAGGATTTCAGGTTTTCGGGACGGCCAGATCATACCCGGTCGGGCGATCCGGAAGAACATGGACTGGGTCAGCCCCATGTGCTTTGACTATCACGGGTCATGGGAGAATTTCACGGGCAAGCAGTCGGCACTTTATGATTCGAGGAGCAACATCAGCACGAGCTATGGAATCAGTTCGTGGATTCGAGCTGGTGTGCCACCCCAAAAGCTTGTGATGGGCCTACCGTTGTATGGGAGGACATGGACGCTCCAGAATCCAAATGTTAACGGAGTCGGGGCCCCAGCTGTCGGGACGGGTCCAGGAGACGGTGCCTTGACATACAGTCAGATTGCTGATTTCAATCTTCAGAATCATACGACAGTCAAATTCGACGAGGAGTCGGTGTCGTACTACTCATATGTTGGAGTCTCTTGGATTGGTTATGACGATGTTCGGTCTGTGCGGAGGAAGGTCCGGTTTGCAAGGTCTTGGGGCTCGGGTGGGTACTTCTTCTGGGCTCTCGGCCAGGATAAGAAAAGGTACCAATGAAATCACCTTCTATTCTTCTAATGTTCCTGACACATAGTAATCACATGTGGATTCTAACATGTTTGCTTCTTACCCTTCTATTGATGACAGCCTCAAAAGCTTGGGATCACCGATGAACTGGGAAAGACTGTTCGCGGCATGTGACTGATTGTAATAGATGCGTTTAATTCATTTGAAATTGTTCAATTATTCCCTTCTCATGGATAACTTTACAATAATTCTAGGAAAAATTCTCGGATCTCTCTCTTGAAGGTTCATTTTCTCCGAGAATATCCTGTTCAAATCATTGGAAAGTGGGAGCATTTTGTGTGTGTGTGTGTGTTTACCTACCTTTCAATCCAATTTCTGATTGCTCAAATAGATTCCTATCATTGAGTTATGCAACCAGCTCTTTCCCTCAAACTTCTGCTATCGCCTATTTCAATGACTAACAATGAACACTGAAGACCATAAGAAATAACGATGTAGTACCATCTCCCTTTTTTTCAAGTGCAAAATCCAATGGTTGGAAGTGAGATCAAAATTGTCGAGCTCAATAAGATATTGATAAGCAGAGAACTGAGTAAATTTGCAAGAGAACTCGTGACTAACAAATTCGGTTCACAATTGAGCTAAGCAAGAAACTCGAGAAACACAGAAGCGAGCACCAGGAACTAGAAATAAAATGAATGGGGTGATTTTTCGTAGTTCTCTTCTGACTTGAAGATTATGAACAACACGGGCAGTACAAGGACGGTGGACGGAAGGGAACTAAAACTAGTCATGGTAAAACACAAAATGAATCATGCAGCATATCAACAAACAGATATGTAGAACAGTTAACGCATGCGAAAGGAATCTTACCTCCTCAGTTTGGCATGCATCACCTCATTCACATCGTGGCTCATAATAATAGTGGAAGTAAAAGGTATACTGCATACATACGTGAAAAGTTGAAGAATGGTTGTATCAAGCAGATTTGGATCAATCCTGATAAGCAAGGAGATGATACACCCCTGATTAATTCAGCTAGCGAGCACACTTTATCCACTGCAATCTCCTGTCATGCATCTGCAGCACCTTCGACAAATGCCATAACCACTGTCAACAGATTTTTATTCAGATAAACCCAGATGTACATGCAAAAAAAAAAAAGCAAACATGAAGCATCCTATCCGTCACGAGTTTCTCTTAAACAATCAGCAGAGAATAGATTGAATTAACCTAAAAGTAGTATTGTGCAGAGAAATTTATTCATTACTGATCAATGCCCAAAAACAAAATGAGCCCTGATTAAAAAAGTGTTTATGATGATGCCATTAAATGGTTCGAAAGTTGCAAAAGCAATACTACTAAACTGAACATCAAGGTTAGTAAATTACAAAAACATGCAAAATTTGGTTGATCAAGTCACAAGCATCAGTGTAACCCTTCTACTTGCCACGGCTTTGCTTACTGTTTTTTTTGCCAATCCAGAATGTGCAAGGAGGGACAACCTGCGTGTCTACTGTCTCTAGGCATTATCTCGCTATGAAATTTTTGCAGGTCGTGACTTAGCCCCATTTGTGACCCGTCAATCAGAGGTGGGCAGACCCTGTCACCATGGCCCCACCAAGAAGTTATAGGTTCAAAATCCGTTCAAACAAAGTGATATACCCATTCATACTACCGCAAGCAGATTCAACAACCGGACTTTGCATTTGTGAAATTAATGCCCTTACCTCTAGGCCATCATCACTGGCGGTTCATACTTGCACATTTGAACATGATAATTCAGCACTCTATTCATGATATTCAATTATCATGTAACAAAATTAAGCAACCCAAGTATATTAGAACCATCCATGCCTCTGCATATAGACGGAACATAATAGTTGCAATTATGGATGACTCCTATACCCAAACAGTGTGTAATGTGATGCAAAGATGAGCATAAAGCACGAAAACGAATGCAAAGATGAAAAGAGAGTCAACATAATAAGGAGTTGCAAGCACCTAAGGTAAAAGACTAATTGCAACAAGCAAGCGAAGAGCTCAGGCTAAAGCAACTTGAGATCTTGGTTACAGCTTAGAAAACATGCAGATCGAGAAACAAATCATAGTAACAAACAAATTAGCCCAAGTTTACAAAGAGAACTATGTTCCTCACACTCAAGTGGTCCTCAGACATTCATCAATCTCTCCCCATATATTATTTTTCAATTAGCGCTCTATCCATACTCCACACCCAGCATATCAGCAAAAAGGATGAGATAAGCACTTGCTTTTAATGATAGGATTATTAACTCACCATTTGACATGCATCATCTCACATTCCATTGAAATGATGGTGGAAAGAAAAATAATAGTCTGTTCATCTATAAAAAGGTTGAAGAATGGGCGTACCAAGCTGCTGGAATCAATCCAAAATAAGACAGAAGACACTAGATGGAAAAACTCTGTCTGTCGGTTCCAGCTATAGCACAGTTATCCAGCAAAGTCTCCAGCAATGCATCAGCAGCACCTCTGGCACAAATAAAGCTCGAGTAATCATAAGCCGTAGACACTTTCAATTGACATTGTCCTTCAAATAGACCAAAACAACAGTGCAAAAAATTTACAATTAGGGAGCAAACACAACACATCTCATTTGCCACGAAACTCTTACATAATCAACTGGGCAGATAAAATCAAACTAATATGTTGCTAAGTAGACTCTAATTAGCCACTAACCAAATATGCTTGCAATAATGCCACTAAATGCTCCAAAGTTTGCAAAAGCAAATCTACACAACTGTAATGCCATGAAGCTCTGCAAACAGTGAAAGTATCAGTTTAAAGCATGAAAGTGTACTTTCCACATGTCATCGGAGTACCTAGAATGCGCTATTCGGCACACCAAATTAATAGCTTGCCATCAAATCATCATGTCAGGAAATCAAAATAAAGAATACCACAATAATCAAACCAATGAATTTAGATGGAAGTTAACAGCCAGAAATTATGAACTTAACACCTTTTTATATTAATAATTCATACACCAATAGAGTAAATGAGATAAAGCATGAGAATGAGCAGAACAATGAGCAGAGAGTTGATATAAGAAGAAATTGCAAACGCTTTTATTAGAAGACTAATTGCAACAATTTACAGGAGCTCAAGCTAGAGCAACTCGAGATTTTGGTTGCAGCTTAAAGTGCATACAAACTTAAAAGCAGGTCATACTAACATAACCATTAGCCAAAGATTTACAAAGAAAACTAGAATTCTCACACGCAAGCAGTCTACAGATATTCAATTAAAACTTTCCCAAACTATCTTCATTCAGTCAGTACTCTGTCCATCCTAGAAACTAAGGCCGGACAACACCCCAGCGTACTCTTCGGTGGAGCCATTGAAGAAACTGTCCCTCAACTTCCGGAAAGTACAAGCCGCGAGAAAACTGTCAGACCCGGCTTGATGGCACCCGCCAAACCCCTCAACCTCCGGCACTACGGCGAGCTTAATCAAGTCGCGAAGACTGTTGCAGAACTTCAACATATGCTTGATGTCGTACACCATGGGGAAGAAGATATTGACCAAATCGAGGAACCCTGCTCGTGTATCCGGCAAGCTCCGGCCAGTTAACAACTTAAGCAGGAAACCCAAATCGTAACCGCTATGAAAGGTAACACATTTAACATCATCATTCAGAACAACCCCAGAGGACATCAGGAGCTCACTGAACTGTCTCACGTCGACCCCCTCCTCATTATTCTTCTTGAAATCGATACCGCACTGGCACAGCATCTCGATCGAATCGCCAGCAAACATGTCCTCGGTCACGTTGAACTCGCGGAAATTGAACTGCCAAATGCAGTACTTGTCCGTGCCGCAAGTGGGCAAGTTCCCGTTCTCGTCTGAGAACGTGAGACCCAATTGGATCAACTTCAACATATCAACGTTGTTCTTCAAATTCAGGTAGTTGTAATCGCCCATGTTCTCGAAATCCCCCACCGGACGAGAAACAGCTCCAGGGAACTTGGTATCCACCGCGACGTAATTGAACCTGTCCACGACCTCGCGGATCAATGCGAATTCATCATCGAGGTTGTCGTTCCCCACCTCCCGGATGTGAATCGGTGTATCTCCCTGCAGCGTCGACATTTCCCACGTCCCCAATTCCAAAACCAACAGCTCGGCCTAGCTTTGTAAAGTCCAGAACTGGAAGTAGATCATAAATCACCAGTCAAAACCTCAAAGCTCAAACCCAGATTAGGAAACAACGCATCGCAGGCGGAGAACACTCCCGAAGGGGAACGATTTTGCCGAAATCAAACACAACCCAAGACAGCTGACGGCTCAACTAGGAACCCAGCACGCATATATCAGATCTTACCTTGGATTTCGCGAAAGCGCCGCCCCGAAATCAGCAGACCTAGAACAACTTGGGAAGTGAACCTGGGCTCTGGCTGGTATGAGATTTTAGCTCGACGAAGCAACGCGGGAGACGAACAGGATGACGTCACCGGGCGAACTTTAAACCACCAAGATAGTTTCTCTCGTTCAGACAAGAAAAATGTTACCCGACGTCGTACTGGGGCTTATGAATCGCGGCAACCGTTGTGTTTTTTCCTAAGACGAATCAGGACCGCAAGATCATTGGAGCCTCAAAAGCTGCCGGACACGCGTCGCACCGAAGGCTATCCTTTATTTCATTCAATTAGCACTAGCCAAATGCGGCGGAAAAAACTTAATAAAAAAAAAAGGATAATGACACAAAAAGACTCTGAAATTTGATCAAATGTGTAATTTGATCCTCGAATTTTTAATTTGTTCAACATAGTCCCGAACTTTTAACCTGATGTTCAATTTGATTCCTGAACTTTTAATCTGTTCAATGTGATCCCTGAACTTTTAGTACATGTTCAATTTGATCCCTAAACTATATGAAAATGTTCAATGTAGTCCCTGCACTTGAATTAATGGAAGGACTATATTGAATATTTTCAAATAATTTAGGGACTAAATTGAACACAAACTAAAAGTTCATGGATCACATTGAACAAATTAAAAGTTTATGGACTAAATTGAACATTAGGCTAAAGTTCAGGGATTAAATTACATATTGAGTTAAAGTTCAGGGACTGTTTGTGTCATTTTCCCTAAAAGAAATAAACGTAAGCGCGACGGTAACATAAATCAATCGGACAACGACTTAATGTGGTCCTTTTGCGAAGCAAAATCTTTGATCGTACAAGATAAGCATGATATATTTGTAGGGACAGGATGCGAGGGGTGGGTGGCAAAACTTGTGATTTTAAGCCATTAGCAGCCAGCTTGCCAAATTTGACCTATAAAGTTAAACGCAAACCTATAAATGGTTAAAACTTGTGATTTTAAGCCAATAGCAGCCAGCTTGCCAAATTTAACCTATAAAGTTAAAACACAAAACCTCGAGCAAGGATAACCGACGTCCCTTTGATTTACCTACAAATTATGTTATTCCAGATGTGTTTTGGAGAGTTTTGGAGAAAGCGTTTCCACATTGTTCCTTTGACTCAAGGTGTATCTACTCAAAACAAATAGCATTTGGATAATTGACTTTGGTACAATTTTTTTTTATAAAGGAATGGAGTAAAAAATAAAAATAAAAGGAACAAGAGACGGCGGAGCTACTAAATATCCGTAGAGCCTCACACAAGCTAAAGGCAAGCCTCGACAAGCCTCACGACGAGCATCAACCAGGCAGGCATTGACCAAGCGACCAAAAAGCGAGTCTTGCATGATTAGTGACTCTTGCGTGACCCTTGATGACCATCGGTGAGCTTCAATGCACCTCACGTGACCCTTGGCAACTCTTGACCCTCGTCTGGAGTTAGTCTTGTGACCTTTCCAAATCTCACCCGGGACAAATGCACAACTGTTGATCCTTGGCGACACACAACCCTTGGTGAGTGCCGATTAGAGGCCGGCGACTTAGATCCAGAGTGATAATGTCAAAGAGCGACGATGAACAGTGGACCAAGGGCAAGGATTGGAATACGAAAATATTAGGGAAGGTAAAGTTGGACAAAAAATTCAATTACCCCTAAAACAGCATTCTAAAAATGTGTAGTCAATGCTAGGTGAGAGTTGCGTTGGGTCAAAAGACTTTAGAAATGCTCAGCTTTAGGTCAAGGTTCTTTGGTACTGTGTAATCGAATATCTCAATTTAAGGGCTTTTGGAGGTCCAAAGACATTGAAAATGCTCTCCCAAATGGGCCTTGAGCTTCTGAAGTGGGCACTTTGTATGGCCTTTAAGGATACTAATAGTAATCGTTTCTTTCTAGAAATCAAATTTTACCAAAAATTGATTTCTGGAATTCTTGCCAAAAATTGATTTCTGGAGGAGAAATCTGTTTAGTAAAATATGACTAATTTTGCTCTAGAAATTGATTCTGGAACAGAAATTTATTTTGAATTGTTGATTTTTTTTGCACCTAAAAGAATTTAAATTTTACTCAAAGTGGGTGGCCACAGGTATTATAAGCCATTTTGTGAAGTTTTGAAATTTTTAATTTTTTTAATTTTTTTTAGCACCTCAAAAAATTTAAATTTCACTCAAAGTAGGTGGCCATAGGTATTTTAAGCAATTTTGTGAAGTTTTGAAATTTTTTATTATTTTTATTATTTTATTTTTTTGGACACCTAAAAAAATTTAAATTTTTCCTTAAAGTGAGTGGCAACATGTATTATAATCCATACTATGAAGTTTTTTTTTTTTTTTATTTTTTTTGGGCATCTCAAAAAATTTAAATTTCACTCAAAGTGGGTGGCCACAGGTATTCTAAGCCATTTTGTGAAATTTTGAAATTTTTTTATATTTTTAAAATTTTTGAGCATCTCAAAAATTTAAATTTCACTCAAAGTGGGTGGCCACAGGTATTTTAAGCCATTCTGTGAAGTTTTGAAATTTTTAATTTTTTGATTTTTTTTGGTACTTGAAAAAATTTAAATTTCACTCAAAGTGGATGGCCACAAATATTCTAAGTTATTCTTTGAAGTTTTGAAATTTTTGATTTTTGATTTTTTTTGGACACCTCAAAAAGTTTAAATTTCAATCAAAATGGATGGCTACATGTGTTCTAAGCCATTCTGTGAAGTCTTGAAATTTTTTGATTTTTTTAAAAAAAAATTCACCAAATTTCATATTTTCCCGAAATCTGACTTTTTTTATTTTCTGGAAATTTTTATGAATTTTTCTAGAATTTTTCAATTTTTATGCATTTTCTGAAAAAAAAATTTGTGAGAAAAGAGGGAGAATGCATTCCAGAAGAGAGAAGCTACAAAAAGTAGCTTCTCTTTTTTTTGCCCAAAACTCATTCTGGAATCAAGAACTCATTCTGGAATCAAATAGTTTTAACAAACGCATTTTTATTCCCGGAATGCAAAAATCGCTCCAGAATGCATTCCGGAAATTTTTTAACAAACCCATTTCTGTTCTGGAATGCATTTGGAGCAGAAATTTTTACTCCATGGGCACCCTAAATCTCTGCTAATTATTTAAAAAAGAAAATAAAAAAGGAAAAAAAAAAACCTCGGGCCTCTAGACCGGCCCAAAAAATTCGACGGGCCGATCCAGCATGTAGCGGACCCGGGTCAGCACGCCCAGCCCTTCATCCACGTGCCCCGAACAATTCAGCAGTCGTCTCTCTCCTCGCGACCGGCGGCGAGCAGCGTCAAACTCAAAGAGCCTCGAGCAAAAATGGCGGTGGCGTCTTCTTGCTCGCGCCTCGCGCATTCGGTTGGCCGGAGATCAGTCCTCCCCACTGAAACCCTCCCAAGGCTTCGCCGCCGGCAGCGACCTCCGTTGCCGCCGCAAGGCGCGGCCTTGGCGCTCCTGTCTCAAGGAAGACGGTACTCCGCCGAGAGCGTCGTCAAGTCGCCGTTCGACGCCCACATCCTCAGGATCCTAGACAGCCGGATCGAGCTGGAGTCGGAGTACCCTGTCTTTGAGGTGAACTGGGTTGCGTTCTTTCCTTCTCGTACGGCTGAGTTTCCGTTTGTTTCGTGCAGGAATGAGTGGAAAAGTGGGAAAAAAAAAGGGGCATTTTTCTTGTGTGAAAATGAGTAGTGATGAGCGCACGAGTCAGTGGGATTATCTCGTTTTTTTTGTCTGTTTGAGGGAGGCTAGCAATTTGTTCATTCTTGCAAAGTTAGCTTGGCGATTGGCAGTGTTGTGGCAGCTGGAATTCGTTGTCATTAGGAAGTTGAAATTCGTAACGCATGCTAATACTGGTACTGTCTTAGCTAAGAGGATGCTGCTGTATGTTTTTGATTCTTTCCGAGCTTGTTGACTGTGACATGAAGAGCTCTGTCCATGTCCAGTGGAAAATGCTTTTCGTTTGAGTTTCGAAAGTGAATAAGTAATTCTGGACAAACTACACTAGCTCTCAGGAAAGTGAAAGGTACCATTAAGAGATTGAAATGGGTCAGATCGATCGAGTTTACTTGGAGGTTTATCTGGACGTAGTGACTATATAAAGATCAACCCACATGTTGTCTTGCCATGACTTTGTCATTGGGGGAACAAGGTAATTGCTAGCGGCGATATTCGAATTACTTTGTTTATAAGGTGGTGGCAGATAGTAACTTCCAGTATTCTAGTGCTGCTAAACAAGGACGTAGGATATACTCCGATATTGTCTTGCCATGATATTCCAAAAATTGCGACTTATGTTGTAACTTCTATTGTTTCTATTCTTTGGTGAATTTTATAGACTCCTACGAAGTTCGATTCCTACACTGTTCAAGATCAACCGGGTCAACGGTGGGTCACACTGAGGGGGAAATTTGGCGATGGAGAAGATATTAAAATTGAAGCAACGTCATTTGATGCGGCTGTACTTGTTCAAAAACCTGGTGAAGACAACTCTCGTCAAGATATGCGTCTGCATATAAGCTTACTGGTTGATGTATCTAAAGGGGATGGTCGTGGGATGCTGGAGTTTCTATGCTCAGCATGGCCAGACTCTTTGGAGATTCGGAATGTTTACCTATTTAGAAAGGAAATGCAGGAGAAGATGCATTCGTGGCCTTACATGGGACCTGATTCTAGGTATGTTATGGTACCAAACTTCAGATGAGGTGAAATTTACTGATATAGATATTTTACTTCTATTTTGGAGGTTTATCGTTGTAGGCAAGATCTTTTCGCTTTATAAGCATCTTCTGTTTATGAACTTCATTCCAAGTTCCAGAGTGCTGTTCTTAGTTCTTTGCTGTCCACCTTGCAAATATAGCTGAGATATATCTTAAAGGAGATCAGCATCACCAATTGCATCCTCTGGGATTCATTTTCCATACAGGAAGTTGAATGCAAAGATACGAAATACTTTTCAGGAGTTCTTGGAGAGAAGGGGAGTAAACAACAAGATGTCTGCTTTCCTGCATGAATACATGAGGAACAAAGAACGGGTGGAGCATCTTAGGTGGTTGGAAAATGTGAAGTCATTGATTGAAAAGTAAAAGAGTATAAGGAGCGAGCCATTAAGGAAAGCCTCAGCTTGCATCTCTTCTCTTGGAGGTAACATGCCTGCTAAGATCTGAATGATGGTTAACTCTGATTCCTACCTATATAGGTCTATCATTATATGGTTGTAATTTCAACGTTGTTTTGATTAATTAAATAGAATGGAGCTACTTGGCCACTGTGCCCCCCCATCTTCAAGTGTTCCAAGGGTGTTGTATGGTTTTGATATGGATATCAATCTAAGACCTACCTTCCATCAACTGTAGTGAGTGGCATGACTTTAAGTTTTCATATTTGAGTTGTTGAAGTTTTAATTTGTGTTTTGAGAGCTGGAGCTAGTCTAGTAGAGCTTTAAATCTGGTTGACTAGAAATTTGATCCTAGTTCCAGTGGTGTAGATCACACACGTTTGGTTAAGTTTAGAGAGATGAGCTTGGATGACATCAATAAATTCATAGCAAACTTCTTGCTTGTTTTCACGTTAATCAATAATTTGATGACTTTTTTATTAAAAAATTGTATTCTCAATTTTCTTCTTGGGCATTTGGGTATGTGCAGAGCACATGCTGTGCATGCCAAACATTATAGACCATGCACATATGGAAATGGTGGATGACTGCATGCATGTCTTAGAAACTGGAGTCTTTATGGTTAGCATGAAAAGGCTTTATAGTGGTTTTGACTTATGCTGCTTTCTTATAGAGTCATGTTGGATGGCATTCTTAGAGCTTTTTAGATGTACTCGTTTCATATTTATGTCGTCATTGAGTGGGTATTGGCACATTGTGCATCCATGTGCATATATGTGCTCACTTAGGAGTAAGTCTAAAATGTGTTTCCTGTGTGATAGTTCTATATACTTCTCTGCAATCATGCATATGTATGTACAACATGCGGATGATTACACACTTTTTAGGAGATTTTCAAGTAAACCGAATTTATTGACTTGGAAAAAGTTCAAGCCAGGCTGATGAAGTCAATTTCTAAACCAGGTTCAAATTTTTTGTTCTAGTTTGGTTTGGTTTTGACTTCAGCTCAGAATTTTGGGTTTCTTATATATTCATTTGAAGCAAATTTCATTGAAATGTTCTGCTCATAAAAGTATTATATCTGGCCTGGTGTGGATAGGTGCTTCTTTGAAACCCCTGGTGGGGTCTGCAGTTTTCGTGGATGGTTGCTATATTTGAAGGATGACACGGTTTGGCCGTCCATTGAGGGACGATGCTGATAAATAGAAAAGATAAAAACTAGAACAGTTGACATTCCTGTTAATGGAGCAGTCATCTCTGACAAATTCTACTGGATCCACCTACTTCAATATCTGTTTTGCAAAAACTGTATTAAGCTCATCTGATGGTTTCAAAGCCAAGATATAATTTGATACTGACATGGATGATATTCCTCTGTCATACATTTGTTGTACAGGACTTTTTTTTCTTAAGGAGTTGTACGGAACTTGATATAATGTTGGCTGAGACTCTAATTTTTGTTTTCTCTATTGGCGGCAGATGACAATCTCAACCTGAAGATCGTATGGCAAAGTGGTATTAATTTTGCAGTCACTACTACTATGGGGATGGCTTCTGCTGTCACGTCCAAATCCTCATCGTTTCTGTTGTACCTCTGTGAGTCGTGTTAGAGAGAAGAATGAAGGTATCTGCGAGTTAGACTTGTGAAGACATCATTCATGGCTTCATGTCCTCGTCCCATTTCAACAGAAGCTAGTGTTTTCAGACTGCAGGCATGGTCAGTCAAAGAAATGCTCTGCCTTTGGCTTGTTATTGTAATCTCCTCTTTTCTGCTTTACTGATCAGTGATCTACAGCATTAGTTTGTGAGTGCGTTTCAGCATCTGTCCAAAACGAATTCGGTACCTTTGCTTGCGAGGCTGGTAAATTTTGAGTCGCAATCTTGTCATGTTCTTGGTGTGTTTGTTTTAGCATTTCTTACGGCATAACATGGCGAACCCTCTTGTGATAGAATAGCAACTCATCTATTTTCACAAGTTCACCGCTCGACTTGTAATATGGATAGTGTAACTACCATGCGCACACGGTATTTGGAAAAATTGCAAGAGATGGGTTCTACTGAAGTGAATGATACTCAAGTCAAGCAACAGACATGTTTTCTGATCCGAGCGTAAAGAACCGGACACTGCTTTGAAATGATCTGTTTCTACGTATTAGTAACAATAACATCATATGACGTTCGATCTTTACTTTCGGTAGAAGATGATTTGCTTACTTTGGGGATCCGTATCTCCATACTCTCAACGGTAGAAAACCGACGACCCGGCATGCGTACTTCAATGGGGCAAGTTCCCGTCAACTGCCGGTCGACCTCGCTTGACCGAATCCTTCGGAATTAGGCATGTGGAGAAGTCGCGAGAGAAATCAATGGGCGATGACGAGCGAAAACACCCCGACTCCCTCATTGGGTGCCGACGCAAGACCTAATTTGGTGGGGACCCGATTGGAAAATGACTCAGCCCTCGCTCTTAGAATACGATTTACTCGAGACATAATGCAAAATGTGATGCAATGTGGACTGACCATCACGTTAGATTTAAGTTAAAACCATATCTTTCCTAGATTCACATATCACTCGGTGAAAGCGACGCATCACACGCATAGCGCAAGAAGACAAAGCCTGAATAACTTAGGATAATCGAGCAGGTCGCCATCTAAAAGTGCAGTCGAGGACAAAGCACTGGTCTCTTCTCTTGGAAGCCAATCTTTTTTGAGATTATCGAACTTTTTATTTAATTATGATCACAGCTTGCAAATGCCGAGTGCTATCCTATGAATTTTGGACAGCTTGGGTTGCTTGCTTTCCTATTTTATTGTCAATCATTGAGCTGCATGGTCAGTTTCTAATAGAGCTGTTCTCAGAATGAACAGAAGTTTTCCGGTAGCTTTTTCAAATCCTAGGTGATTTATATGGTTTTTTATGGTGGTGAGGTACAATGGGTCATGGCCAAGATTTGGAGAGAAACCCATCAGTATATGGTCGGTTATACGCTTGAATACGCAAGAGATGGTAATGTGCGTCATGAACTCGTGCTAATTTCGTCACTTGGACTACGACTCCTGATGCGAATTCTTCGGCCTTACACAAGTGAATGGTCTTGGCATAGTGTCCGTGAATGTCGATGCATCTTTGGCATGGTTCGATGTGATGATACGGAACCATTTCGGGTATTATTTCGATTGCTTCCAAACCACTCATCGGCACGAGGTGGAGCCGAAACTTGGTATTCGTGGAATCTACATCAATAGAACTCAATGACAGTGGTTTTTCAATCATATTTAACTCAAAGAAGTATCGGAAAATATGCTTAGAAAGTCTTTTGATCTACATGATTATCTGTGTGGAACAAATTAAAAGTTTAAGAATTTGATCGGAAAAAAATGTGCAAATTCAAAAAAAACTATATCGATTTCTCAGATGAGAGTCCCTTTTTATTCCTTCCCTACTGAAAACATCATTCTTGGATTTCTTCTTTCCATCTCTTTGTGTAGCTCGCAGTACGCACGAAGCTGGAAAAATTGGAGGTCGTAGGCCTCTCGTCAGACGTCAGCTCAGGTTCAATTCTAAGTGTCTAATTCATGTAGGGTGAACCTGAACTAGTTATCAATGACAATTGACAACGATTGTTAAATCTGTGTGGTTCACGTGAAACAATTAGGTTAAACCTAATTCAGAGACTACATAAGAGACCTCTTTCTAATTCAGAGACAATTGCGCCGTTAAAGCCATGAATCCTCGTACTGTGGAGACCACAATCGTGGTGGCACTTCACCTTAGAAAGACACTGGTTGCGCTCTCCTAGTAGCGACATGTCGGGCTCGTGAAAGATCTTTACTACATGGACTAGAAAGTGAAATCTCTATCTTCTCAGCACAAGTCAAAACACTGAGATGTTATTTGTATGGATTAGATGCAAAAACCTCTGAGCTGGTTTGCACTACTGAAACCGGTGGCCGCTCTCATCAAAGTTGAACTTGTGACCAGTCCAATTTGACGGTTCAGATGAATATAGAGTGCGTTTAATTTGATCCATGCTAGAAATTTTCTGAAAAAATTGACACCGATCATCATAACAATTCCATATCACCGGAGCACTCGAGAACGATGTTAAAAGTACAAAGCGGTTGAAGAATAGACTTTCTTCCTGGGCGATCTGAATCAGAAGCCAAGAAAGTCTTCACGAATTGCTAGCAAGAAGCGACAAAGTCTGCAGCTAGCTAGCTTTCATCAGGACAATCTTCAACTCATTCTAAAAATCTCTCGTGTTTTACAAATGCAGCCTTCAAAATCCAACTTGGTCAGATACATTCCAATTAGAATTGGAAAGACATCAATGCGTCGAAAGTCTCCTATCTTTAGAGATATACATAAATCTCACGAGCATAATATATAAGCTAAAATTTCCCCAGAAAGCGAAAAAGATAAAAAGCAAGAAAAATTTCTACAAGAAGAGAATTCCAAAAACAAACATGATGCTAGAAATGATATCTAATTCCAGAGCTTGAGTGATAAGTCAAGCGTCTGCAGCTCCTCCTGATTAGCTTTCAACCGGGCACCAGTTGTCGTCCCCCAGCAACTGCTGCCACCGATTTCGTTTCCCAAAATACCCATCGAAGGCGTGATACTATCGAATCTACCAACACTAACTCTTGGAGAAGAATAAGATGATGATCCTCCTGTTGCATTTGCTTGATCATGACTACTCTCCATGGACAGCAACCTTCCCACTGCTGGCTGTTGACCCAATATTGGAGGCCTATTCCAAACATGGTGCCCATACACACCATTCCCAATAGGACTGGCACTAAAGGAAGGTGCATGAGAAGGCTTGTGGATGATGGAATGCGCCTGAATTCCAAGAGATCGGTTGCTATAGGCGCTGCCTCCGTGAAGAGGAAGAGAAGACATGCTCGAGTAATGGTGGTGGTGATGGTGCTGGTCCATGTAAAAAGGGTTTCCCAGGACATGTAAGCCCGTCGCACCTAGCCTTTGTCCTCTTTTCGCGAGAGTGCGCTCTCTCTTGTGCGCGTTTTGGTGTCCTCCGAGTGCTTGTGAGCTGTAGAACTTTCTCTGGCAGTAGTTGCACGAGAAGACCTTAGGCTCCGCTTCAGAAGGAGCTTCAGCAGCTTCCTCCGGCGATGTCTCAGGCCGGCCCATGTCCAAGAAGTGGATGAGGTTCGGTTCTGGGCAGAACCCGCGATCGGAGTCGCCGCACGAAAGGTTTAGGTCAAGTGGCCTAGTAGGTTTAGTTGATGGTCGACCTTGATCTTGATATGTCCTCTCTTCTTCTTCTTCCTCCTCTTCTTCTTCAACATAGATGAGCTCTTGCTTGTTTTCTTTGGAGTTTTGGAGGGGAGTGTGTGGGCACGGAGGAGGCTCAGGCACCGATACGACGGTGGAGGACTCGGATGGACATGGTGGATCTTTAGCATGTGGTGCTTCCATGGGAGGATACGAAGAAGGAGATTGAAGGGCTTAATCTCTGCGGATGGATTATGAAATTATTGAAGATGGGTGGGAATAAGATTAAAGAGAGTACTGTTGTTTGCTAGTAATTGGCTCTTCTATATATGGAAGGGTAAAATGTAGTACGGAGTTCATATATAGTAAAGTTAAGAAAAGAAGAATCAGTGAATAAACTAATAGAGAGAGCGATAGAGAGAGAGAGGGTGATTTGGATTTGAATGACTTCTATTCTTCTGTGCTCGTCGATGAAACTACAACAAATTAGACATTGGCGCTTTTCCAGAATGCTAAAGTTTCGAATACTAATTTCCCATGAGAGTAATTCTAGTTAAATTATCATCGATTGGCAGCAAATTAACACGCTAAATGACGAGATGAGTTCTTATTAATCTCTAAATATGACCCACTGATTTACACACTCTCTTCTCAACGTTCCATGGAACATAAAATCGAGGACCAGCGAGCCTATCACGCGCAACAAACAAAAGTGGTTCATCAATCATGTGGGAGACAGGGCTGACCTTGGGGAGAAATGGCAAACTGAAACAGCTTTTCCATTTGTACTTGAAGGTCCATCCATGAGCCCCCATGGCCATGGGGCAAAGCAATGCAGTGCCCCATTTTGATTTTTGTTGCTTCTCTCTGCTCCTTCGGTGGGGGCATCACATGCGCCTCTTTTGATCCATCTGGGGCCAAACCCTAAAGGTAAACAATTCAATTAATGTTTTCAATAGGATCAAAGAAATGAAATTTCAGCAAATTCATTAATATTTTGCCAGTTACTAATGATGTGGTTCTAGCTGTGGAATTGTTTGATAGTTGGTTTCATTAATCTTTGCTAATATAGATTGTGATGTCAATTCTTTTAGCATGCGTCTAGCAATATTTTGGTGATTTTCGGCCACCTATAACTTGGAATTCCTGAAATCGGAGGTTGTACGAAAAAATCAATTAAAAGTCCTAAACGATTCGAGAAGTCGGGGAAAGGGAGGAAAACTAGGGATGAACGTGGAAAATGGAGTAGATCTCGAAATTTTTGTGAAGAAGAGGGGGAGGAACATTGAAAATTTTCTTGTTTTTCCTCCCTTCCATTTAGATTTTAATAATCCCTTGATCAATTGAAAGTAATCCCACCAATTAGAAAGTCAAAAGAATAAGTTCAAATTGTTCTTTTCAATTATTTTCAACTTAATAATTTTCTTTTGGTGGGAGAACTTAGTGCTATGATATTATACTAGAAAGTCAAATGAATAACTTCGAATTGTTCTTTCGTGGATACCATAAAAATTGTCCTCCAACCATATATTTGATTGGTGAAATAAAAACATAAATATTACTAATTTTCAATTATAGTTGAAAATAATCCCACCAATCAGAACCACTTTTCAATTAGAGATGGAGAAAAATATACGTTAACTCTTCTTTTAATCTCATATTCGCATTGCCTGCCTCACTTCTCAACGGGTATCAAACCATCTTGCATTGAGTAGTTAAATGCACGTAAAATCATCTTTCCCCAATCAAATTAACGAATATTCTGCGGAAAAAACTCATGAAAGTGGGCATCTCAATTGATGCAATGCTCTTAGGTAGGTGATGTCAAATAACTTTATGTGGCATTTTAACAAAAAAAGATATACCACTTCGATCCACCCTAGTAAATCGAGACATGTAGCTTGATAAGTGGTCAATGTGACTAAGGATTGCAAATTTTTATATACTCCCCATTACAATGTCAGCACAATCCAACTGATCAACATCAAGCCAAGCAAATCACATTCATCAACTTTAGCAACTTGGAGCAATTACCCAAGCAATTCAAATTGCGTGGCATCGGTCATGTAACATCATATTCATATGCATTTATTGTCTCATTTAGCTAAATAAAGCTGTGTGAAACGCGGGCAAACTATAGGTTAATCACGGAAAAATATGTATTCAATTTAAGGCCGCAGAACTGTTCCCACACCATAGCCTATTGGGCAAACTATCACCTCTACCCTAGCATGATGTGAATGGGGGGCCCAAGAACCGGTAATACATGTAAGTTCAAGCTCGTCTTTTACAAATTAAATAAGGTTCTATGGAATCGAAAACGGATAAAAAAATGAATCGAATATCTTAGTTTTGACACACTCATCCTGATTTTACATGGATTTATTCTCATGTAAATCTAACTGAGATGCCAAGGTAAAGCCAAAATCCATAGCCTAGCCCCTACGCGATCCTCATGGTAACAACGGACGTCGAAGGGCCCAATAAAGCGAATTTACAAATGTGTACGGTCATGCTTTATTTATTGTAAAGATTGTCACTTCTCTGAAGTATGAATGTCGAATACCACATGTTTCATCCCAAACAGGACAGCCTCGATAGTTCCCAAACGTGTTCAACTTTGTAGTATCAAAAGTTACACCTAATCTACTAGCCTATGCATCTTTATATGAACAAGATATTATATTGGGTGACATTCAAAAAAATTTCTTTAAGACGCCGATTATGTGATTGATATAACCGTTTAAAATTTTAAGAATTTTCTTATCTTTATTTTGGAAAAAGTATATCATGACAAACGTCGTACCTTTTATTAAAGATCGCTTGTACCATGTCGTCTAGGCTGAACAATGACATAAGAGTCAGATTTTGCTCCTCATTCATCAATTTTGCATTTTCGTTATAAGTTCAATTTACATGTGAGAAAGGATGTCAAAGTATTCTGTACCATCGTGATTTCCTTCCATCACGGAACATCTGAGATATCTATGGACACCACGAGCAAGGGAAGGTGTGCCAAAACTTGAGATATGTACGCATCCCAAGACATATTGGGTGGGTATGGGGGCATGACTCTTCGACAAAGAACATTTGAACATGCTAAGACAGATTCCAAACACTACTTTAGGGTTCTCCACCGTAGGTAGGTTTGTCTTGTCATGTTGACTGCTTTTCTTCTTTTCTCGGCCATCTGATTAATTCGTTAACGACACTACTCATTTAATTGGGTCAGACTTTAAAACACTATACTAAAAATCTTTAAGTCCCACAAAATATGAAAACGTTTCATATTTTTTTTTTTCTTTTCGAGGGCGGAGAAAGAGAGAATAATCGAATTAAGAACATCCATCTTTGTTGAATGACAAGACCCTAGAAAATTTAAAGAATAGAGATTCTAGATTAACAGCATATGGTGATCACATCATCTCTAGCTGGCAAGCGGAGAAAAGAAAAGAAAGATAATATGTTTTGGGAAATTAAGTAACATGTAACGTGACAGGAATCTATATAGAAAGCTGTCTTATCTTGAGCTTCCCATCTTTTCATAATGACTTTCTCCCTATAATTAGATGACAGTCTTTTCAGTGTTATGTGTAACTAACCCTCAAGGCTTAATTTGACGAAACTATAGGATATATAGATGTAAGCTTAGGCATTCATGCAATCCAAGCCTTAGAGACAGGTAGGTGAACTGAGATTGATGTTGTGGTTCATAAATGAATCATATGAACCAAAGCTAACCGTAAATTTTTGTGAGAATACTTTCAACTGTTATAAAAGTTTAGGTTATTATATGAATGCACAGTTTAATGTTTAAATATTTTAACTTCCTCTTCATGCGTAGGCATGCAAGACTTTGGCATAAGATGATTAAGTGTGGATCTACAGAGAAGATGAATAAGGGGATAGAAATTTTTAATTCAGCACTTCCCGTACCGATACTATGTAAAATTTTGTGGGATCAGTTCCAACTATTTTGATACCATGTAAAATATTGTGGGCTTGCTGCTAATTATTCTAAAAATTTAAACTATTAGATGAATGCCTGATTTAATATTTAAATATTCTAACACTTTCCATCGATAATTAAATATTTTAGCACTCTTCCTCACGATAGGCTGGACTTTGCCGAAGATTAAATGTGGAAATATGTAGTAAGGGGGACAAATGAGAGGCTTGGGAAACTTTAAACTTAGTTAGTACCTCCTACTTTGTTGCCATGTAAACTGTTGTGGAACAACTATTTTAAAAATTAAATTATTAAATAAAGACGTGGTTTAATATCTATATATTTTAACAATAGGAACTAACCAACTTATAAAATATTCATTGTGATATAGAATTATAATGACATGTGAATTTCTCGTCTAGTTGTAGCAACACTTGTTGTAGTATATGTGAAGCATGTAAATTATATTGGATAATCACCATGAAACTAACAGTTTAATTAAACACCATGTAGTGACCAAAAAAAATTTAAACACCATACATTAGTTAGTAACGTAATATCGTTCTTAAATTGAGCTAGATATTCTTTAGCAAGAGAAGGCACATCACACATACATTGTTACAATAAAAAAAAATTAAAGGCCTCTTCAAGTATTTTTAATTGATAATCAACTTCAAATGAATGCGATCGTGGAAGGTCATTCAAACCTAACTAGACCAATGATGAATAGTCGCAAGTCCGTTGACTTTATAGCCACAACTTTTGGCATAGTCAACAAGGTCGAAACTTCCAGGAACATGGCAACTCTTTGTTCAAAATGTACTGATGATGATATGTTATAGATAATCTCTTTATTCTTTGTATGGTGAGGATATGTATTATTCAGAAGGTGCTTATTGCTATGTCTCTGCTGGCTTGAGTTGTACAACTTTTTCTCTTCTTCTCTCTATGTTTTGGTTTGGTCTTAAGTTGTATCATTGGTCAACGCATGTCTGGGTGTCCACCAATAAATGGGAATGAAATCCCTCGCGATCAAGAAATTGCCATCTTTTGCTTAATCCCAAGATGCATTGAGGTTTCTAGGAAACCTCGTGTTGCCATATTAAGGGCAAATAAGGTTAATTAAAAACCCCAATTGTGTTATCTCCAATTTTTTTTGTCGTATTTGACATGAATTGGGGGGGGGGACGATGACAAATGGCCGACAAAGAAATTGGGAAGCTGATGTGGAGTCCCCTCATTCAATGATAATGCTTCCCTTCACTGTTTTATTAGTTTAACATGATCAAATCTCTAAAGTTGCTCCGCTTAGATCAGAGTATAATCTAACTTTGTCCTTTTAAAATGTCTTTTTTTGTTTGTATGGGGTTTGTGTTCTTGTATGCGTCCACAGCCAGTTCCTCGGGAGTTAGATGAAATGATAATGTGACTGATAAAAAAAGAAGCTTTCATAAGCTGTATCCAATCAATAACTTGTAGATATGCACTAATTTAAATTTTTTGAAAAATTCTACCTCTTTTTTTTTTTGCGCGAACGAATTTACGCTATTCCGTACGTGCCGCCTAGTTCTTTTGCACCAGCAGTGAACCCGAAAATAAATGTCAATTTTTTTAGACCCTTTTCATCCAAACCCTAATACCACATGAGAAAAAAATGATGAGACGAAGAGGAGGTTTGGGTGGGGGGTTTTGACATGATTCTCTTCATTTTTCTGCATAAAAAAATAGACATGATATTATCTATCTTTTTTAATTGGCGGATGCCGAAAAAGAACAAATTCATATGATTCGCTGAGTAATTTTACATGTCTAATCAAAATGAACAACCAAATCTCTTTATGAGATCTCTTTGTCTGGGCAAGCATATCCTACTTTGGATCATCCAACCAAGAGGAAGCCCCACAGGGTTCCCAATCCCCCCCTCCCTTCCCCACCCAAAATATCTTTAAACTATAATATTTATCAACTTATCAATGTGAAATGACTTTATTCTTCTTCTTCTCCTCCTTTCCCACCCTCGACCAGCTCATGACGCATGAAGTGTATGTGAGTTTCTCAGCAAATCCATACATAGGATTCATGATTGCCTCTCAAATGTTCCTATAATGATTTTCTGCTTTTATTTTCGGGATAATGATTTTGGACTCCAACCGTGAAAAAGGGTTCTATTCGACGAGTATCATCGGATCATTGGTGAAACTAGAGCACTTTAATCTTGTTAATGGGTAAAAAAAAAGAACATTACAGAATATATCCTCAGAAAAGTGTATGTGAGTCTCTCGACAAATCCATACATAGGATTCATGGTTGCCTCTCAAATGTTCCTATAAAGATTTTCTGCTTTTTATTTTTGGGATAACGATTCCGGACTTCATTTGTGAAAAAGGGTTTTATTCAACTAGTCTCGTTGGATCGCTGGTGAAACTAGAGCGCTTTAATTTTTTTAATGAGTAAACAAAAGAACGTTAAGCTATTTTATTGTTTTAAAAGTTGAATTTACAATCCTCAAATTTGACAAATTTTTAATATTTTGATCCTTAACTGTCACTTATTTTGCAATTTAGCCCGTATTTTACGCTGAAAATTGCTAGATGTTCTTGTACTTAAGATGTGACGCACAATTTAAATGAAATTTACAACTAGGATACTAAAGCCAGAAAAAATTAATATCATGAGTTTTGAGCATGATCAAGCTAAATGACTATGTAAGTATATAGTCTACTCAGGTAATCCAAAAATGAACTACAAGGGACGATATTTACATAATAATAAAAATTTAGGGACTAAACGATTTCAATTTCAACTAGGAACTTTGCTGGATTTAAATACTCGGGAAGGGTGGTTTATAAAACATTGCAATTTTTTTTCTAGTAATTTGGGCTTGTTAAGTTCCATATATCACGTCCAATTTGTCCTTTAAAAGTTTCGGCCGGGTCAAAATTAAATTAATAATATGATTTGAAAAAAAAAAAAAGAGAGCACGTATTAGTGGAAACTTTTTATAATTGAGTTGGTGCACTTGTCCCCGATAAACGCAAGGAGGCATAGCCCCCTACTTCGGTTGATGACAAGCGTGCTAAATAACAACTTTATTTCTAGTAATCATTAATTTTCGCAATTTTACTCCAACCCATACGAATATTTTTATTATTCACAACTAGCTTTTCTCTGACTAAGTTAAATAACATATTTTTTCTTGCCGAAAAATCGTACACCAACAAATCTAGATAACTCCATTAACATTAAATTAAATCTAATCAAGGAAAGGAAGTGAGATTAAAGTAAGTCCAAGTGGGTGGAAGGCCTAGGGTTTATGGGTCAAAATGCATATCCCACTATAAAATATAGAGGGTGTAGAAAACGATCAAGTTGGGGGCACTTGGCCTGTCTTTCTTACAGATTTCTTCTTTGTTTTTCTTATTTTTCTTTCTCCTAGTTCTCGGGTCAATTGATTGGATTTGGAGGATCCAATCAGCATGCAACAAGATTGCTAGTTAAATAATAAATAGATTTGGTCAGACCACCACTTTTGTCGTGACTCCTAAGCTTTATCCTTTCGTTAATGACACCTCAAATACGTAAGTCGTGAAACTTCCTCGATTGGCATTAGTGGGGAAAGTCTGCTAGTGCTCCTCATCCTTTTTTTTTTCCGATTTGGCAAGTCCAGTGGTGTTGTGGATCAAGGTTCGTGCACCTGAATTTGGTCCACCTCCTCGAACAATCTTAAGGGCACGTTCCCGCATCGGTCTGGTGTATTCAGGACTCTGCTCCTGAAGTGTTCCCAACAAGTCTCGAACCAAAAATATCACAGGAAGAGGAGCAAACTCCCTTACCATTGAAGCCATCAGTTTATTAGTTTCTAGCGCCTCGTTAAAAGCTCGTGAAATTCTTAAGAAAATCCTAATGTATCATCCTATGGTATGAGAAGTGGTGACAGGTGCAAATGGCATCCACCGAACTTGGGCCCATTATTACCAGATAGTCGATATATATAGCGAGTTCCAACAACCCACCATTCACAATGTTGGACGAAATGTAGCCTGCTTCATTATTTAGTCCAACCGCATACAATGCGTTTTGGCCAATGTCCAGCCCTTGCATAATTACCGATTGGCAACAATTTCTACGATTTTGGACTTGAAGAAAACGCACAATCAGGCTCGACGGGGTGACAATAAAGTGGTCAATAGATGTGGATTTCGGCACCCTTGCACGCCGTCTTGTGTGAACTCAATCGATGCGTCATGAGAGGCGACTCGTACACCTAAAAGATCTTATTGAGCCTCGACCTGTTTGGATTTGAATTCCCTTCTACTTAGAGGGAAACGAAAAGCAGATAAAGAAAATCATAGAGGATTTCATCGTAGAGAAGTCTCGCCGGGGATGTGTCTTTGCTGCAAGAGTTATTATTTTTGTTTTTTTGGTAAGAATTTGCTGCAAGAGTTCCTGTTGTGCTTTATTCAGGTGCTGCAATATTAGATGAGTAGTTCCAAGTAATCTAAGGGAAAATTATCAAAGAAGTCATAAATTTATTGTATTTTTGCCAATTCAGTTGTAAACCTTTCAATTTGGTTAATTTAGTCATAAATATTTTGATAATTTGCTAATATAGACTTTACGACAAATTTCGGCCAGAAATCGTTCATGTCGATGCAGTCTATCCTATATGGCACGATCGACAAAATTTGCAAATTTTTAATATTTTTTTTGAATTATTTATTATTTTTTCTTTTTGTCATTGTGGCCGGCAAGGGTTGATCTGGGCAAGGCAACCGATGAGCCCGCAATGACCTCGAGTAGGGCCTTTGTGGTTGGTGACAGCCTTCACGTTCCTCACCCACAATTGGCAAGGCCATGGCAGCCTTAGGTGAGCCCAACATGGCCTTGCCGGTTGCCTTGTCCAGATCTGGCGAGGGCCTTTGCGCCCTTGCCCGCATTCGGTGAGGCTCAACAACCATAATGAAAAAAGAAGAAAAGAAAAACAAAGAACAATAAAAGAAAAGAAAATCTAAAATTTGATAAAAACAAATTTGTAAAAATTGTTCACCTCAGCTATCCTATATGGCACTTTCGACCAAATTGACTAGAAGGACTACATTGGCAAGCTGTCGAAATGATCAGAACTAAATCTTCTACATTTAAAATTTTAGGATTGAAATGGCACAAGTGCAATAATTTTAAGATTTTTTTGGTAATTTTCTCAGTAATCTAAGTGTCTCATGGAGTCATGGGTCATAATCTACTTAGACTAAGGTTGCCAATGTAGAGGGTCATTTTGAGGTGACAATCAAATCATTTTTTTAAGGGTACATGTTTTCTTTCAACCAGTTTTGATTAGTGGATTACTTGCTTGAATATGATCCACATGTAATTCTAAAATACATAAAAATATAAAAACAACGAGAAAAAAAAAATCAAGGCCACTGCATGTAAAAGCACACCACCACAATGGCTCTCTTCCTCTAATCAGGAGGAAATACTTTTCTTTCATAAAGTGGAATAATAGCTACAAATTATTAAAGAAACTAAGCTACAGATGATAAATTTACATAGTCAAGATACTCGGATACTACTAGGAGCAAAAATGAAAAGAGTATGGAATGTGATCATATGTTTAGGAATTAACGGAGCTGAGACCTATGTTTTCAAGTAAAATATTTGAAATAGAAAGTAATTTTTCCTTTGCTTCAATTACCAGATAAAACAAAGCCACATCGATTAACGCATCTAAGTTTAACTTCGACGTCACAACATTATGTTGTCCATGATCAGACGATGGAGGCACGATTCATGATAATAGAATTCATGTACCGTACTTAATGAGATAAGGGTTGTCGATAGCTCCGGTATAGACCGGAATCTAATTATAAGAGTGATTGTAGGTTTCTAAACAAAGTTTGCATCTCATCTCCTGCTGCATTGACAATTCCAGGTCACATGGGCGGTTGAATTTTCTTGAACAGGAGAACGTGCAAGCTTCTAGCTGAAGTGAACTCCGGATCACACAGCATTGAAGTTTCCTGCATGCAGATTGGCTGCAAAGTATGCTTGCTTGTCCAGTAACCAAAGTCGCCGGAGTTTTCGTGTTGAAAACCTCGGTCAAACCAGCTGATCAAAAATCGTGTAAACATCTAACTTGAAGTTTAAGGATTTCATTGAGAAAGAGATCGCGAGGCAATACATTGTGTCTCCGGGCAAAGGAGATCGCCTACTGCATACGTCTGATTTTGATAAAGGCTGAGAAAGATATGGACGCAAAGAGAAGAAGTGGGATCGTCAAGCAATCACCGTCCAAGACTCAATCCTGTCCAGACATGCTCGGCCCTCTTGTTTCGATGAAGTTTGGCCGTTTCTTAAGCAGTCTTTGATTCCTCAATCGACACTTTCGAAGTTCCAACTGTTTTTCTTTATCAGGAATGACGCTTCCAACATTGACAGATACCTCACATCCCGACGTGAGACTTCGATTTTAACATAGCTGCTGCGAACTTTGTACGAATACCCTTTGTTTCTTGTCTTTGAATTCGAACCCCGAATCCTTTCTTTAGTAGTGTTTCATCTT
Organism: Syzygium grande; assembly: GCA_024733475.1. Classification (NCBI taxonomy): domain Eukaryota; kingdom Viridiplantae; phylum Streptophyta; class Magnoliopsida; order Myrtales; family Myrtaceae; genus Syzygium; species Syzygium grande. The sequence continues at coordinate 26,804,298 of JAMXDD010000008.1, read as the reverse complement.
GATTTGGTTACGCATGGCCGGTCTAGGAATAATCTTGTCACTTATGCTTCTTGCGGCCTACGGCGTAATTGCTCGATGTGGGGCCTCGAGAGGTCCCGAACTGGAGCCCTGGAAGCCCTTTTACCCAATCCACCACCCGTCCAAACGAGCGCCGCCCTCTCGGGTTATCAAAGCAGCTTACTGGCCGTCGTCTGATGAATTCCCTGCATCATCCATAGACACCTCATATTTCAATCACATTTACTATGCGTTCCTATTGCCCAAGCCGACCACATTCAGGCTCAACGTCACTGCATCTGACCAAACCAAGCTGCCTGTATTCACGGGCACGCTGCAAAAGCAAAAGCCGGCGGTCAAGACCCTCCTATCCATAGGAGGAGGCGGGTCAGACCCGAATGTGTTCTCCAGGATGGCAAACAGCTCAGAAACTCGTGCAGCATTCATAAACTCCACCATTGAAGTAGCTCGAAAATACGGTTTCGATGGGGTTGACTTGGACTGGGAGTTTCCAGCCGATGAACAAGACATGTCGAACCTTGCTTTGCTTTACAAAGAGTGGAGAAAAGCACTGGCTGACGAGTCCAAGAGATGTGGTAAAAGCCGCTTATTACTGACATCTGCCGTGTACTATGCATCAGGATTTCAGGTTTTGGGACACCCCGATCGTACCCCAGTCGGGCGATCCGAAAGCACGTGGACTGGGTCAGCCCCATGTGCTTTGACTATCACGGGTCGTGGGAGAATTTCACGGGCGAGCAGTCGGCACTCTATGATTCGAAGAGCAACATCAGCACGAGCTATGGAATCAGTTCGTGGATTCGAGCTGGTGTGCCGCCCCGAAAGCTGGTGATGGGCCTACCGTTGTACGGGAGGACATGGACGCTCCAGAATCCAAATGTTAATGAAGTCGGGGCCCCAGCTGTTGGGACGGGTCCTGGAGATGGTGTCTTGACATACAGTCAGATTGTTGATTTCAATCTTCAGAACCATACGACAGTCAAATTCGACGAGGAGTCAGTGTCGTACTACTCATATGTTGGAGTCTCTTGGATTGGTTATGACGATGTTCAGTCTGCGCAGAGGAAGGTCCGGTTTGCACGGTCTCAGGGCTTGGGTGGGTACTTCTTCTGGGCTCTCGGCCAGGATAAGAACTGGATTATCTCAAGACAAGGTACCATTGAAATCACCTTCTATTCTTCTGATGATCCTGACACATAGTAATCACATGTTGGTCCTAACATGTTTGCTTCTTACCCTTCTATTGATGACAGCCTCAAAAGCTTGGGATCGCCGATGAACTTTGAAAGACTGTTCCTGGCATGTGACGATAGTAATAGGTGCGTTTAATTTGTTTGAAATTGTTCAAATTATTCCCTTGTCACAGATAACTTTACAATAATTCTAGGAAAAATTCTCGGATCTCTCATCTTAAATGTTCATTTTCTCCGAGAATATTCTGTTCAAATCATTGGAAAGTGGGAGCATTTGTGTGTGTGTATCTACCTTTCAATTCAATTTCTGATTGCTTAGATGGACTCCTTTCATTGAGTTATGCAACCAGCTTTTTCCCTCGATCATCTAGGATTGCCTATTTCAACAACTATCAATGAACACTGGAGACCATAAGAAATAATGACGTAGTAGCATCTCCCTCTTTTCCATATCGTAGAGCACGAGAACTGAAGGATTAGTTGCTGACCAAAGGATGATATAATTGTGTAACAAACTAAAGCAATTGGTACTTTTGCATAGCTAGAGGAATCATGTAGTTCGGGTGCTATTAGTGAAGAACAGACTCCATGTACTCAATCTTTCAAGTGCAAAATCCAAGGGTTGGAAGTGAGATCAAAATTGTTAAGCTCAATAACTGACAATATCGATAAGCAGAGAACTGAGCAAATTTGCGAGAGAACTAGTGAGCAACAAATTCGGTTCACAATTGAGCTAAGCAAGAAACTTGAGAAACACAGAAGCAAGCACCAGGAACTAGAAATAAAATGAGTGATTTTTCATAGTTCTCCCGGCTTGAAGATTAATGAACAACACGGGCAGTTCAAGGACTGTGGAGGGAAGGGAACTAAAACTGGTCAAGGTAAAACACGAAATGAATCATGCAGCATATTAGCCAACAGATATGTGGAACAGTTAACGCCAGTGAAAGGAATCATTCTCTCCTCAGTTTGACATGCATCATCTCAATCGCATCGTGTTTTATAATAATAGCGGAAGGAAAAGGTATATATAGTGCATACATACCTGAAAAGTTGAAGAATGGTTGTATCAAGCAGATTTGGATCAATCCCGATAAGCCAGAAAATGATACACCTCTGATTAATTCAGCTAGTGAGCACACTTTATCTACTGCAATCTCCTGTCATGCATCTGCAGCACCTTCTACAAATGCCATAACCACTGTCAAACAGATTTTTATTCAGATAAACCGAGATGTACATGCAAGAAGAAAAAAAGCAAACATGAAGATATCTGTCACGAGTTTCTCTTAAACAATCAACAGAGAATAGATTCAATTAACCAAAAAGTAGTATTGTGCAGAGAAATTTATTCATCACTGATCAATGCCCAAAAACAAAATGAGCCCCGATTAAATAAGTGTTTATGATGATGCCATTAAATGGTCCAAATGTTGCAAAAGCCATACTACTATACATGCAAAACTTGGCTGATCAAGATACAAGCACCAGTGTAACCCTTCTACTTGCCACATTTTTGCTTACTTATTTTTGCCAATCCAGAATGTGCAAGGAGGGACAACCTGCATGTCTACTGTCTCTGGGCATTATCTCACTATGAAATTTTTGCAAGTCGTGACTTAGCCCCGTTTGTGACCCATCAATCCGAGGTGGGCAGATCCTGTCACCCTAGCCCCACCAAGAAGTTACAGGTTCAGAATCCATTCAAACAAAGTGATATACCCACTCATACTACCGCAAGCAAATTCAACAACCGGACCTTGCATTTGTGAAATTAATGCCCTTACCACTAGGCCATCATCACTTGTGGTCCATACTTGCACATTTGAACGTAATAATTCAGCACCCTATTCATGATATTCAATTATCATGTAACAAAATTAAGCAACCCAACTATATTAGAACCACCCATGCCTCAGGATATAGACGGAAGATAATAGTTGCAACCCAAAATAAGCTCTTTAAGGATGACTCATATAGCCAAACAATATGTAATGTGATGCAAAGATGAGCATAAAGCATGAACACGAATACAAGGATGAAAAGAGAGTCAACATAAAAAGGAGTTGCAAGCACCTAAGGTAAAAGACTGATTGCAACAACAAATAAAGAGCTCAGGCTACAGCAACTTGAGAATTTGGTTGCAGCTTAGAAAACATGCAGATTGAGAAACAGATCATAGTAACAAAAAAATTAGCCCAAGTTTACAAAGAGAACTATGACCCTCACACTCAAGTGGTCCTCAGACATTCATCAATCTCTCCCCATATATTCTTTTTCAATTAGCGTTCTATCCATTCTCCACACCCAGCATATCAGCAAAAGGATGAGATAAACACTTAGATTTAATGACAGAATTATTTAACTCACCATTTGACATGCATCATCTCATATTCCATTAAAATGATGCTGGAAGGAAAAATAATAGTCTATCCACCTATAAAAAGGTTGAAGAATGGGCGCACCAAGCTGCTGGAATCGATCCAAAATAAGCCAGAGGACACTAGATGGAAAAACTCTGTCTGTCGATTCCAGCTATAGCACAGTTATCCAGCAAAGTCTCCAGTAATGCATCTGCAGCACCTCTGGCACAGATAAAGCTCGAGTAATCATAAGCCATAGACACTTTCAATTGACATTGTTATTCAAATAGACCAAGACAACGGTGCAAAAAATTTACAATTAGGCAGCACACATAAAGCATCTGATTTGCCACAGCTCTCTTACATAATCAACTGGGAAAATACAACTGAAGCGAAACTCATATGGTTGCAAAGTAGACTCGAACTAGCCACTAATCAAAGATGCTTGTAATAATGCCACTAAATGGTCCAAAGTTTGCAAAAGCAAATGTACACAACTGTAGTGTTATGAAGCTCTGCAAACAATGAAAGCATGAAACTGTACTTTCCACATTTCAATGGAGTAGGTAGAATGTGCTATTCGGCACACTTAATTAATAACTTGCCATCAAATCATCATGTCAGAAAATCAAAATAAAGGATACCAGATTAATCGAACTGATGAATTTAAATGGAAGTTAACAGCCAGAAATTATGAACTTAACACATTCTTTATTAACGATTCGTTACACCAAAATAGCAGGTGAAATGAGATAAAGTACGAGCATGAGCAGAACAATGAGTGGAGAGTTGACATAAGAAGGAATTGTGAACGCTTTTATTAGAAGACTAATTGCAACAATTTACAAGAGCTCAAGCTAAAGCAACTCGAGATTTTGGTTACAGCTTAAAGAGCATACAAACTTAAAAGCAGGTCATACTAACATAACAATTAGCCAAAGTTTACAAAGAGAACCAGAACTCTCACACGCAAGTAGTCTACAAATATTCATCCAATCTTTCCCAAGCTATCTTCATTTAATTCGTACTCTGTCCATCTTCGACACCAAGGCCATACAATACACCAGCGTACTTTTCGGTGGAGCCATTGAAGAAACTGTCCCTCAACTTCCGGAAAGTACAAGCTGTGAGCAAGCTATCAGACCCGGCTTGATGGCACACGCCAAACCTCTCAACTTCCAACGATTCGGCAAGCTTATTCAAGCCGCCGTGAAGACTGTTGCAGAACTTCATCAAATGCTTGATGTCGTACACCATGGGGAAATAAATCTTGATCAAATCGAAGAACCCCACTTGCGTATCGGGCAAACTCCGGCAAGTCAACAACTTAAGCAGGTACCCGAAATCGTACCCGCTATGAAAGGTAACCCAGCTAACATCACCATTTAGAACAACCCCAGAGGACATCAGGAGCTCACCGAAGCGTCTCACGTCAACCCCCTTCTCATTGTTCTTCTTGAAATCCATACCGCACTGGCGCAGCATCTCGATCGAATCGCCAGCAAACATGTCCTCGGTCACGTTGAACTCGCGGAAATTGAACTGCCAAATGCAGTACTTGTCGGTGCCGCAAGTGGGCAAGTTCCCGTTCTCGTCCGAGAACGTGAGACCCAATTGGATCAACTTCAACATATCCACGTTATTCTTCAAAGTCAGGTAGTTATAATCGCTGATGTTCTTGAAATTCCCCACCGGACGAGAAACAACCCCGGGGAACTCGGTATCCATCGCGACGTAATTGAACCTGTCCACGACCTCGCGGATCAATGCGAATTCATCATCGAGGTTGTCGTTCCACACCTCCCGGATGTGAATCGATTCATCTTTCAGCACCATCGACATTTCCCACGCCCAAATTCCAAGAAAACAGATCGGCCTAGCTTTGTCAAGTCCAGATCTGGAACCAGATCATCAATCAACACCCAAAACCCTCGAAGCCGAACGCCGGTCGTCCCTCGAACCCTCCAGTCGGAGCCCGTCTCGGCCTTTACAGACAGATCTGAAGCAAACCCAGATCAAGAAACAGCGTATTACAGGCAGGAAACACTTCCTGACGGAACGAATTTGCAGAAATCAAACTCGACCCAAGACAGCATAAGGGTCGACTAGGAACGGAGCAAGCACATCAGATCTCACCTCGGACTCGCGAGATTGCGGGTCGAAACCAGTAGATCTGGAACTCGGAAAAGCGAACCTGAGCTTCGTCGGAGAGAGATTTTAGGTCAACGAAGCACGCGGAGAGAAAGAGATAGAGAGAGAGAGAGGACTTTACTGGGCGTCTTCTAAACCACTGAAGAGACATTGCCGCAGGAAACGAGGAAAGCGATGTTTGGACAAGAAAAAGGCTTATCCGACGTCGTGCGCTCATCTCCATGTCCCTCCCCAACGACGTCGTGCTCGGCGCCGCGGCCGTGTCCCGACACCTGCGCCGCGCGACAAGCGTGTTCGTCCTGCTCGCCCGAGCCCCTGCGTTTGGAGCGTTATGATCATCGCGTGTTTTCCCGAGGAGAATCTACGGGACCACGGGATCTACGCGCTCAACACGTCTCGTGTGGAAGGCTGTCCTTACTGTAGTGTGGTCCGTATGGAGCGCTTAATCTATCATAGTTAAATTATAATTTATTAACTTAAACTTTTGAATGGATATATGTTCAATTGAATATATTAACATGCTCGGATTTGGACTCTCTCTTAGTATTAGAACCGATGGTCGAATTGATGGGGCTCAGATCATATCAAATTTCTGCTATGCACTCTCAGCACATTTAGTAAAAATAAGCTAAATATGACGAGAATATTTAGCGCGACAGTAACATGATTAGTCAGACGTGACTCAACCATGTCCTTATATGGAAACGAAATCTCGATGGCACAAGATAAACATGATCTTTGTAGTTACATGCTGAGGTGGGGCGGCAAAAATCGCGACTTTAAAGCCTATAGCAGCCACGTTGCCAAATTTTGACCAAGACCCAACAAATCCATGCCCCCAATTATTTTCTCCCGCAATCAAGTTTTGCTTGGGCGGCGAACTTGCCTGGGGACGTGGCCGACTAGGACCGCGAAATTCGCGAGATCTCGACGTTTTATCATATTCTATTTTCGTTTCTTTTATTCGCATGCCTAGACTAATTTAGTAGCTTCATGAACGGGTGATGGTGACGATGATTGATAGGGATAAGACTGGTTTTGTCTCAAAGTGCAGCGCGACTAGGACTTTCGCGGGGGGGAGATTTTTAAAATTAAGGTATGATCACAGACGGAGAGATTGACCATGTCGCTTTGCAGTAAACTTTTTTTTTTTCAATGTTATTGAATACGAGGTTGCTTTCGAGGACTCTGGGACTTTTTGCCTCGAAGTTCCAGAGACCTACGAGAAATGGAATTCGAGTGGGGGATGCAGCTTCTTTGGATCGACAGTGCGCGGTCGAAACCCAATAATATGATAGGCCCAATATAATGTTTCGGATGTGAGCCCCTGTGGGTATTCTAAGTGACGAGGAAGACGGAAAACTATTAAAAACATCATCAATTTATTGTATTAGTACCAATTCATATATATATATACCTTTTAATTGAATCAATTTAATCTTAAATTTTTTCACATTGGTATCAATTCAATACATCCAGCCAATTTAGATCGAAAATCACGACGCGACGCCTACCGCGTCTTCGTGACATGTCGGCGTTAACGTGGATAATTTTTAATATTTTTTTCCTACCTTATCCTTCCTTGGGCTCGTAGGGAAAAAAAAAAAAAAAAGAAAAAAGAAAAAAGGAAAAAATATTAAAAATTCAAAAAAAGTATAAAAAATTGTCCACGTCGGTCAATACGACGGTCATCTTATATAAGATGGTAGGCGTCAAGTCGGATGATTTCCGACTTAAATTGGCGGATGGACTGAATTGGTACTAATGTGAAAAGGTTTATGACTAAATTAGTCCAACTGAAAGGTTTAGGACGGAATTAGTATTAATACAATAGGTTTATGACTTTTTTTGTACTTTTCCCGACGAAGACTATTCTAGGTAGGTAAATTCGGGGCTTATGAAATATCTTGCTAACATCGTGGGTCGAGTAAGATGCGAATCTGAATTTGGATGGACTGCAAGAAAAACATTGGATTGTTTAGGCACGATAGCGTGTGAAACCAAACGTGTGATATGTGTATTATGTTTTACAGCACATCGATCGTATTACCGACCCGAGAGTCCCAAAATATTTTTTATACATTGGGTTCACGAAATGTTAATCTCGAAAATAGAAGAAGCATGACATAGTTAGAGGGAACCCTACTAACCACCTTCCCTTTGCAAAATCAAAATTAATCTCCAGAGTGTTTGGTGCAAGGATGGTGGAGAGGGATTAGCAACAAATTACAAATGTTATAGGAAGTGGTCGTGGTAGCGGTAGCGAGTTACCGGTACCCTGCGTTTTGCTCCCCGTTTTGGACATGTCCATCATGTTTTGGACGCAGCTGGTATCAATTCTAGTAATAGGTTCGATATTCATGCCAACTGCTTCTTCATGTATGCTAACCCACTTCTATTACGTGTTTGTCCACGATCTCCATCACTTCTTTTAAGAATGAGGTTTGGCCCAGAAAAAAACTGTTCTCACAAATTTTTTTTGACTTTAACCTGTTTGGCATTAACCCAACCGCTTTTGCCACATGTACGCCAGCCACGTGTATGCCAACCGCCTATGCCACATGTTTGGTTATGAGAGATGATCGGTTCCAAGGTGGATCGATTCTCACCTTCAAACTGGGAACCGTACTGTCAAGGACGATTCCTAGCTTCTAACATCGTGAACTGGCCCACATGGTCCTGGAACAGGTGGTGATTTCTTTCTTTCTTTCTTTCTTTTTTCATTCTTTCGTTTTTCTATTCCATGCAAGGAAGCTAAAATGTTTGAGATGTATGTACATATACAAAATGGGTGATTGATCGTATGCCCATGCCCAATCTCAATGTTTTGGCCCATTAAGCTCGAAGGAAATTAGCCCTTGTTAATTCGAGGAGAGAAAAAACCTAAAGCCCACTCAGAGCACAAAATAAAAACCAAACCCAAGAAGGAATCAAAATGGACACCCCCAAGAAAAAGGCCTAACGTTTCCCATTTCCCTTCGTTCCTTTTAGCTCGCGTGTCCATAGTGAATGGCTCGCCCGATTCCTTCTCTAGAGCTGGCATTTGCATGACGGGATCAGTTCTTGATCATGCACACGCGGAACCGAAGGAGAAATTCTCTCCCTAGGGAGCGATTCTGTTGGGATTTTCACGTCTCTGGACGCTGTTCACCGCTGCTGTCATTCATTTTTAACGCCGTGCATCGGAGCTCAGCTCTGCTTTGTTTCTCGGCCGGGAACTTGTGAAGTGGCTCGGCTCGCCGGCGTCGATCCTCATCGCTGGTGCACTGAGGTTGGGAGTCGTAGAATTTTTCGCCGGTCAGAATCGATAATCCATCTCAAGAGGGCGCGGAGCTGAAGGAAGGAAATTATTTTTGTTCCGGTTCACGGCTGCGAGGGAGCACGAGAGAGGAACGCTTGGGCACAAAATTTTTTCTCATCGAGCCAAGTGCGAGAGGCTTCGAGAAGACACTGACCGACACTGAAATCTGCCATTTATGGTCGCTAGCATTCGCCGTGGACGATTGCCTTCCACCGCTCGCCACTGGGGTTACAAATTTAGAGAAAGACATTCGTACGTACACATCCCTAAAGAGAGAGGCAAAAGTCTTCTGGATAGAATATTCCCTTCGTTAAAAGCTTTCTTTATCGTTTCAGAACGGTCTTTGAGGCACAGAGCATTGCCGTCTTCAGTTTAGAAGACGGCAATTGCAATGCTCTGTTTTGGCTCTGTTTCGCAGCCAAAAAGCCTAGAAGTAATTGGACTATGCTCGATCCCACTTCTGCAGCGTCAACCACAGGCGACGACGTCTTGGAAATTATGGTTCTCAGTTCAATCGGTGTTCCTGGTCATCTCATCTACCAGGTATGAGTATTCTTAATCTAATATAGCTAATCGAGTATGAGAAATGGGTTTGAGGCTCATGCGAAATTCATCTCTAGTTAAAGCTTTATCTATGTTTCAAATGTGTATTGACGTTGTCGTGATGACCTGGTAGTGATTCTTGGCCTTATATGTGGGTAGAAGTTCGTTGATTGAAGTGCATGTCACCTATTAGAGAGAAAATGTCTGATCAAAATCAGAATGCAGGTTCTCTGAAGGAAACAAGTTCAATAGCCATTTCTTCTAGTGTTTTACTTCTCGCATATGATTGTTGCATTTTCAAGTATGTCTATGTCATTTTTCATGATAGAACCGAGAGCCATATCTTGTTAACCCAACTATATAATCCGACTTGTCAAAACCATATTGCTTCTAGTCATGCATGAATCAATTCATGTTAAGTTTTGATTTAATGATTGATGCGGAAACCGTATTTCATAGTTCTCAAATTACCATGAACAAGACTGACCAATCGAGTTGTTGCTCATTTGGTTGATTCTTTTTTATATTCGATATGTTGACTACATATTTAATGAAAAGCAGCTTGCTAAAAAAACAAGTCTCGGAATTTGGAATGGAACAATTGAGTAGCTCATTAAAGGTCATAAAGCACATCGATGATGTCATTTGGCTATCGAATATGAGGGAAAGGGAGGAAAATCTTGAGCATCTGAAGCGCCGGACCAATCGCTCATAGTAAATGAAAGTAACACCAATGATGAGATTCAAGAAGCTCCCGAAGAATTGATGGATGTAAGTTTGCTTTTCCCATCCTCTTGTATAGCTAGATTTTTAAATTTAACACGAGTTTCTCTTGCGGCTATACGCCCACTAATTGAGTGCCAATTGACTTACTTTGCAGGCATTAGGAGACACATGTAGTGATCCCGAGGTCGACCTTGGGTGATGTTTCATGCTTAGCATGAAGCAATCTCCTTGGTCCTGCTCGTCATCAAGGTCCTCTTCACGCTAGAATCCCCTTGTGGCTCATCATGTAGGGACCATCTAGGTGACACAAAGCGCTTCCTCACCAGGACCTCCAACTCAAGGAGGAGGCTGCCGACATCCCTAACATCAATGAGGGCGTTGTTAACATCACCAACATCCCTAAGAATTACAATGAGAATGTTGTTAAGATCACCCAACCCTTTCACAGCAAATGGAGGGCATTTGCAAGGATTAATCGACTTAATGATATTATATTCGATTTATAGTATATATCGGTATATAGTTTTTGTAAGGTAATTTTTTTTATTTTTCTTTATTGTTCGTCTATCTCAGATTTAGAATTTCACGATGATTGTCATTAGTATAATTTCAAGAAAAAATAATATTTTCATACAAGCCAAACACGAAAAACCAGGATAGGAACCTTAGTCAATATGAATATCCCAAAAATTATAAAAGTTAAATTTCATGAAAAACATTGCTTACATGATACATTCAATAGGAATGTGAAGGCACTTTTCATAATCCATTAATTACCAAAAGGTCCATTTGAAAATAGACAATGTACCATAAAAGTTTTTGCATTTCAGTTAGTAAGGTAAGCTTAGCATTTTCAAGAACATATGAATCCTTTAAAGTAAAGGGATGATATGCATGACGAACGTTCAACCCCATGTTGGGATTTGCTTCCTGCCATTGCCATATCCTCATTGGCCTCTCTCTCTGCCTCTCAACAAAAATTGGGGGACACGATCTCATGCTGTCAAAAAAAGGAGGGATGTTCAATGAGCGACAAATAAGGAGGGATGCCCAATAATTGATGAATAAGGAGTCTCACCCTTATTTGATTCACTAGAGACTATCTGATTCAAATTAAATGACCAAATTTGCTTGCTCTAGAGTTTCTTCTATTTGTGAAAAAAGAACTAGAGGAGGGTTTCTCTCATCCAACAAGACAACCCTGTATGAGGCAGCTACCTCTGCCTATGCTGCGAAGATGGAGAATCTGCCTTTGTGGGAGCAACTTCGACGAAAGGAATGGTACAAAAACTCCATAGGTCTCTCTTCTTGCTTCTTTCTCCTTGGTTGGCCAGGCTCCAATCCCTTTTTTTTTTTCTTTTTTCCTTTATGGTTTTTTCTGTGCTCGACCTTTCGTCACTAATTTCTCGTACAGATTCATACATTATCGTTGTTTTTCTCAAGAACTGTGATTTTGTTTTTCGTTGTTGTTAGAATTAGTGTGATCAAGGTTACAGATGATACATCTTGGATATCTAAAGAACCCAAATAAGGGTTGAAGTTTACCTAGATTTTGAGTGGTTTTGCCTGAAAATTCGATCTTGTCAGTGCAACTTTTTGATTTTGGCTCACTGGTGGGCCACCTTTGACCACCTCGGCACTTGATTCCATCGATGAAATGTTGAGTGGCGGAGGGTAGGTAAAGTTATTTTGTATTGTTAACTAGTGAGCTATTGCACATGCGACCCTGAAAGCGAAATCAAAAGTTGGATATTATGATGATAAGTTGGACGTGACTCAACCCGGTCCTTATATAGAAATGACATCCCGATCCCACAAGATAAACATGATCTTTGTAGTTACATGTTGAGGGGGGCGGCAAAAATCGTGACTTTAAAGCCTACAGCAGCCACGTTGCCAAATTTGACCAAGACCCAACAAATCCATGCCCCAATTATTTTCTCCCGCAATCAAGTTTGCTTGGGCGGCGAACTTGCCTGGACGTGGCCGACTAGGACCACGAAATTTGTGAGATCTTGACGTTTATCATATTCTATTTTCGTTTCTTTATTCGTTTGCCTAGACTAGTTTAGTAGCTTGATGAACGGGTGATGGTGACGATGATTGATAGGGATAAGACTGGTTTTGTCTCAAAGTACAGCGCGATTAGGACCTTCAAGTGGGAATTTTTTAAAATTAAGGTATGATCACAGATGGAGAGATTGACCATGTCATTTGCAGTTTTTTTTTCAATATTATTGTATACGAGGTTGCTTTCAAGTTTCAAGGACTTTGGGACTTTTTGCCTCGAAATTCAAAGACCTACGAGAAATGGAATTTGGGTGCGGATGCAGCTTCTTTGGATCGACAGTGCGTGGTCGAAACCCAATAATATGATAGGCCCAACATAATGTTTCAGATGTGAGCACCTGTGGGTATTTAAAGTGACGAGGAAGACGGAAAAACTATTAAAAAAAAAAAAATCATAAACTTATTGTATTAGTATCAATATATATATACCTTTCAATTGAATTAATTTAATTTTAAACCTTTTCACATTGGTATCAATTCAATCCATCCAGCCAATTTAGACAAAAATTTCTCGACATGACACCAACCGCGTCTTCATGACATATGTCGGCGTTGATGTGGATAATTTTTAATATTTTTTTCCTGCCTTCTCCTTCCTTGGGCTTGTAGGGAAAAAAGAAAAAAAAAAAAAAAAATAGGAAAAAAATTAAAAAATACTCAAAAAAAATCAAAAATCATTGTCCATTAACGGTATGCCACATAAGATAAGATGGTAAAGATCCAAGTTAGCGATTTCCGACTTAAATTGGTCGAATGGACTGAATTGGTACTAATGTGAAAAAGTTTATGACTAAATTAGTCCAACTGAAAGGTTTAGGAAGGAATTAGTATTAATATAATAGATTTATGACTTTTTTTACTTTTTCGGCACTTTTCCCCAACGAAGACTATTCTAGGTAGGTAAATTCGGGGCTTATGAAATATCTTGCTAACATCGTGGGTCAAGTAAGATGCAAATCTGAATTTGGATGGACCTTAAGAAAAACATTGGATTGTTTAGGCACGATAGTGTGTGAAACCAAACATGTAATATGTGTATTATGTTTTACAGCACATCGATCAGATTACCAACCCGAGAGTCCCAAAATATTTTTATACATTGGGTTCGCGAAATGTTAGTCGAAAATAGAAGAAGCATGACATAGTTAGAGGGAACCCTACTAACCACCTTCCCTTTGCAAAATCAAAATTAATCTCCAGAGTGTTTGGTGCAAGGATGGTGGAGAGGGAATAGCAACAAATTACAAATGTTTTCGATAGTGGTCGGAAGTAGTCGGCAGCGAGTTACCGGTACCCTGCGTTTTGCTCCCCGTTTTGGACATGTCCATCATGTTTTGGATGCAGCTGGTATCAATTCTAGTAATAGGTTCGATATTCATGCCGACTGCTTGTTCATGTATGCTAACCCACTTCTATTACGTGTTTGTCCACGATCTCCATCACTTCTTTTAAGAATGAGGTTTGGCCTAGAAAAAACTATTCTCAATTTTTTTTTTGACTTTAACCTGTTTGGCATTAACCCAAACTGCTTTTTGCCACATGTACGCCGCCCAAGTGTATGCCATTTTGCCTATCTGCATGTTTGGTTATGAGAGATGATTGGTTTCGGGATGGATCGATTCTCATCCTCAAACCGGGAACCGTACTATCAAGGACGATTCCTAGCTTCTAACATCGTGAACTGGGCCCACATGGTCCTGGAACAGGTGGTGATTTCTTTCTTTCTTTCTTTCTTTCTTTCATTCTTTCGTTTTTCTATTCCATGCAAGGAAGCTCAAATGTTTGAGATGTATGTATATATACAAAATGGGTGATTGATCGTATGCCCATGCCCAATCTCAATGTTTTGGCCCATTAAGCTCGAAGGAAATTAGCCCTTGTTAATTAGAGGAGAGAAAAACCTAAAAGCCCACTCAGAGCACAAAATAAAACAAACCCAAGAAGGAATCAAAATGGACACCCCCAAAAAAAGGCCTAACGTTTCCCATTTCCCTTCGTTCCTTTTAGCTCGCGTGTCCATAGCGAATGGCTCGCCCGATTCCTTCTCTAGAGCTGGCATTTGCATGACGGGATCAGCTCTTGATCATGCACACGCGGAACCGAAGGAGAAATTCTCTCCCTAGGAAGCGATTCTGTTGGGATTTTCACGTCTCTGGACGCTGTTCACCGCTGCTGTCATTCATTTTTAACGCCGTGCATCGGAGCTCAGCTCTGCTTTGTTTCTCGGCCGGGAACTTGTGAAGTGGCTTGGCCCGCCGGCGCCGATCCTCATCGCTGGTGCACTGAGGTTGGGAGTCGTAGAATTTTTCGCCGGTCAGAATCGATAATCCATCTCAAGAGGGCGCGGAGCTGAAGGAAGGAAATTATTTTTGTTCGGGTTCACGGCTGCGAGAGAGCACGAGAGAGGAACGCTTGGGCACAAAATTTTTTCTCGTCGAACCAAGTGCGAGAGGCTTCGAGAACACACTGACCGACACTGAAATCGGCCATTTATGGTTGCTAGCATTCGCCGCGGACGATCGCATTCCGCTGCTCGCCACCGGGGTGACAAATTTAGAGAAAGACATTCGTACGTACACATCCCTAAAGAGAGAGCCAAAAGTCTTCTGGATCGAATATTCCCTTCGTTAAAAGCTTTCTTTATCGTTTCAGAACGCTCTTTGAGGCATAGAGCATTGCCGTCTTCAGTTTAGAAGACGGCAGTTGCAATGCTCTGTTTTGGCTCTGTTTCGCAGCCAAAAAGCCTAGAAGTAATTGGACTATGCTCGATCCCACTTCTGCAGCGTCAACCACGGGCGACGACGTCTTGGAAATTATGGTTCTCAGTTCAATCGGTGTTCCTGGTCATCTCATCTACCAGGTACGAGTATTCTTAATCTAATATAGCTAATCGAGTATGAGAAAAGGGTTTGAGGCTCATGAGAAATTCATCTCTAGTTAAAGCTTTATCTATGTTTCAAATGTGTATTGACGTTGTTGTGATGACCTGGTAGTGATTCTTGGCCTGATAAGTGGATAGGAGTTCATTAATTGAAGTGCATGCCACCTATTAGAGGAAATGTCTGATCAAAATCAGAATGCAGGTTCTCTGAATAAGTTCAATAGCCATTTCTTCTAGTGTTTTACTTCTCGCATATGATTGTTGCATTTTCAAGTATGTATATGTCATTTTTCATGATTGAACCAAGAGCCATATCTTGTTAACCCAACTATATAACCCGACTCGTCAAAACCATATTGCTTCTAGTCATGCATGAATCAATTCATGTTAGGTTTTGATTTAATGATTGATGTGGAAACCGCATTTCATAGTTCTCAAATTACCATGAACAAGACTGACCAATCAAGTTGTTTCTTATTTGGTTGATTCTTTTTTATATTCGATATGTTGACTACATATTTAATGAAAAGCAGCTTGCTAAAAAAACAAGTCTCGGAATTTGGAATGGAACAATTGAGTAGCTCATTAAAGGCCATAAAGCACATCAATGATGTCATTTGGCTATCGAATATGAGGGAAAGGGAGGAAAATCTTGAGCATCTGAAGCGCTGGACCAATCGCTCATAGTAAATGAAAGTAACACCAATGATGAGATTCAAGAAGCTCCCGAAGAATTGATGGATGTAAGTTTGCTTTTCCCATCCTCTTGTATAGCTACATTTTAAATTTAACACGAGTTTCTCTTGCGGCTATACGCCCACTAATTGAGTGCCAATTGACTTACTTTGCAGGCATTAGAAGACACATGTAGTGATCCTGAGGTCGACCTTGGGTGACGTTTCATGCTTAGCATGGAGCAATCTCCTTGGTCCTGCTCGTCATCAAGGTCCTCTTCGCACTAGAATCCCCTCGTGGCTCATCATGTAGGGCCATCTGGGTGACGCAAAGCGCTTCCTCACCAGGACCTCCAACTCCAAGGAGGAGGCTGCGCTAACATCAAGGAGGCTGCCGACATCCCTAAGAAGTGCAATGAGGACGTTGTTAACATCACCAAGCAGAGCACTGGAGAGGGCATTTGGAAGGATCTCATCCTCAACCTGACCCTATCCTTCCACAACGTGCTCATTGGAGAGCATTTGCGAGGATTAATCGACTTAATGATATTATATTCCATTTATAGTATATATCAATATATAGTTTTTGTAAGGTAATTTTTTTATTTTTCTTTATTGTTCGTCTATCTCAAATTTAGAATTTCACGATGATTGTCATTAGTATAATTTCAAGAAAATATAATATTTTCATACAAGCCGAACACGCAAAACCAGGATAGGAACCTTAGTCAATATGAATATCCCAAAAATTATAAAAGTTAAATTTCATGCAAAACATTGCTTACATGATACATTCAATAGGAATTTGTAGGCACTTTTCACAATCCATTAATTACCAAAAGGTCCATTTTGAAATAGACAATGTACCATAAAAGTTCTTGCATTTCAGTTGGTAAGGTAAGCTTAGCATTTTCGAGAACATATGAATCCTTTAAAGTAAAGGGATGATATGCATGACGAACGTTCAACCCCATGTTGGCATTTGCTTCTTGCCATCGTCATATCCTCATTGGCCTCTCTCTCTGCCTCGCAACAAAAATTGGGGGACACGATCTCATGCTGTCAAAAAATAAGGAGGGATGTTCAATGAACGATAAATAAGGAGGGATGCCCAATAATCGACGAATAAGGAGTCTCACCCTTATTTGATTCACTAGAGACTACCTGATTCAAATTAAATGACCAAATTTGCTTGCTCTAGAGTTTCTTCTATTTGTGAAAAAAAGAACTAGAGGAGGGTTTCTCTTATCCAACAAGACAACCCTGTATAAGGCAGCTACCTCTGCCAGTGCTGCAAAGATGGAGAACCTGCCTTTGTGGGAGCAACTCCGACGAAAGGAATGGTACAAAAACTCCAGAGGTCTCTCTTCTTGCTTCTTTCTCCTTGGTTGGCCAAGCTCCAATCCCTTTTTTTTTTTTTTTTTCCTTTCTGGTTTTTTCTGTGCTCGACTTTTCGTTGCTAATTTCTCGTAAAGATTCATACATTATCGCTGTTTTTATCAAGAATTGTGATTTTGTTTTCGTTGTTGTTAGAATTAGTGTGATTGGGGTTACAAATGACACATCTTGGATATCTAAAGAACCCAAATAAAGGTTGAAGTTTACCTTGATTTTGAGTGGTTTTTGCTTGAAAATTCGATCTTGTCAGTGCAACTTTTTGATTTTGGCTCACTGGTGGGCCACCTTCGACCGCCTCAGCACTTGATTCCATCGATGAAATGTCGAGTGGCGGAGGGTAGGTAAAGTTATTTTATATTGTTAACTAGTGAGCTATTGCACATGCAACCCTGAAGCGAAATCAAAAGTCGGATATTATGATGATAAGTTTAAAGCTGGGCTGAAATTGCTCGTGATATTATGATGATAAGTTTAAAGCTGGGCGGAAATTGCAATTTAGGCAAAATACAGGTTGCTTAGTTTAGCCATGTTCCCTATATTAGTTAAAATTAATTCATTTATATGTCACTTTTAAGTAGTTAAGAATTTGAATTTTGGAATTAGTAGTTGAATTTTGGCAGTTTGGAGTGCTAGGATGCACGTGTAAATTGTGTTAGAGAAATCCCATATCAATTGGTGTAAAGCAATTAATATTTTATAATCAGTTTATAACTCATTGACTTAAACTTTCGAGTGAATGTATGTATAATTGGATATGTTAACAAGTTCAGATTTGGGCTCCCTCTTGGTGTTCTCTCTAGGCGAAAGGTATTGAACTTCTGATAAGCGCCAACAAATGGTATTAGAACCGATGGTAAATTGATAGGCTCCCAATCTATTTAAGTTGAGATATCTTCATGCAGAAGGATATCTAGATTAAGGGGAAGTAAACCTAACACAGAGTTCACACGTAAGGGGGAGATTGTTAGAATTAGAGAAATCCCATATTAGAGAATTGGTGTGGTGTAGAGTAATTAATATATCTTAGTTGGTTAATAAATCATTGACTTAAATTTTTGAGTGAATGTAAGTTTAACTAGATATGTTAACAAGATCGAACTTGGGCTTTCTTTTGGCAATCTCCTCAGGCGAAAGGTATCAAGCGAAAGTTTTTATAACAGTTGGCAGTGATCTCACAAAATTTCACTTGGTATTAGAGCAGGAGGTCCTAAGTATAAATCTTTCCAAGCTCCTATTTGCCTCACCAATTACGTATTTCCACGCTTAATACTAGACAAAAAAACTAGACTAAACGTGAGGGGGAGAGAGAATAATTAAATATTAAACTGCACCTTCATCTAACAACTTTAGCGTTTAGAAATGTTAATGTGTTATCACAAAATCTCACATGATATCAAAGTAGGAGGTCCTGAGTTCGAATATTTCCAAGCCTCTATTTACCTCCTCAATTAAATATTTCCATACTTGATACTAGACAAATGTCGTGACCTCTCCCTAAGGCCCTTCGGAAGTGGTTTAGAGATATTGCTCGGAAGACGGTCCGAATGGTTCACCTAAAGATGGCAATCCAAGGGGTCCATCAATTAAGAGCATGGGCCCTCCCAAGTATATACCTTGTGTGATGTTAGATTTCGTTTTTTAATTCTTTAACACCCTAAGTATTTTCTAGGAGTCGTCACTAGCCATTTGGGGTCAGCTAGAAACCAATTGAGATATAATAGTGTCATCTCAATTCCTACGCAACCAAAATTTCTAGGTTGAGGGACTTAATTATGCTAATATTTTTATTAATACCCTTTCGGTACCTCTAACTTGAAGTGTCTTATCTAAGTGCTCATACAATCTTGATTTTGTCAATTATGATCCTAAAGGTATTAATCCACTAAGTGAGCATGCAAATATTCTTGTAGGGTTCAGTATGATTCTAAACTAATCCTAATTGCTCTTGAAAGGAAATTAACAATCAATTTATTAAAAGATGGTGTGATAAGTAAACACCAAAGTAATTGAAAGCATATCTAAGTGCAAGAAAGGAAAACACAATACAAATTGGGCAAAAAATATACATGGCCTTATTTTTGAGCCTCGAGACATGATCTCTCGAAAGCTTGCTATTTGAAACTAGGGCGAACCTAAGTCTAACTAATTGATTGCGGAGGTGCAAAGGCTAGACTAGCTTAATCATTTATTTAAAAGATGAGGCTAAGTCTAATTGGTTTTATTTGGCATAACCTATGCTAATTACTTAAACTAGCCTAATTAATACTACACTAGTCTAAACCATTACAAAAGATTAAAGACCAGCATGGACATTGATTTGTCGCCACCATTTACTCACCAGAGAAGGTGCGTGGCAAGATCTCCTCCTCCACCTAATCCCGTTCGTTCGCCACACACTCATCTGTACCATTGGGATCCACTTCTTCCAACAAGCCCTCAAGCGGGCGTGGCAAGATCATCTCCTCCACCTAACCTCGTTCATCCGCCACACGCTCATCTGCACCATCGGGATCCACTTCTTCCAACAAGCCCTCAAGCGGTCCCGGGCTGTTCATCTATGTCTTTGCATTAATCTCATGTCATCTCACGTGTTTGCATTATGTTAAGCTCAATTCTTAGCGTCGTAACCCGTTTGTTATCTTCCGAGGTGCATTAGTTTATCTAGGTTGTAGTTTACTTCTACCATGCATATCAATGAAGACGAAAAGAAAAATCAAAGTTGCATTTATGTAGAAATTGCATCATAGGAATAGGTCTAATTCAAGCTTAGACTCCATTTATTTTGTGATATTTCAACATTTATAACACCTAGGAAATTGAGTTAACTCACAATCTTTTCGTAGTCAACCGAAAACTTATATTTAAATTCAGGAAAATGATTTCCTTTTTAAAAGCCAAAAAACATTGACTTTTTATAATTTTTCATTTTCCTTCTTGTAGGGTTGTCAGAATCGAACCGAGATACGAACCAAACTGAATTGAACCAAAAATTTCGTGCATTTCGATTCGATTTTAATTCGAATAATCAAAATTAAATATTTTTTTTAAATTCGGTTTATTTCAGTTCGGTTCAATCCGATTGAACCGAGCTGAAATAAACACTTCGGTTTTAGCCCTAAAACTAAAAGCCCTATCTTGCCCTCGCGCTGCATCTGCCATCTCCTGCGTCGACTCAAAGCAAGAAGCCATCTCCTGCGTCGACTCAAAGCTTTTAGCTGTGTTCAAGATTCGGCTCCGTCATTGCTTTTGCTCCAGAGATTGAGCGGTAAGTTCGTCGCTTCGTTCGTTGCTGCTTCTTGTTCTTTGTATTGTCTCTTGTTGTTCCCCGAGTGTTTGATGAGGTTTTTGGGGCAAGGGGCTTGCGGATTGATTGAGTTCTTATCGGCATGATTTTGTGTCCCGAGATCGATTCTTGGAATTATGGAACCATTAGGTTGTAGTTGCTGTTCTTAAGTTATTGTTACGTGCAAAGCTTCGAGTGAAGTTTCCGGTCGTGCGCGTAAGGTGTTCGATGAAATGATGATGAGAAACCCATTTGACGTTAGGTGCATTTGCACTGAGTTGGAGTTGCATTTGCAGTGTCTTTCAATACATCAGTTTTTGATAAGTTAGCGTGGGCATAAACTCGTTTTGGCAAATCTGATCCAAAACAGAAAACAAAGCCATGAATAAAAAGCAAAAAAAAAAAAAAAAAAAGAAAAAAGAAGAAGAAGAAACCGAAAACTGATCCGAATCAAACTGAACCAATTTGGTTTTTCAGTTCCTTTCCAATTCGGTTCAAGCGAGTTTCGGTTCGGTTCAAGGGGGCACCCTTAATGGTTCGGTTCGGTTCGGTTCGGTTTTTCAAGAAAACCGAACCAAATCAAACCGTTTATACCCCTACCTTCTTGGAATAGGCCAGGAGCAAGCAGCATGCACATCTCAGTTTCTTTTCTTGTGGTAGAGGAAGAAAATGGAAAGAAAGGAGCAAAAGTCGAGAGATAAAAGTAGAGGAATGAAACACAATAACCTTCCTCATTGCAGTTGAGAATTTGGAATCAAGAACCAGCAGGAAATATCAAGCACTCCCAACTACAGAAACATGAATTCCTTAGCCGGTTGTGTACTGGAAGCACTTCACAAGTTCCAGGCTGTCCTAGAAATTCACAAATGATTGACATCAACCGCTTCATCAAATCGAACATGGATATTTTCATGATCCATCACTCGAGCGATACCGCGCCAAACTTCTCATTGTTGACTTGGTGCCCGTGGCATGGGTGTATTTGATAGGAAGCTCTTGAACAAAGCATGTGCATGAGAGGGAAGATACATTGGGACTTCGTGTCCTGATCCCAACACAGCAACGAATGTAAGCCCTTCGTATACCTCGATCCAACCTCCGAGCTGATCAGAAACCAAAGAGTCCTCTTTTAGTTTGCTGTGAATTACCGCGTGAAAGCTTTTCTTCAACTTGATTTGAATTGCACTTACCAGATTGTTATGGTTCCAGGGGTGCCATTTATTCTGTAGTTTGAGCTTAAGTGCCTCAATGTTGCGCCGAGTCGTTGACAAAGTAATGGCTATATCTGTAGTCCCGCTGCTCAAAAGTAAAGAAATAATCTGTGAAAAACAAATATTCGGTACTACTGATGTCTAAAAGAAAAAAAAGACTTCTTGATGATGAATTAGAATATGACATTCACTTTCATCGTTTAATGTTAATGCACTAATTCTACCAATTCAATACAATTTTGATTAAATGCATTGGAATGATTTTCTCTTGATTCTAAATCTAATACGACTTACCTATATATCCAAATGCGTAAATGGGCCTCTACGAGTTCTTTTAGAACCGGCAACATCGATGATTCTGTGTCACTTTCTATGTAGTTCTTTTGAACCAGGTCACTGCATAAGCCAAACCACATGATTCATTGTTCTCCTGAAATTTTTCATGCCCTTGATTTGAGTGAAGTTCTTGTATCATGAACAATACCTGTCTAGAGTGTAGTTCACTGGAATATAGGAGGGGTCAATGTGGAAAGCTTCCTGCACCTCTCGCCTTCTCAAGTAATTAATAGTGTCATTATCCGAGTAATATCCAAACCCATCTCTGTACATCAAATCCTACTTGCAGAGAAAAACGAATGATAAGTATCAAAGTGCTGTCAGGCTTTCTTATCCGTTCATTTTCTAGCCTCTAAGAATAAATTCAGGAGCTCTCTCACCTGTATGGGGCTCGCAGATGGTCTCATATATAGGTTAAAATTGTTGACGTCTCCAATTTCATTCATAAATGCTTCATCCCAGGCTTTATTGCAGCCATCAGAATGTCTATCAACAGCGCAAAAGTTCTGTATGTTTCGGTATGTAGTGTCTGACAGCAACCCGTGATTCCAAAAGTAATCAGCCATTCCCGGTTCTCCGGTTTCGTCGTCAAGAAGAGGGTTTCCTAGCTAAAAGATTTTACCCAAGAATGGCACTAGTTTAGTCCAGTTCAATGATGAAAATGGATATGCTTTGACATGCTGATTCCACACTAATCATCTCACCAATATTCCCTTGAGATTGATGATTGGTCGCACGATCCCGTTGTTGTGATTTAGTATCAGTCGAGCGAGTTGAGGCACATAATGTCCTGGTGTAAGTATTCATTATCGAACTCCTGAGTGACCTGAAATTACATTATAAATCAAATGGCCACAAAACACGCTTACCTGCATAGCTCTCTCCTGCAACATAGAAGTCCCGGTATTTGTATTTTGGAAAGATTTCGAGCCATTTATTTAAAAATGTGTGACTGTCCATGGCTGAGATAGAAAGAATCAGAAATAACTTTGAGACTTCTTACAAGAAAGTATTGAGCAGAAGACACAAAATTTAAGCCAGGGTAACCAGATAGAGCAAGTCATAAGTCCCGACCGGTGCTATTATCTCCGATCGACTCAGCAACGTTGAGGATAGAAAATCCAGCTCCAGCAGGGGAATCGAGGAAGAGCAAATTGGCCTCTAGGAAAAAAGAAAACAACAGGATGTTATTATTCAATCTTCGTCTTAAATATGGATTTCTTAGTGATGACGCATTGTTTACAAGTTTGAAACAAGTAACATTCATAATGATAAACATTGGTTCAAATACAAAAACAAAAATGGATCATTTGGTCTGCCGTCAAGAAAAAGTAGTTACTTTGGTCCAAAGTTATATCGGACAACGAGTTGACAGGATAAAGCTAACCGACTGATATACCGAAAATGTTCAGCCTCCATACTATAATCTGCACACTAATTTAGACCATATTCAACACTAGTATAAATTCTCAATTGAGTTTTGCCTGAGAGAGAGGCGGGCCTAAAAATTTTCTTGAGTTTGGCTTTCCCTCATCAATAAAAACAAACAGCAACTCACATAAGGTAATAGCCATTCTAGACATTCAATGAACGAGTCTTTATCAAGTTTTAATACACGAAGCCTTGCTGAAACAAAATTACCAGTGTTCCATGCAAATTGTCTCTTAGAAAGCTTCCCGTCGGGCAAGATCTGAAAGGGTCCGATCTCTTGAAAAGCCCCGTATCCGATTGTTGAGGCACCGGGTCCTCCATTGAGCCACAGGAGAAGAGGTTTAGACTCTGCATCTGATGACGCTTCAACCAACCAATAGAACAGCTTCTTCTTTTCGTTTATGGTCACATATCCTGAATACTGAGCAAAACTCGCGTCCATAGGTTGTCCAGGTAATGTCGTGATCTTGGCATTTGCTGCTTCATCTTTCGAAGGTCTTGCAGCGATGGACGACACCAGTAAGTTCAACAAGAGAAGGCAAACAGTATTCGATGACGCTTCTTTCACCATCTTTCAATTGTGTCTTGGTGGGGTTTCTTCTGAATGTTCTTGGAATCCTTCTCCTCTTATACATCTGTGCATGTTTTGGTGTTAACCAATCGACTGAAGAGACAAAGTTGTTTGCATGGTTTTTGGGCAAATAACAGTAATTTGTTGCCTCTTGTTGGCAACAATACGTCATTCTTCTAGAGGTTTTGAGGGTTTTAAGTTAAGATGTTTGTTTTACCAATGTCGAGCTTTTCTGAGCTGTAAGCACAAGGGATGGCTGAATTAGGGTTGTGCGAGTTAAGGGCAACAAGGCTCGAGACTGCGATGCAGAGTCTGTTACCAGTGAAAAAAAAAAAGAAGGAAAAGAGAAGAAAAGAAAAAAGAAAAGGAAAAGGAAAAGGAAAAGAATAAATAAATAAATTCAGGAAAAATATTAAAATTTTAAAAATTGTTCACGTCTATACTGGTCATGCCACGTAGGATGGCCAAAGATCCACGTCGTCGGCGATTTTTCGATCAAAATTGATCTGATAGACTATATTATCATATTGTCAAAATGTTTAGGACTAGATTTGCCATATTGAAAGGTTAAGAACTGAATTAGCACAAGCGTAATAGGTTAAATTTTTTTTGAAATTTTCTTAATTATTTCGACGTCACTAACTTCTAATAGGAAATAGGTCGCTGATCAAATAAATCGGAGCGATCCACTTAGCTATGACAAATCTATTAGCACGATGCCTGATTGAGTTTCATAAAGCAATTGCCAAGAGATTTGGTGAGATTACTATTATTGATTTGCAGAGAAGAAAAAAAAATTGAGGATAAAAATTTCTCTTCAAGTTCATATTCCTTAACCTTATTTTGTTCATTAAAATAAGTAAACATTATCTCCTGCGTCCTAACTTTTATTTTTGTTCTAGCCAAAAATAACTTTTATTTTTGTCAAGAAAAGGCATATGTCCTTATTTCATATTTTGATAAGCAATTGAGGAGAACATGTACTAGGACGTGATAATGAAAGGGAGCCGTGGTAAGAAAAGTTGAGAATAATAATTAATTAATAACTATATGTGCCTCACTTCTTCTTTTTGGTGAAAAACGTAGGTCTTTGACTGTCAACTTCGAAGTTTCCTCGTTATACTACTGAAATATCTTAAAATATTTTTTTAATATATCATTAGGATGGACAGAAAAATGGAAATAATGGTAGCGGGATTTAGGCAGGCAATGAGAATATTAATAGTACGAAAACGATATGCTAGAAGACCGATTTGGTCCTTTTTACCCAATAAACGGCCCTTGAAATTGGCAAATGTGAAACCAGCTGGTTAGATGGTCCAAACAGTGTATTGTGGGACATCGAACCTGGAATATGCATGTTAGGTTTTATATCACATTTACCATATTTCTGATCTTAGAGTCTAATAGGTTTACATCACATTGATCTCGAGAACAGGCGAAGCAGAATAACTCAAAATCCATCTCCAAGGTGTGCGTGGTACAAGCATGGTGAAGAGGATTAGCAACAAATTACACAGGAGTCGACATTTTTATAGGAGAGCGCTGGCGGTTGTGGCAACAAAATACCGATACCCCACATTTTATTTTGAAATCCAAGCTAAATTCTGCTACTGTGTGAACCAGGACACGATATTCAACGTTTGTGCGGAACGTGAAGCAGTGTGTTGTACATGAATCTCTTGAGATAAGCATCATAAAGAGTAGCTTAATGAATGGTGAATTGCCTAGTTTGAGGACAACCGGCCATTTGGAATCAGAAAATGCAAGCAATCCATGTCTTCTATAAGAGGAGAGGCGAAGGCCCATTATCTATTTTATTAGCGACATAGCGAATGACCTGTTTGGTATCTCGAAAAGATCACCCGTAGGACGTTTTATCATAAATTGCCAAATAGAATTCGCCCGCAAAGGCAGGATACCAGGTAGGAGTGTTAACAATTCAGTTCGGTTCGGATTTTGGAAATCCAAACCACACCGAACCATTAGGGTGAGCATTTGAACCGAACCCAATAGTGATTCGAACCAAATATAACCCGAACTAAAAACCCGGTTCGATTCGGTTTAGTTCGGTTCGGATCAGATCGGATTTTCGGTTTTTCCCCCCCTTTTTTTTTATTCGCGTACCCTTTCTCTCTCTCCTCCCACCGCGCCCTTCCCTCTCTCTAATGGGGCTTTTTGCTTCACCTTCACAACAGTAGTGGTTTCTCCTCCACCTCCACCGCAAAGACGAAAACCAAATGCTCGTGCCTTATATCACATTCTCTCCACTACAAGACCACTCAAAAGCCCCGAACTGCACTAGTAAAAATCCAGAGCTGAATTCCCCACATCCGCAACCACTCCAGCTCCAATTTCACCTCCAGAAGCGAAACACACCCAACATTTTTTCTCCCAAACCCAGAAAAAAAAAAAAAAAAACCGTCTTTTAAGGGCATTCCACACCCAGTCAATCGCAAAACAAACGAAAGGCGCCAATCTCTCACAAGCCATCACATCTCCTAGAACAGCAGCGGGCATGCGCGAGCTCGGAAGATAGAAAAGGAAAAAGAAAACTCTCCCGCCGCAAAATCACGAGCAAGAGGGTGGGCCTCGTCCGCTACGAAGAAGAATCCGTGAGGATGCGAGAGGGAACGGAGAATGAGCTCATGAATTAATGGAAACTTCTGAAGGGATTGGATGAGTGAGAGAGAGAAGGGAGACGTGAAGATTGAGAGAGAGAAACCCAGCCGCGATAAGATTGAATCTGGATTTCGCGCATTTTCAGTGAACCGGTAAAAAGAAATGTGGTTTTTTTCATAATCCGAACCGAAAAACGAACCTAATAAAAAATGCACGAAATTTCAATTTAATTTCATTTGGTTTCGGTTTTGACTCGATTTTCGGATTCAGTTCTAACGCCCTTAATACCACGACTTGTTAAAGCTAAAAGGGCTTTCGCCGCAATGCCTGTTGAAAAAATGGTCCGGCCACTTATAACCAGTGGCTTGATTTGGAAAGTGATACCAGTACTTTACTGGGTGTCTTACCACGGAAGGGACAGTACAGCATAAGGAAAGTGACGTTTGGACCAGAAAAGGCATATCCAACGTCGTGTGCTCATCAAAGTCCTCGTTACCGACGTTGTACTCGGTGCCTTGTATCATAACACTTGTATTGTACGATGAGTGTATTCATCTTGCTCGTCTAAGCCATACATTCGAATCGTTATGATCATGTTTTCCTAAGGCTAGTCTCCGGATCATGAAATCTATGCGCTCCTCAGTAATTGCCTTATGCGCCTTGCTTGAAAGGCCTTCATTATTTTATTCAATTAGCATTATCCAAATAAGGAGAAATTTATCGGGATAAATGAATACTGCGCGATGCTCACATAATTTATTGGGACACGATTTAACATGGTCCTATCTGTCAACGAAATCTTGATCAAACAAGACAAAAATAATCTTTGCAGTGACATGTTGAGAGGGGTGGCAAAATTGTGATAAAAGCCAATAGCAATCAGCTTGCCAAATTTGACGAAGACCCAACAAATTCATGTCAATTATTTTTCCCGGAATCCAGTTGCTTGGGCGGCGAACTTGCTTGGACGTGGTAGACTCGGACCACGAAATTTTGTGAGGTTTTTGACATTTCGTTTTATCTAATTTTTCATTTTCATAAGACTTATTCACTAGTTTGATTGATGAATGGTGATACCGATGACGATGATGATGAGACTAGTTTGTCTGCAGAACAGCGACCATGCCTATCACGGGAGAAATTGAATTAAGGAATAATCAGATGGAGAGAGTGATTAGAAGCACGGTTTGACCATGTTACTGCACGTACTTTTCAATATAAGCCAGAACATCCTATATTTATTTATTTATTTTATCGAAATGAATACGATGTTGCTTTCAAAGACTTTGTTTTTTGCTCGAACATAATTTGAGACTGTTGAACTTGAGAGGCTACTTGAATATCATGCTAAAATCATGGATCAAATAAGACACAAATCAACGTAATAAGGATTTTCTGACCCAAAAAAAAAACGTAATAAAGATTTGCCGATCGTACAAGCTTTTTTTTTAAATTCCAGGGCGGAGATCATAGCTTCGAGCTACTTGTTTTCCTCTCGCCGAATCTATTGTAAGAGCATCAACGTCCCACGTTTTCAGCTTCTTCCAGTTGGATAAATCAGGTAAGCGTAGCAAGGAACAGCCTCTGATGTGAAGACTTTCTAGTGATTCCAATTTGTCAAGACCTTGAATCTCACCCAGTTTCGGACAGCCCCGGAAGACCATGAGCTTCTTGAAGTTAGATAAGTCGGAAAGGTCCACAACTTCAAGAGATCTGCAATCGTAAACTCCAAATTCCCTCAAACTAGATGGAAGCTGTCCAACGCGGTGTAGCTCGTTGCAGTTCCCGAGTAGAAGGTTTTTTTAGACAGCGAAAGCAACCCAAATATGAGCTTATGCTGGTGATACTTGGAAGTTCCAACATACACCCTGGGCCCAAGATGCTGAAGATCATTGGACAGTTACGATGTCGAATCGAGACCCATTTTGAAGGAGAACGTAATTCCAGATCTATTAAATTCACTAAGTTGGAGATCTCCGGATTTTTTCCTAAGACTACTGTTGAGGACAGACGTAGAATTACCAAACTCTGTGGAAGCTTTGGTACATTCTTCACTAGAGTGTCTGTTAATTTCAAAATCTTCAAGACTGGTAGTCTCGCAATATCACTAGGAATCATCTCTAGCAGCGTGCAATCCTTTCCATAAATCTCCTCGAGTTTCTCCAGCATCCCAATAGCCTCGGGTAACTTTTGCATGCGACTGTAGTTCATCTTCAACACTTTCAAGCTCTCTAGATTGACAATGGTAATTGGCAACTCTGTAATGCCTGTTTCCGAGATATCCAACTCAGCTAAACGTTTCAGCATTCCAATAGAGTCGGGAAGCATCATTAGCTTGGTGGCTCCAACAATGACCAAGCGCTCAAGATTTACGAGTTCTCCGATTGAGCTTGGAACTCGACTAATGCTTCCATAGAAACCATATTTCTCTATGCGCAACTCGGTCAATGCTTTCAGAGAACCCAAATCATCAGGTAGCGCTTGGAGCTTAAAACATCCACCTAGTCTCAAGTGCTTCAAATGTCTCAGGTGAACAATGGATCTATCAATTCTTAACAAACTTTCACACTTCTCTAGATTTAATATTTCTAAAGATAAATAAGCAGAGAGGTCAGGAGTTGTGCTTAACTTGTGGCACCATGACAAATCAAGGACCTTTAATCTTGTAGCCACCTGCCATAAGCAAAAATATCGACTAAGGAAGCATTCCACCAAAGTAACTTCATAAATGCCCTGTGCAAATCCATTCCTTTATGACTTAAGCCAAAACCACTCTCTGGCACACATTTTTTCATTTTTTTCCAATATTATCCCCATCAACAAATAAAAGAAAATGGATCTATTTTCAAAGCACCCCTGGATCGAATAATAAAAAGACAAAAGAATGTAAGCAACATATCTCTTATAGATTATAACATCCCTTTATCCCTTTTCAACTTCATCATGGAATTACCGATATTGTCCCCGACACTAGTACTTATGACTTTCCTATGTAAATGCATCATCAATAAACATCAATATAGAAAATAATCTTACGTGTCTTCTAACAATCAACTAATCTATTTATGCAGTTTTCTGTTTTCTTTTTTTTTTTTTTTTGTTTCATACATTAAGATAAGGGCAGTATTAGCGCTCACATAACCTTTGAAGAGCATAACATCTTTTTAAACTATTGATGTACTCAACAAGTCAATTTGCATGTGCAATTTTACTCGCATCCTATGTATAGTATAGATAGTCTTATTCACCACTTATGTTTAAACATCTAGTAGTGACAACTTATTGGCTTGATTAGGGAACTCAAAACAATTGTGAATGTTCATATAATGTTCTATAAAAGTAGTGTAAGTCAATACATATGAAGCAAGATCAATTATTCCATTAGATGATTTAACAATTCGATAAATCACTTGCATGAATATCTGAATAAGTCATTTCCCAAAAATGGAGTTACTAGTAACATGGAATGTCCACATTACAATACCCTTTAATCAAGCAGCTACAATCAATTTGAATAAGAAAGCCATCTTTCAACCAAAAAAGAAGAAGAAGAAAGCCATTAGGAAAAGATTTGCCATAAATGATAAAACAGCAATAGCATAGTATCAATGTAAATTATAAATGCAATGCAGATTAATGATCAACAACCAAATCTGAACATCTTTTTTTTGGTTAATTTATCGTTTCATTCAATAAAAATGGAAAACGCAATCTTGAAAGATCTACACATGTTACATTCTCTCCATAAACACAACAAAATATCTATGAATAGAAAATTGAAAGAATGAAGTAATAATATCGAAGGTAACATTCTTCCCGTTGACCATAGTGTGTACAACAAATCTATGACTTAAATGTAAAGTAATTGTTTGAGTCAATATAATTCTAGTGAAAACTAGTTCAGCTTTGGAATGAGGGATAGTTGTCATAAGCCTTCGTCAAGACCAAGACTTGTTCTATGAATTAAGTCAATAAACTTTATTAAAAAAAAGGATCAATAAAATGATGATCTACAACCCCATGCGACACAAGAGCTGGTGTGACTCGAAGAAAATATAACATGTTATACCAAATTATTTGTACACACATACCTTGAGTTGAGTCCAACCACCCCAATATTCATCTATTGAGCTATGTGATAGGTCAAGGATGACTAGATTTTTTGGGCAAAAGTTGGTTGCCTGCATTTCTTTTGGACATTGTTGCCAACAAAGCCATCTCAATTCTGAAAAGAGACCCTCAAGGTCTCCAGAGAGGGTCCTACCAGATATTGTGAGAAATCTAATATTTGGCACTTTGATAAAGTCTTCTGGTGTCAAAACAAAGTCTTCAAGAGGCCAACCTTCCCTACAGAATACTGCAACGGTTTCGGTTCCCTAAATTGAGGAAAGAGAAAGTTCAATGTGAGGAGTTCCAAATAGAGTCTGAAATAGAGGGAAAACAGTCCACGGAAGATATCTACAAATGAAAAAAAGTAGACGAGGGTGCACTTATTAGACTTTTACCTGCTTATTATTGACAATATCCAAACCTGCCTGCTTCCACACCCGAGAACCCTTTCTTGGGTCTTCGCAATTTTCTTGGTACACAATGCTTCTGCCTAAGTCCTTAAGTTGATCATGCATCCATAGACTATTCCCTTCTTTGATTTTCACTAAGGACATTAAAAGTAGAACATCAATCCCCTCATTCGGAAAAAATCCACAGTCATCCCACATGTAATATGGATAACTCTTATTATGTCCCGATAGAAAGCAAGCAATATCAAGAAATATTTGTCGTTGCTGAGCATCTAACACCTCATAACTCAACATTAACTTCTCCTTGACATCCTTACGAGGGGAATGTTCCATCTTTTTCAATGTATCTTGCCACACCGCTTCCTTTGTTTTTCCACATAAAAATGAGCCAATCACTTCAACAGCCAAAGGAAGCCCTCCGGTTTTTGCAATAACTTTCTCAGATAGACTCAAGAATGCATTTGGAGGAGAGTTGCTTCTAAAGGCATGCTTGCTAAAAAGTTGAAGAGTGGTGACATTGTTGAGTTCCTTAACTTCATAAATCAAACAATGTTCAAATTGATCTTGGAATTTACAGAAAACACTTCTATCTCTTGTCGTAACCACTATCCTACTTCCTAAACCAAACCACTCTTTCTTTGCTGCCAATGCCATAAGTTGGCTCTCATGATCTACATCATCAAGAAAAATAATAACTTTCTTCTTGCAAAATCGATTTTTGATCATATTCTTCCCCTGATCAATGCTAAACACTCCAACTCCTTCATCGCCAATGATATCAGAGACTAATCGCCTCTGCACATTTAATAGACTAGAACCTTGTGATGCTTCTCGGATATCTGAAATGAAGCTACAGCTGTCAAAATTATTAGATAGTTTGTCGTAAACAGCCTTGGCAAGAGTAGTCTTGCCTATTCCACCCATTCCCCAAATGCCGATGAGCCTTATGTCCTTAGATTCGACATTCAGCAAATCTACTACTTCATTCACTGATTCGTCCATTCCAACTAAATGATCGGATATATGCACACAAGACACCTTAAGCTTAACTGACACTTTCCGAGCAATCAAATGTGCAAGTTCTCCGTGGCTGTGTCAGGACACAAAACATAATCAAGTGAATTATAAGATTGGTGGCAAATTTGTACACTTGCAAGATCAAACAACAACATGAAGTTACGAAATTGATGCTCGACCCAGCAAACAAAAGAATAAATACATGATTCTTCAGTGTTGTTCAATCTAGGACGATAGGCTATAATGCTTATGTTGAGCAGGTAGTCCCTGAGTCTTGAGATAATGGAGTGTAGAATTCCATGCGATATCCATCACAATTTTTGGTCCAGAACTAAGAAATTTTTTTCTCTTCAAATTAAATCCGTATTCAAGCAAAAGAAATAGAGATAAAAGGGAAGATGGAGTTGAGTGAATTAACATACCCTGTGTGCTTGGTGTCCCATCCCTTGATTCCAGTAACTTCCTTGAGCGCCTCCTCCCAGCGCTGCACAATCTCAGCCCCACGTTTCCTTTTATGCCGAGTTAGTGCATCTCTATACACTCCGGTTTCAAGCTTCACGTCGGAGGGTTCCACGTCATAGAAAACGGGCAAAACCTCCAGTTCGTTGGTTTTCCTACGCTGCATCATGTGTTCCAGCTCGCGCAGGCACCAGCTACTGGAGGCGTAACCTCTGGAGAAGATGGGAATGCATATTTTCGAGTCATCGATGGCCTGGAAAATCTCCGGACCGATCTCTTCACCGACGTCAATCCCCTTCTTGTCGATGAAAACATGGATACCCTTATCCCACAGGGTATGATAGAGGGAATCCGTGAAGTTAGCGCGAGTATCCGGACCTCGAAAACTCAAGAACACATCATACTCAGCTCTGGATGAGCCATGGCTTGTGGATCCAGTTTCTGGAGAAGAGCTCCTCTTTCTTTTCATCTTAGCTGCGTATGCTGAAATTCTGAATGCAAATCACAAAAGATTTGACATGCTTTAGCAGGGGTCAACAAGCGACAGTCAGTTAGCTAAGCGAAGCTCAGTTTCCATTTCCGTCGTGTTGAGGCATCGATCAAGAGAAATTGCAGATATATGATCCAAGGATTAAGAAATGGCCTAAGGCCCACAAGAAATTGCAGATGTATGTATGATTCGGTATAATTGTGGAAATATTATATATTTCAAGGGAAAAAATGTATAATTGTGTCGGCAATAAAGATTAAATTAAACAAAAAGTAAAACATAAAAAACAAAGCTCGAAACTAGCGTTTTTTGCTTTTTATGCTTGTGCACCATATCATTGTCCTTTAATTGGAATGTGCCATCTTTTCGCTTTTTCTTTTCTTTTCTTACTTTTCTTTTTTCCGAAAGGTGATTAGAAAAAGGAAAAGAAATGAAGAATTGGGACTTGATTGACATTAAGATTGAGTGGCCTGATCGTAATGGTCAAGAACAAAGTGCTGCTTTTTCGGAGTTACTTTATTGTACTATTATGAGTCAAAAGCAACAAGAAAAATAAAATCTAAAAAAGCTGGATTTGTGACTAATTTAGGTGTAAATTTTTATATCCATTTAGGTTGGATGATTTGTTTATGTGGTTTTTTCTTGAATAAAAATTTATGTATAAGGAAAATTAAAATTATTATCAAATTTTTTAAATTTTGCTATGCAGTCTACAAACCCGGACCGAATTATCGAAATAGGAAACTTGCCAACATGGAGATGTCTAGAAATCTCAAATAAATCAAGATTAGAATCGAACAATATCAAATTAGACAATCAATAATTGCGAACTGGGCAACGAATACTCAAATGGAATCGGTTCGAGAAATCACCTAGTTTGAAGTATTTGTTTCCAAGAATCGGCGCTGGCGACGAGGAGCTTTACGGTGACTGGTGGGGAGGAACGTTAGGACCAAAGCAGCAACGATGGCAATTCAGTAAGGACACGGCAAATTGTAGACAGGCTCGCTAAAACAAAAGATGCAACGGCAAAGATTTGTTGGTGTTGGGCAGTCTAACTGGAAAGCTTGGAGGCGACAGTGTGGGTTCGATCAACGCTAGCCTGCGCTGGGCAACTTGCGAAAAGAAATCAAAACGCAGCAGAGGAAACAAAGCAGCAAAGCGGTGGAGTCGAGTGGAGCTGGGATGCCGCCTGGAATCACCGGATACCGCCTGGGACTGCGGCTGCGGTGCCAGAATAAGTAGGCAAAGCTGCCGTTGCGGCTGCAGCAGGACGTGCTGAGCGTGACGAAGCGTGCCAGAAAGCGAGGTGGTGGCGCGACGATGGACGAGCCGGCAGCGAACGCTGTGACCGGTGAGGGGCAGCAGCGGTGGCGCTGGTAGAAGGATGGGAGGCAGAGATCGACACCGGCAAACAAGGTCTCGAGAATTTCGAGGAGAAAGCAAACTAGAACGCCGAACGAAAGCAGCAACGACGCCGAGAAGTCAAACCACACCGACGAGCAACGACCGGAGAACTCCCAAGAAGAATGAACAGTCACCTTTTTTCTCTCTCTAATTGCTGCGTGTCTGAGGGTTGTGCAGAAGCTGCCGTGACCGTCCCAATGCTCACCTAAGCGTGTCTTTTTAGTGTTTTTTTTAATACTTTTTTTTTTTTTTAAAAAAATGACACAAATTATCTCCAAACATTGATCTAATATGTAATATGATCCCCGATCTTTTACTTTATTTAATGTGATTCTTGAACTATAGCTCAATGTGTAATGTGATCCTTGAATTTTTAATTTGTTCAATATGGTCTCTAGACTTTTGATACATGTTAAATTTGCTTCTTGAACTCTTTTATTAATTTAAGTTTATGAGCAACATTGAACATTTTCATATATTTTAAATTTTAAATTGAACATGTACCAAAAGTCCAGAGAACACATCGAACAAATAAAAAGTTTAGAGAACACATTACACATTGGACAAAAGTCCATGGACTATATTAAATAAATTAAAAGTTTATTAACCGTATTGCATATTAGGTTAAAATTCAGTAACTATTTATATCATTATCCCTTTTTGTGAACTATTAATCTCCCCCTTTCTTTTAAAATAACCATATATTACTCTCAATATTTCTTTCCCTCTCAAACCCCACGTAAAGTTCTCCCAGAATTTGCTTCAGATATTCTTCATTGTTGATGTTGACCGAGCAATCCTAGCTCGATTGGCTCTCATCTTTTCCTTTTTAATTTATTGTTTGCCTATGTCGTTTCCTGCAGTGTGGAAGACCACGATAATTCGTCTTCTTTTCTTTGATCTTGCCATGATATGGTTGCGAAGACTTGGATGATGGAAAAGGCGGTATGATGCATTTCGAGGACGCTGCAAGAACTCCGTGTGGAACAGAGGTCAATGACCGATGGTTAAGTTATCAACTTCTATTTACATTTCTATCTGTAAGAATTATTATAGATGGGGCCTGATCTAAATCTTCTATTTACATTTCTTTATAACGCCTTATAATGACCATTCTTTTAAAAAAATTACCGACTTTAATTAGACTGACTTATCTACTTTTCTCTATCTAATTTATCAATTAGTTTTCAGTTACCAAAAAAAAACTCTTGTTTAAGTTACTTGCTAAGTTTATTTTTTTTAATTACCAACCTTTCTTATTATTTTTTTTACCAATTTCCATTCACCTTTCTTTTTTACGCCTTAAATTTACTAACTCTCATTTGTCAACCCTTTCTTCAATTAAGTTTTCAACTAGTTGTGCACTTTCATTTGAGTTAATTATCAATGTTTATTTGGTTTTTCTTAGTTTATTAAATTTTCCATTTAATTACTTAATTTGGGAAGTCACCAAATAAATATGGGTAATTTTCTATATAATTGGTAAATTTAAGATGACGATAATTAAATAGCATTTTCCAACTAATGAGAGATTTGGTTTATCAGTCATAAAAGAAATTGGTAATTTAAAAAAAGAAAAAGAAAAAGACGTTGGTTACTAATTTCTTAGACCCACGAGGAGCTTTCCAAGGACACTTGAAAGGTAATCTCCACTTTCGGTGTACCGTGTGGAATTGAAAAGACTTTTAACACTCTTTTCCCAGCCATCAACTAAATGACAAAGTTAAAGATTTGGAATTTGTTATTGCATTAACTGAACAATAAACAAATAGACTATAGTCTATAGGAACTAATTTCTTGGAGCCCACGAGGAAACTTCCAAGAAGGTCGCTCAAAAGGTTATCTCCTTGGCTAGTACACCGTGTGAAGTGGGAAAAGACTGGCACTATTTATGTTGACCAGTGATGAAAGGAAAAGTCTCAAATGAATGGCGCATGGAAGCGCACCGACATCTAGACAAACAGCCATAAATGAGTTAAAGCCATCATCTTTCTTTTATGCATTCTAAGACATTATCACTCTTTTCTAAAGTCCGCTCAAATTCACAAGCATTGTAGTTCATGACACAAGCCATGCCCCAAGGGACCCCAAAAAATTTATTTCGCCTTAACCAACGCAGTGAACACAACAAACATTTTCAATGTGAACAAACCAAATCAGAAACAAAACCTAGAATTGAATCGATGCAGAGATCCCCCATCACAAAACCCTAGATTTACGAAAATGAAGTTGTACCTTCCCCTCTTCAATGCAAGGATTCTCAATGTACAAAAGCACTAGGTGAAGTCGGTTTTCTTTCCATCCAATATAATATTCTCTTGTTGTTTACAAACTTCTATTTGTATTTCTTAGCAAAGACTTAAAATTGCCAACTTTAGTTGGAGTGGCTTACCAACTTTTCTCTGTTTAAGTTGTCCATTAGTTTGAGGTTACCAATGTTAATAACCATGTTTATTTTTTAATTATCAACTTTTCTTATTTTTTTCCCAACTTCCAATAACCTTCCTTTATTACGCCTTAAACTTTTGAAGTACTCAATTTAATTTAAGTGATTCATCAAACTATTCTCTGATTAAGTTTTCAATTTGTTACTAGCTCTCATTTGGGTTAATTAGCAACGCTTGTTTAGTTTTTCTTGATATATCAACTTTTCCATTAGATTATTTAATCTAGAACAGAATCGGTATGTCACTAAATATACATTGGTAATTTCATATATATTTGGTAAGCTTAAGATGTTGTTAAGAAAGTTAAATAAAGGTTGCTGAATAATAAGAACTTTTTTTTTGCCAATGATAAAATAAGTTGGTAATTTAAAAGGGAAAACAAATAAATTTTAGTAACTAATTCTTAAGGTCCACAAGGAGCTTTCCAAGAACGACGCTCCAAAGGTAAAAAATCTCCACGGATGGTGTACTGCGTGAAGTGGAAAAGAGTGACGTTCTTTTCTCAGCTATCAACAAAAAGAAAAAGTTTAAAGTCAGTCGCAAAAGAAATCACAAACTATCATACTTCATCGTTTTTCTATGACCTTTCTTGGAGATATAGAATCAACCGTTCTTTAAAACTTTCGAATGCCTGCTACTTTACTTGTACATCACATAGCAAAACAAAGGAATTAAAAGCAAGAGGGCAGGGAAAATTGTAGTGGAAACGAAATAGTATTAGTAAGTTCGATGAATGTACTTACCAAAAGGAATAATTGTGAGATGGCTTGTCATGTAATATGAAACTTCGTTAAGGTTGTTTTGTCTTTTTCTAAGTATCTATTTAATGTGTGTTCTTAATAAAAGGGAAAACAAGATAACAAGATAACTTATTTAACCAACACCAAACTATTAAATCGCGATGCATCTTTGAAGAATTCTTTGGAGGATCATGAGAGATTGTAAAGGATAATTAATCCGATCTCCTAAATCAATCTCTCTTTTTGCTCATACAGCACTTCAATTAGCACACGTCTTTACAAGTTCGTACAATTTTTCTGAACCATAGAAACATAAAAACGCTCATGTAATTGCTTGATATTCAGAATTATTGGCTCTAGCTTTCAATGTTACACCCAACTGAAGGATCGATACGATCACAACCACCAGCAAAGTTTGGGGGTAATAGGGCCCCCACAAATTTGATGAGAAATCACTTCAATTAGTTATTTTCTTACTTTTTCGTTAGTTTTCCTCCATGATCGAGAACTGTAGCAAATTGATATATATTATAAAGGTTTAAGTGCAAAGTTTTAGCAAAATCTAATTGAAATTTTACTCATCGTTCTATTTTTTTTTCAAGCACATAAATAATATATTTACTATTAAATCAAAAAATTTGTATTTACCTTTTACTTTCTATTACGTTTTCCCACTGATGAAAATTTCTGAATCCGTCCGTGATTTTCTCCATCGTAACGTGAATATAAAGCAGCCTAGATAAATCCAAGGAAATCTCAATTATAGAAGGAAAAAATTCAAAAAACTAACCTCAAATTCTAAAGGCCAAAATATATTCAGAATTGGACAAAACCGGAAAAGAAATGGTCCAAATACGATTCAACGAGGTCGGCAGGTCCTTGAATGCCTCAGGCTAGTTCCCTCCGATGATCTGCAAGGCTCGTTGACGCGGTGGACCTTTGGACCAGTAGCTATAATGGCGCAACAGTGGAGCTAACGCGGGACTTACGAGGAGCGACTCTGACTGTTGGCCAATTAGAGACCTTTTTTTTGGTCGAACAATTAGAGACTGACGAGTGACATGAAGGGACCCAAATTCAGTTGAGGCAGGTCCCTATCACGTGAAACGAAACTAGGACAGTCAAGTCGTCTATGACAAATACTTATAGGTAAAGTGTGTGAGGTACCCTTTGTAAATACTTAGAGGTATGGCTGGGGCGTGGATCTAATGTGCTGTGTGTATAACGATTATTGGAAAGTACCATGGTTACTTAGTTTATAGTAGGATTACTGTAGAAGGAAGTCAGGTCTTGCACGACGGCAAGTTCTACAATTGACATAAGGCGGTAATTGTACTCATGGCATAATTAGCAGAATTCCACCAATTTGGGTTGTTAGACCTTGAAGACAAGAGGAGACACGCCCATGCCGAGCCTCTATAAATCTTTTTCGCAATCTCTTTCTCTAAACTCTTTAATTTCCACCATTTAGAAGTAGAATTTTTATTAGGGTAAGTTGTAAAAAATTAGCTTGTGTTTTCTTTTAAAACAAATTGATCCTCCCTCTTGGTTGCTTATTTGGGTCTAACGATGGGTATCATAGTAGGCTCCTTGTTGTAAAAGTGTTTTTGAAATAAAAACGGATGCCGATAATTGTTGGAACTAGCTCGAACTGATTATCCGACCTCCTTTGTTTAATGGTGCTAATTATTCTCATTTGAAACATAGGATGGCCATGTTCATTCAATCAATGGACCACGAACTTTGATGGTTGTGCAAAATGGACACTTTGCACTGATGACATGAGAAAAGTATCATTGAACGCAAAGGCAAAGCATTTTCTCTATTGTCCAGTTGCCCCTGTTGAATTCAACCGAATTTCGTCATGTCAAGCGGCCAAAGAAATTCGGAATCGATTGGTGTTCATGATGGAAGAGCTAATCGCGTGAAAAAAAAAGATTGGTGCGCTGCAACAAAAGTATACTACTCCTAGTAATATATTGAGGGAAAATAGTTATTTCAATCCTAGACCAAATTATATCGTTATTCTAAACTTTTTCTATCAATCCAATGTAATCTTCAACCTTTAAAAATAATTCAAATTTATTCCTTCTAGTCAAGTATCATCCTAATTTGCTGACATGGTAATTCAATTATCACTGGTTATCTTACGCGTCACAAGTGGTGGTCTAGCATTGAATTTTCCATATATTTTTATTATTTTATTATTTCTTTTCATTCATTGTTACTGTGCATCTTCCAAATGAACTTACAGCTTCTCTAACTGTCTTGGACACGCAAAAAGTTGCATCAAATTGTCAGGCTCGATGGGACGGAGTATCCTACCCATTAAATCCAAAAGAACAATCATTTAAACCCCTGATAAGAGCCACATATCATAATATAAATTGTACATTGGTTTAAGTGGCGTTCAAGCAATCATGGACAAGTTACTTACCAGAATGTCTTGAGGCAAGGCTTCGAGATCGGACCATGGGAGGTTGTTGCTCCCCTCATCTTTGATCCTTAGGGAAGATGATTAAGTTGAAGTTGTCGAGCAACAACCTTGCGATGCACTACCTCTTAAACGAAGCTCAGAAGTCGACGAAATAGGCCGTCCATGCCGCCACCTCGGGATCCTTTGAGATCCTGATCATTTTTCACCTTAGACCTGTTAGAATTTTAACTTTAGCGGAAAACTAAAGATTCCGATTATTCATGTATAAACAATAATCATGCATAATCAGAATCAAGTGCAAAAACATGCAAAAATCTATATTAATCTCCAGCCATTGATGAAATTGAGAACGTGATACACCGAGCTTTGACGGTAGTCAACAAATACTTCTAACCATTTGCCCTCTTGACGTCGATGGTGTGTTTTCTAATATCTCAAATGAGATATTCAGCTTAAGAGAGAGTTCGGCTTATATTACCTATATAAGCCAAGTGGAGTACGACGGTCAGCGGCGGAGCACATGGC
Organism: Syzygium grande; assembly: GCA_024733475.1. NCBI lineage: Eukaryota > Viridiplantae > Streptophyta > Magnoliopsida > Myrtales > Myrtaceae > Syzygium > Syzygium grande. The sequence continues at coordinate 26,763,484 of JAMXDD010000008.1, read as the reverse complement.
ATCGGGCGGCGGTGATGGCAGCAAAGGGGGCGGCGGGAGGTGGTTGGCGATGGAGGGTGGCCAGTGTCGGTTGACAAAGCACGGCGGCCTGTGGCGAAGGATGGCGGCCAATGGTGGGTGACCATCGGTGTTCACCGCCATGGGTCGGACGGCCGGTGGCCTAGGGCAACTAGCGCCGGCTGGTGGCCAATGTCGGGCGGTGGAGCTCGATGGTGGGCGGCGGAGGATGGCCGCCGGTGGTGGGTGGCTGGCGGCGGTGGAAGACGACGACCAATGGTGGGTGATCGCCGGCGTCGGGTGGTTGGCGGGGGGAGGCGGCTAGCGTCGCGCGATAGAGCATGGCAGCCAGCAGTGGAGGACAGCGGCTGGTGGCAAGTGGCGACAAACGTCGAACAGAGGAGGACAGTGGTCGACAACAAGAGGCGACCGATGGGCGGGAGGCGCGTATGTATATGCGAGGTGGCGCATGACGGCGTAGAGGCGGCGATAGGCGGGTTGCGGCTGATGGATTGTTTCTTGTTTTCGGAGGATTCTAGAAAAAATCATTTCTTGTTTTTGTTCTAGAAACAAAGAATTAGATTTTTTTTTGCTTCTTATTTCTGTTACAAATCTATTTTAGGATTACTTTTTTATTCCAGAAATAAAAAATTAGATTTTTTTTACTAAACGAATTTCTGTTCTTTTTCTGTTCCAGGGAACAAAAAACAGAAAAATAAAGAAACATAAACGTTACTAAACAGACATCTCAACGTCAATGGCGTGTTTTCTAATATCTCAGATGAGATATTCAACTTAAGAGAGAGTTCGGTTTATATTACCTGTATATATATATATATATATATATATATATATATATATATATATATGTATTTCTAAAGATACCATTATAGATAACTTTTTCCATTAAGATAGTTATCTTAATATTGGGCGATACCATAGTTATCACTTAGTTTAATGCGCTCAATAAATGTTGACAAAATTAATTAATGTGGGCAATAATAAACTAAATGTGGGACTACATTACAGGTAATATAATTATAAGAAGACCTTGCTTGCACTTCTCCTGCCCAAACCCTAATTCCACCTTCCCATTGCTCACTGAGCTCTCCGATCACTTCAAGTTCAACATCATTTCACCTCATAGAGCCATGTTTCTTGATCTCCAAATCAGAAAAAACTCCCTAGGTAGAAATCAAATTGGAGTCGAGCACAACATCCATTTAACCTAAAGAGAGATTTCCAGGCAATTGTGGACTTGTGTGGGCTCGGCGACCTTGAATTTGAGGTTGTCGCAGCGGTCCTTAACCCTGGCAACTGTTCATATGAAGATGGTACAATCGAAAATGAGGAAATTGATGTTTGTACAAGAAAAGGCATCTCCAACGCCGCATGCCCCTCATGGCCCATTCCTATGACGTACTAGATACCATGGATTACGTGTTCTTCTGGAGAAGTTTCTTTTCTTAATATTTACATTAGAATCGTTGGGATCACGTGTTTTTCTGGAGGGATACGTTAGAAGCATGAAATGTATGGGCTTCGATTGTCACCTAACGTGCCTCATGAGACTGCCTTGTTCAATGAGAACTAGTTAAAAATGTCCAAATAATTATTGATATTTGAAAAGGAAAAATTTAGTTGAGAGAAAGAATGTAACACGATGCTAGCACAATTAATCTAATGTGATTATATGAGCTCCAACGTTGAAATGGAATCTAAATCATATAAGATAAAAATATTTCTGCAATGACATGCCACGAGTTGATCTAGATACCATGTGACCACTAAACGAAAAATATATAGAAATTCCTCAATTCATTGATATACATAAGAAAAATATACAAAAATTCCTCAATTCATTGATATACGTCGAATTATACAGAAATTCCTCAATTCTTTTTCTGTATTATTCTTAATTTGGTATTCAATGAAATTGAGTTGCTATTTCTAATTTCCCTTGTTTGGGACATGGCTATGGCCGGCCTAGGACTCGCCAGAGTAAAGTGGACAAAATTTAGTAGAGGTCCAAGTCTAACTAAACTACAAAATATGAGGGAGTCGTTGGTTGGTACTCGTCAATTTACCATGTCGACACCAATCAACTTCAGTAACAATATAAAATACACCTACCCACGAGGAAAAGAAAAGAAGAATTTGCACTTGCATGACCTTGTGATTTCTAATAAAAAAAAAGGGAAAAGGTTACACTTGACAAGATGACAACCCAAAAAAAAATTGACAAAAATTGCACCCCAATTGCCAATTGCGTCAAAAGCAAACCTACTCTCTCTGGGACTACTTGATTGGCCTGATCTTTATAGCCATGAGTAAAGTGATGCTTTTATGGAGTTACTTTATCATACTATTATTAGTCAAAAGCCACAGGGAAAATAAATCTAAAACAGTTGAAAAGATGTTACGGATGGGAAATTTGGTATTATGCATTTCAAACAATCAGCCCAAGTCTTTTTCATGTAGTAAAAGAGTATACGCATTAGAGATTGTCGGGTCGTTCTTTGGACATCGAAACGTATCTCCCTTCACCAATCAGCCCAAGTCTTTGTTGGTGAGCCGAGCTAGAGAGGAAAGAGCAAATGTTGGGGCCTAATTCCCTAAAAAATCCCAAACTTTACTCTTTATCTCAATTATATCCTCAATTTTTTTTGTCTCATAAAAATCTCAAACTTTTACTTTTGTCCCAAATCTACCCCGTTTACTATTCATCTAATTTTTTAATATTATTTTATATTATTTCGAATTTTTTTCTTTTTTCTTTCCTTTTCCTTTTTTTTTTTGTTTTACCTTCAATCTGAGCTAGTTTGGGGTCCGGCCTAGGCTCGAGAGAGCCGGTGGACAAAATTTAGTAGAGGTCCAAGTCTAACTAAACTACAAAATATGAGGGAGTCGTTGGTTGGTACTCGTCAATTTACCATGTCGACACCAATCAACTTCAGTAACAATATAAAATACACCTACCCACGAGGAAAAGAAAAGAAGAATTTGCACTTGCATGACCTTGTGATTTCTAATAAAAAAAAAAGGGAAAAGGTTACACTTGACAAGATGACAACCCAAAAAAAAAAATTGACAAAAATTGCACCCCCAATTGCCAATTGCGTCAAAAGCAAACCCTCTCTCTGGGACTACTTGATTGGCCTGATCTTTATAGCCATGAGTAAAGTGATGCTTTTATGGAGTTACTTTATCATACTATTATTAGTCAAAAGCCACAGGAAAATAAATCTAAAACAAAAAGTTGAAAAGAAACGGATGGGAAATTTGGTATTATAATTTAAAACAATCATTAAAAGTCTTTTTCATGTAGTAAAAGAGTATACGCATTAGAGATTGTCGGGTCGTTCTTTGGACATCGAAACGTATCTCCCTTCACCAATCAGCCCAAGTCTTTGTTGGTGAGCCGAGCTAGAGAGGAAAGAGCAAATGTTGGGGGGAATTGGGGTTCTCTTTCAATTCGATCGTTCCTATGATTCTAGCGCGAATTCTTAGGTGCAAGACTATGATTTGTGCAGTACTTCAGGTCCAAGTCTATACGGACGCGAAACGAGCCGAAAAAGCAAAAAGGCCGGCTCCCTCATCTCCAACTTGGAGGCCCCCCCATCGTATGATGATTGTTTCTTTTTGGCCTTTCCATCTCATGTCCTGTAACTTTGATGAAATGGAAGATGACATTGGGAGTCGGACCATGTGTGCACTTCGCACCTTTCTTGATACCCTTTGAAGTCGTAGGTTATGATTATTGCTCTCTAGCCAACCAGACAGTCAGCCAGCCCGCCTGGTCTTCTCACTATGTACAAATTTGAAGTCCAGGCCTCCTGATCTTAGTGTGTAGTAGATCCATGAAATTCGGGATGACATTTGAAATGGGGGATGGAAGTCGACGGTTCATACTGAGCTTGCCTTATAATAGTACGATAAGATGACCTGGAGCAACAACTTCGAGCCCCGATTTTCCATGGTCTAGCGCTAATGCCCCCCCCCCCCCAAACACACTTTGAAGATTCGGTTTTTAATTAGCATGCTTTGCACAAAGGGCATGGTTTATACAGCCAACTCTACAAAAATCTATTTCCAACCCTAGGTCAATTCTATCGCGAATCCAAGAAAATCGATCACGCCATTTCACATGGCACCTAATCATATCCGAAGCTCGGAAAAATCGAGATCCGCACCCGGCGAGCGGACAACAAGGCATGGCACGTGTTGATGATCGGGGCTGCGCCTGTTTTTGGGGTGACAGCCTCAAATTTCATGATTCGGGAAAGCGATGAACAACAATCATAATAGGGTGAAAGAACAGGATAGGAGCGTCTATTACAGGAAAAAGATGCGAAAGCAGATTTCGCCACGGACGATGGAATGACGATGACGGTCCACAAGGACGGCCGCACGCTTGCACGTGCAGTAACAGACAAAAATTGGCCCCCCGGAAAAAGAGAAGAGAAAAAGGAAAAACACAATCCCCTTTTCTCCAACTTTTCTTCATTATCGTCTTCTTATTTTTTTTTTAATTTGTATTCATTAATTTTTGTCGCTGTCGTATGGGTTCCCTTTGGAGCCACGTGACCAGACCAGCGAAGAACATGCCGGGATTCGCGTGCACTGCAAGTGCCCAGCAGGAGAGAGAGAGATAAGCGGCCCCTCGTCTCTCCCCTCCGGTGTCGTTTTGCGATTAATGGGAAATTTGTCGACTTCTATAAAATCACGCTTCTGTTTCTGATTTCTACTTTTTGCGATGACAGAGTTGGCTGGCTTAGGGCCCACCACAGTCAAGTTGATAAATAATTTTAGTAAGTCTAAGTTGTAGGTCATTTCTCATCAATTTACCGAGTTGACACCAATAATCTTAAGGAATATTATGAAAAAAAAATTCCCAAAAAAGGAAAAGAAAAGAAGAATTTTCGCTTGATTGACATTAAGATTTCTGATAAAAAAATGTTAGTGATATTTAGGATATTTAGAATATTTTAAATATCTTTCTGATTGATTGTAATTGATATTGGAATATTCCGTTATTTTAGATAATGGTCCTAAATAGGCTCATGAACTAACATATATCGAAATATACAGAAATTTTTCAATTCTTTTGTTCACATTATTCTTAACTTGGTATTTATTGAAATTGAGTTGCTATTTCCATTTCCATGATGGCTGGGCTGGGTCCGCCGGAGGAAAGTGGGCAAAATTCAGTAGAGGTCGAAGTCTAACTAAACTAAAAATATGGGGGCGTTGTTGGTCAGTCCTCATCAACCTACTGGTCGACACTAATAAATATAATTGGAGGGTTTGGGTAACGAAACAATCATGTTTTGATGCTAATCGCGCTGACCGCGTCACCTAGTCGAGCCTTTTTCACAGAGGAGGTTCTTTTAAAGATATTTAGGATATTTCCTCTGATTTTTTATATCTATTTTGATTATGTATATTAATTTCTTTAGATAGTTATCTATTAAAGCCTATAAATAGGCTCTTCAAGTACTTTTTTCTATACATCGAAATATATACACAGAGTCCTTATTTCTCTCTTCCGCGTTGTTTTTTAAAACTCTATAAATAGGACTTTACTGCACATCTTCTAAATCATTGAAGACACACTACAATTGAAAATGAAGAAAGTAGTATTTGGCCAAAAAATGTCATCTCCCAAGTCGCATGCCCATCAAAGCCCATTCCCCGCGATGTTGTACTAGATGTCATGGATCATAATACTTATATAGAGAAATGGTTATTTGAATTGTTACGATTACGTGTTTTTCTTTATGGGAATCTCAGCAGTGCGAAATTTATGGGCTTTGATAATCACCTGATATGCCTCATAAGACTACCTTGTCCGGTAAGGACGTGTTCAAAATGCCTGAATCATTATTCCATGTTAGAAAAGGGAAAATGCAGTTGAGAGATATGGATGCAATACAGATGTGCCGTGGGTTGCGGATCCTGTTTCTGAGCAACTTGCTTCTGTTTGCACAGTAGCCGCGTTTGCTACCAACAAAGATTTTGACAAAAGATTTTGCAGACTTGGGATGTTGGGAAATCCGGCACTGTGCATTTCATGGGAAATTGAGTTGCTGTTTCCGATTTCCATGGCTGGCCGGGAGCCCACCAGAGTCAACTAATCTAATTGAGGAGAATTCGAACTCGAAGTTGAAGTCTAAGGAACGACGCAAAACAATCTACCGTGTCGACACCAATGAACTTAAGAATACAAAACAAAAGGAAAAGGGTGACCAGTCCAACTCAATGGTTAGGATCAGCGTGCCGTGTATTCTGTTTTCTTTTGTTTAAACTTTGTTGCGCGCCATTATTATCCAATAAGAGTCAGATGTCGTCCATCCCTGATCAGTTCATTGTGAACCAGGAAACGCCGTCCAATTCACCCACGAACACACAAAACAATGTTGGACATACGATTGTTACTCTTAGAGTGACGTAATTAATGCCTTGACACATTAATAGTGACATGTGCTCTCAATATAGTGGTTACTTTTAGTATGCCTCAGTCCAGACATAAAAAAGGAAAAGCCAACTAAATTATCATGGTCACATGGAAATTGAAAAGTTATACCTTATTCACCATTAAGAAGCTCGGAAGCACACAGTAGAAGTCCAATACCTTCACCTTCGGATATCGCCAAGAAAGAGCCCAAGTCAGGTATTCTCATGAACTCCAAAACATTGTTGTCACGATTTAAAAGTCTTTTCTAAGGGATCATTCCTAGGAAGGATCTTTTCTAAGGTATCCCAAGCTCCACTAACGTTGTTAGGCCTGCAACTAAATTGATCGATTTCTTAAAGTTTTATTTTGGAGTCATTATCAACCTTTTATAGTAAATCTGATAAATTATTATTTTTTTGATAAAACAAATCTGATAAGTTAGAGCAAATGATTTTTGATAGTTTTTGGGTGCTGATCGCAAAAAGAATTTCCATAAATATGGGCTAACACTAATCACATAAACGGAAGAAAAAAACAGGCTGGTATATAATATGAGACAACGCATGGTAGTCCAAGTACGGCAGTAACTTTGGACTTTGCATACCTCAGTTTGGTAATAATGTGGATGGCTGTCATTTATAGGCCTTCTTCCACTGGTGCTATCGATGTGTGGAGGATGTGTTCAAATGCATTGGCTACGTCTATTCTAATAATCTGGCCAGGAGGGGTAGTCGAAGGGAGGCACGCCGCGGGAATGGAGGAAACTATATTTCTGTTATGCGATTGATATGAGTGTGTTTGGTTTGGAGGCTTGGGATGAAGTATATAGACCCAATTAACCACGATGATGCTTTTGATCATCAGTCGAAAGCTGCAGCTATTGGAGCTGAAGCAGCTGATGGTGTTAGCAGAGTTGTGGATGCTGAAGCAGCTGAGAGGCCATGGCTTTAAGAGTTCGATTACTGCTAGCTTGTTGAACGGAAGCGGCAGAGTGTGATCTAACTCATTGATCATTATTAGAACGGATGGCAATGGAAGACAACTCCGCAGTTTGCTCTGTCTTTGTTGATACTAAATGCCTAACATTCCCTTCCACCTTCAGCTGCCAAGGCTTCGTTTTGTGAGAGCAATCTTTTTCCAACTCTCCATGCTAATATTGAAGCTGACATTGGCAGCATCGTCCAAAGAATCCATGCAGCGCATTTTATAAGAAACAGCAGAGCCTTCCTTTACTTGCCATTAGCCCATTGCAATGTGAAGTAATGGTTGAAGGAGGGAGAGAATCTTTCCAAGCCTTGGTTGGCATTTGGCTGCTCTTCTCGAAGAGCTTCATAACTGGAATATTCCAACCGCAGTCCTTCAAACTGTCTTGAATGACTTGGCAGTTGGCAGCAATGTCTTTGGAATTAATGCTCCTCATCCACCAATCCCGCGTTTAAATCACTCTGACTTCCATCTCTTCAATCACGCCTCGTCACCGTCATGTTGTCTCCAGCAGAGTTACAGGCGAGCTTGGATCACCACAGTTTGCTCATCGGAGCCAAGTCATTGCCACCGAATTATCAGGTCTTTTCATATCCGATTAAACTCAGATTCGTTCATTTGTCTCTACTGCTGTCTAGCTGAGTATCCTACGTCACGTAATTTTCCAAATTGTTAGCTATTTTGTTTACGGAGTACTTCACACCACTTGCCTGCAACCTGTGTCGATTATATGCCTATGAGAACACGAATAAAGCACAGTTCGAGATTTAGCCTGATTTGAGACTTTGCCGAATGTATGGATATGGATAGCTTACAAACGATTCATTTGTTATTGTTTCGATTTGATTTCATTCATATTCATCATCGTCGGGACCAAATCTGAACATTTTTCTCTTCGTTTTATGTCGCGCTCGTGTTTTTTCCTGGCGCCGATTGTCCGTGAGTCCGAATCATTAACCGGTCTTCATTTTCCGGCGATGCTAGCAACCGAGACCTCTTCCTGTGTTAGCTTTCCATACTCTCTTCTCTGTTGTGTGAATTTGCCGTTTATCATTGATCAACACGGATGCTTAATGAATAGTTGATGGCCGATCGAGGACGATTTTGTTTCGGTGACCGGAAGTTTGTCGCCGGGAATGTTTTGGCGATAGCCCGAGTAATGGACCGGTGCATGTATTCCGGTAATGGCCGGCAGCGTTGGCGGTGGTGGATGCGGTGAAAGAAGTTCCGACGGTGGGCTCTCGGTGGAGAACAGTGAAGTCTCGGTGAAGAAGAAGGAGCGAACCAGAAAAGAAAAAGATTAAAAAAAAGAATAGAAAATGGAAAAAAGAAATAAAAAAATAGAAAATAATAAATAATAAATAAAAAAGAGATAATAAAATCTGTGGGTTAGATATAACAAACGTCGGCTCGGAGCCGGTTAATTGAACCGGGCCGGGTTGATTGTTTGGACTGAGAAGTCGGGTTGAATATTGTGAATTAAAAGAATAGTCATGGGCTGAGATAGTGTTGGGCCAGACGAAATTTGAAAATTTGGGCCTTATTCAAATCGGGCCAAGATCCGGTCCGAGTCCAGACCCAACCGAGACCATGTCCAGGTCGGACCGGCCAATCGGACCGGGTTTCCCTGACCCGGTCCGAACTCCATTTTCCAAATAATAAAAAAATTAAAAAATTCATAAAAACTTATGAAAATTTAAAAAAAATAAGGAAAAAAGCTTTAAAAAAAATAGATTTTGACTAGTTTTGTTGGGCTTTAGGTATTAATTCTAGTTCAGAATTAGTTTAGCAAGGAAATCGCAGACACCATGAGGTAGTGAGTGGCGGGCATGGGCCACCATTGGCGAGGGTGGGGGTCGGTTGCTAGTGGCAGCCCTGGGCCAGACGTGGGAGAGGGCCGGCGAGCCTTGCTCGATCTAGGTGAAGGCTACGACCCTCGCTTGATCTAGCTGAGGGTCACAACCCTTGCTCGATCTGGATGAGGGCCTATAGGCCCTTGACTGCGATCGGTGAGAGTTCCCGGCCACTGGTTGGGGCTTGGTGACACTCGCCGGCAATTCTCCACCATCGCTGGCCGTTCCCAACAATAGTGGGGCGGTGGTGGCGGAGAGGGCTACAAAGCCCTCATTGGCTAGTTCCTCTTTTTTTTTTTTTTGTTTAAATAATTTAGTTAATTTAAATTTTAATTTAAATAAAATATATATTAAAAATTAGATTTGCATCAAAACGAAGCCGTTTTAGTCTTATTTTTCATGTTTTAGCCACGTTATCGACACATAAGAGAGAAAAATATTTTAAAAAGCCACATCAAAATTTTCCATTGGTCAAGTTGGACATAGTTAATGGAAAGACTCGATTGCATCAATTTAACAAGTTTTAGAATTTGATTGCACTTTTTATAAGTTTGAGAACTCAATTGCACCTTCTTCACAAGTTTTAGGATTTCTAATGACTTATTCCTAGTATTTATAAGTCTTCTTCGTGTAGGAGATTGAATGTGCCAGAGATATTGTCTAAACTCATTGTAACGTCGACCAAAAAAAAAAACTCACTGTAACTGGGATTTAGTTGAAGAGTGCCTAGAACACCTGTTAAGAAACTTAAATTAAATCGAAATTCAAATTTAAGATCCTACCTTGGTCATCATCGTAAAATGAGTCCATCACATTTTGATGACAAATTCTTCCAAGCCTCAAAATTCAAAATTTACTGGTCTTACAAGCTTTTTCAAGTGCTAGAGTGGGAGATCATGTCTTCGGGCTACTTGTTATCCTCATTGCCAATCTATCTTCAGCTTCTTCAAGTGGGATAGATCAAGTAAGCTTCGCAAGGAACTGCACGATATGATCGGAAGACTTTCTAGTGATTCCAATATGTCAAGACCTTGAATCTCATCCAATTTCGAACAGAACGATAGTCAGAAGTCCTTAAGATTTGTTAAGTTAGATAAATCGAGCAATTTGTGAAGGAAGTCACAAGAACTGATCAACTAGAGTTGAAGATTCTCTAGTCGTTCAAGCCAGCTGAGCTTGCTCGACTTGCAGCCGTGCACTCTCAAGCATTGCAATGATGATAAACCTTCAAAGCCTGGAATATCAGAAATACAACTTTGAAGACTTAGATCCAACAAATGCTCCAAGTTGGAAAGGTCAACAACTTCAAGAAGATCGCAATTTTAACTGTAAGTTTCTAGTTCCTCAAACTAGAGGGAAGCTGTCCAATGTGGCTGAGGTTCTTGCAGTTGTTGAGTTGAAGTTCTTTCGGAAAGCAAAGGCAACCCAAATATGAGCTCATGCTGGTGATACTCGGAAGTTCCAACTTATAACGTGGGCTGTAAGTGCTCGCATGTGGAGATATGGGGACTGTGAAGTAAAAGATAATTCCTTATTTCTTAAATTCACAAGGTTGGAGATATCTAGAGCTTTATCTGTGGCTCTGGAGGATAGATAATTTCGGACCGGGTCCCCTGACCCGATCCGGCCGGTTACCTGACTCGACTCTCTCTGACCCGCCCGAGATCCCTTTTTTCCTATTTCTTTGCTGATTTTTTTTGTATATATTTTCCCTCTTTTTTTTCCTTTTCTTTTTTTTTTTTTTCGTTTCTTTTTATTTTCCTGTATTTTTCTTTTTACTTTTCTTCTCCCCTTGAGCTCACCGAGAGCTCTTTACCAAGATCTTCATCCTCCATTGCCGGAGCAATTTTTCTCCAACCACCGGCGCTTACCGAGCTTACCGGCCAACGCCGGCAATCATCACCCCGAACTCACCCTTCGCCATTCTCCGACTACTCCGACCGTCTATCTTACTCGTCGGCAGGCCGTTCTCAACGACAACTTCCCTCGCCAAATCACAATTCCACTCATGCAAGGCAATCAAGCGTGAAACTAATATAAGTTAACCTGGTTACAAATCCTGTTGAACATCCGTGATCGAGTGACATGCATCCGGTTGTTTCTCGCCAATAGCCGCCATGAGAAGACCAGTTGATGCAGAGAATGTAGCAAATCAAAGAAAACGATGGCAACAAGACAAAAGAAAAGATTCATATTTGGTAACAAGGAGACGTGAAACAGAATCGGGTTTATATGCTAAAAGACAACCGAAATAAGCGATCCGCATTTACACGCTTCAGAGATCGATGATAGGATTGACGGTTTGTTCGTCGCACCATTGAGGTGTTTTGTCAAACGCTATATGTGCAACAATAAGAATGGACTTTTGGCTGAGAAATCTGAACCGTAATCTCATTTAAAACTATTAATATCACAAGCCTTTACAAATCATTCAGTCCAACCTCAATCTCAAACGAGGTACTCACAAATTACATAAAAGAGATTTGGTCACTCATCGAGAAAGAGAGAGATGATGTTAACCTGGTTTATCAATAGTATCTTCTACTAGACCGTGATAGATACTCGATTTGGAGATCGAAACTTTCACGACCATTCACGAATATACTCGCAACTAGCGACGGAAGTATCTAGACGGGATCTAACGCTTCAAGTTCTCGTCGCCGGAAAGCCGAAGGAAACAGAGTGAGAAGCAAGCGGCTCAAGAACACTGAGGAGCTGCAGCCACGAACACTTCAGACGAACTTCGCACGGAATTCGCCTCCCTCGAGGTCCACCGTTGCGGAATCGAGCACGATCAGAAAGAGTGCTTTCTCTCAGAAAATCCGCTCCTTCTCTCTCTCTCTCTCTCTCTCTCTCTCTCTCGGAATCTCTACCAATCCATGGGAATGAATATCGGTGGTGGATGAGATGGCTGGGGAGCGACAGACGACGGGGGAGTGGTTGTTTCCCGTTTTAAGGGGAGAGTTCGTCTGGTACCAGAGAGAGAGAGAGAGAGAGCCTCCCCTGCAACTCTCCATCCCTCTATCTCGCCATCCACCTCAAGACAACACTCCCTATCCCCGCTTTCCTTTTGGCTCTTTTCAACACGTCTTCTTCAACCTGCGGAGAACGCCCCCCCACCTCCATCGGAAATGCCACAAATCGAGAGAGAGAGAGGGGTCGCGAGGGAGCCGGCCAGAGATCGTCGGACGGCAACCCCCTGCTGCCGTGCGTCCTCCGTTCTGCTCCTGTAAGCGCGCGCCACCCCCACTGGTCCCCTCTGCCAGGAATGATAAAAAGGGGGAAGAAAGACAGTTGCGGGCCGGGCCGAGGGGAAAAGAAAAGTGGGCCGGCCCGCTCGAAAAAGGCCAAAGGGAAAACAACACCAGGCCGGGCTGATCCAGCCCACTCGAACCGCGTCGGACCTGCCCGGGTTTTTTGATTTTTTGTTTGATTTTTTTTAGCATGAAAAATGTGTCTAATAAACCCCATTAATGCAAATGCACCTAACGTCTATATGCCGTGTAATTCAATAAAAATATTTTTATTTATGGGTTAAAAATTAGCCCCAGATTTTTTATATGCAATTAAATCTTAAATGGATAGTCAAAATTTAGGTATCGGCAGACAATTTTTTTTTATCGTCTACAAACTTCTAATTGTATTTCTAAAAATGCCTTAATATTACCAACTTTAATTAATATTACCAACTTTAATTAGAATGGCTTACCTACTCTTCTTTATTTATATTATCAATTAGTTTTGAGTTACCAACTCTTATTTGAATTATATACCAAATTTTTTTAATTACCCATTATTATTATTTTTTATCAAGTTTTCTTTCACCTTTTTTTTTTATTAAGCCTTAAATATACTAACTCTTATTTGTCAACATTTTCTTCGATTAAGTTTTCAACCGGTTACCAACTCTCATTTGAGTTAACTATCAAGTCCATTTGGTTTTTCTTAATTTATTAACTTTTTCCATTGAGTTACTAAATCTGGAAAAAATTGGGAAGTCACCAAATAAATATGGGTAATTTTATATATAATTGGTAAATTTAAGATGTTGATAATTAAATAAAATTTTCCAAATAATAAGAGAATTGGTTTATCAGTCGTGAAAGAAATTGGTAATTAATAAAAAAAAAAAAAAAGATGATGCTTAGTAATTTCTTAGACCCACAAGGAGCTTTCCAAGTTGGACGCTCGAAAGGTGATCTCCACCGTCAGTGTACCGCATGAAATGGAGAAGACTTTTAAGACTTTTTTCCCACCCATCAACGAAGAGGAAAAGTTTCAAACAGAAAAAGACAAAAAGGAAAAGTTAAAGATCAGTCATGGAAGCAATTGCATATGAACTATCATCGTACTTCTATGACCTTTCTTGATGGTATAGAATAAATTATTATTGTATTGCTTTAAGGCAACCTCAATCTCTTCGTGATCTTGACCGAGATCGAATTCACTAGAGGGAAAATAATTAAAAAATTCATAAATTTATCGCACATTTATCAATCTAATCCTAAACCTTTCAATTTTACCAATTGAGTCCATTCAGTTAATTTTTGCTAGAATTCGGTGACAGGAATGCCAGTCGTTCTATGTGACATGACCGGTATTGATCTGGATAATTTTTAATAATATTTTTTTCAAATTTCTTAATATATTTTTGAATGGTTTATTTTTATTTTTATTTTTCCTTTTTTTGTGTTTTTTTCTTTGCCGATGAGGGCCACCAGTGGTGATATGATATTCATTGTACGATGGATAGATTGAATTTCTTCTTCTTTTTTCCTTTCTACCAAATGTTCATGTTTGTGAGTTTGCAACATAATATTTATTAATCAAAATAATATGGTTATAAAAATAATCAAAACAATAAGGTTGTATATAGTCTGAGCTGGTGTACTCTTTTGTCTTCTTTGAATTATTTATTTCGTGTGCTTTTGACAAAACGGAAAACAAGAAAACGCATTTACCTCAGAAGCATTGCAGACAATCCATCTTTGAAGAATGCTGTAGAGGATCATGAGAAATTTTAGAGGACAATTAATTCGATCTCTCAAATAAATCTTTCTCTTTGGCTCGGACAACACTTCCGATCAGAACAATTCGTATGATTTTCCTGAACTAGAGAAACTAATAATAAGCTAAAAGACGTCAAAAATTGGGATTCGAATCCACGAATCTCTCCTCGATAGAGGATTGTTACGCATCCAATGTGCATACTTGAAGTGGCCGGCTATGCAGGTTGACGGTGGCGGATAGTAGCCGAACGGTGAATTGAAGGCAATGGAGAAGGAAATCTAGAGGAAAACTCGGTTCCTCCACCAAGCGTATTCTCTCATGGGCGTATTCGTGGACTTTCCAATTTGGACGGGGACCGAATTATTAATTTTTGTATATTTTCATTTGGTTTCATTTATTCATACATTTAATAAAAGCTACCTAAATGGCTGATTTTGCTTGAAACGTGATTAAAAATAAGGTGTCTAACAACCACAGTAAAATAAGTCCCTAACATTTTGATGACAAATTCCTTCAAGCCTAAAAAATTCAAGATTTACTGATCTTACAAGCTTTTTTCAAGTGCTAGAGTGGGAGATCAGATTGGCATCAAACCATTTATTCTTCAGCTTCTTCAAGTGGGATGGATCAGGTATGCTTCGCAAGGAACTGCACCATCCGATCGGAAGAGTTTCTAGTGATTCCAGTTTGTCAAGACCTTCAATCTCAACCAATTTCAGACAGTTCTATAGTGTAAAGTCCTCAAGGTTTTTCAAGTTGGATAAGTCAGGCAATGTCTCAAGGGAACCAGAGTCCTCAAAGTGCGAGAGTCGTAGATTCTCCAGTCTTTCAAGCCCACTGAACTTGCCACACTGGAACTTGAGAACTCTGAAGCGTTGCAACAATGTTAAACCCTCAAGGCCTGGAATATCAAAATGCTGTCGCTCGAGAGTTAGCTCCAACAATTTCTCCCAGTTGGAAAGGTCAACAACGTCATGAAAATTGCAATTTTCAACTGTAAGTTTTCCTCAAACTAGAAGGAAGCTATCCAATGTGGCGCGGGTTCTCGCAGAGATTTTGAGTTGTGGATTCTCCAGTCCTTCAAGCCCACTCAACTTGCTTGACCAGCAATGGCGCACTCTCAAGCATTGTAACGATGTTAAACCTTCAAGGCATTGAATATCAAAACGCTGTTCGTGGAAAGTTAGCTCCAACAATTTCTCCAAGTTGGAAAGGTCCACAACTTCAAGAAGACAACAATTTTCAACTGTAAGTTTCCTCAAACTAGAGGGAAGTTGTCCAATGTGGCGCAAGTTCTTGCAGTTTTTCAGTTCGAGTTCTTTAGATAACAAAGGCAACCCAAATAGGAGCTTATGCCGGTGATACTTGGAAGTTCCAACCTACAACATGGGCTGTAAGTGCTCACGTTTGTATAATTGGAAGCTATTATAAAAGATAATTCCACATTTCTTAAACTTACCAGGTTGGAGATCTCTGGAGCTTTTCCTACAGCTCTTGAGGACAGACATAGACTTTGCAAACTCTGGGGAAGCTCTGGTACATTCTCCACACGAGTTCCTATTAATTTTAAAATCTTCAAGGAAAGTAGCCTCCCGATATCTCCAGGAATCATCTCTAGCCAATTGCAATCCTCTCCATAAATCTCTTCAAGTTTCTCCAACATCCCGCTTGCCTCAGGTAACTTTTGCATACGACTTCTGTTCATCTACAACACTTCCAAGCTCTCTAGATTGATAATGGTATGTGGAAACTCTGTAATGCCTGTGTTTGAGACATTCAACTCAGCTAAAGATTTCAGGCTTCCAATTGAGTGGGGAAGTGTTGTTAGCTCAGACTCTTCACATATGACCAAGCGCTCAAGATTTTTGAGTGCTCCAATAGAAGTCGGGACTTCTCTAATGCTTATGCCATATCCGAAGTCGTCATCAGCGATTTTATCCATGAGTAGCTCAGTCAAAGATTGCAAAGAATCTAATTTAATAGGCAACATTTGGAGATGAAAACATCTATTTAGATTCAAGTGCTTAAGATGTTTCAGATGACCGATGGATTTATCAATGCTTACCAAGTTCCTACAATCCTCTAGAATTAAAACTTCTAAGGATAAATATGCGGAGGTTAGGTAGGAGTTGTGTCTAACCCATGGCAATATGACAGATAAAGCACCTTCAATCTTGTAGCCACCTGTCAAACGATTGTGTATGTTCAACGAGTTTGATTTACAAAATTTTTACATGATATGAACAAATATATCGACTAGGGAAGCATTCCACCATAGTAACTTTATAAATACTTAGTGTATATCCATTGGTTGCGGTCCCGCTATTCTATTAACAACCATATATAATTTGACATCCAAAAGTGAAAAACTATTGTTGGCTGTTTAGAAGAAATATCTTATTTTATTAAGGGTGGTAGCTTTTTAAGAATTATATTACTAGTTTCTCATAATAGAATTTTGTTAAAGAGCCCTCATTAAACGTCCAAGTGAAGAAATATTGTTATCTTCAATGCATTGTCTCTTCTTTTTTTTTTGGTAAGGAATGCATTGTCTCTTTTGTATTATGCATAATCAATAAATTGGAAATCAAAATATTTTTTATTAAATATGGGATTCTTCATGTTATTATTCATTTAATATATGTGATTTCACAAATAAATTCTAAATCACCAACCCAAAGCAACCAAGAACATTACCAAACATATTATAAGGAATATCCATTCATTCGCTTTGAATGAGATATTGTGAATTAAGTAAAGTTTCCAACCCCGTATAGAGTAAACCGGGTAGATTTATTTTAAATTATTGTATGTAGAGACAGGCGTAGATAATATCAATTGACAATATAACATGTTCACAAAAATCGATATAAAATATATTTTAACATGCCGAATTTACACATTTCCAGTACCAACAAAAGAAATTACCTCAATTTAAATTTTAAAAGAACAAAAAAGGATGTATAAAAAATCATCAAATACATAGTATATTCTCCAATTAAATATGTTGCCCCTCCAACAGTGAATATTTAAAAAGTTCTTTACACTAATGATAGACCATAATCGATTGAAGGTAACAAGAAGAGATTGAAAAGAAGGTTTTTTTTTTTTTGGTAAGGATTGAAAAGAAGGTTCAGTTCCTTCAAAGAGAGACAAAATGCTGCATTTGTAGCATTGAAACAAAACACAAATAGCATTTTGTCGTGTTTATGACATTAGTCGTTGCACATGTTTAAAAATAGACTTACTGAAAATTCTTTTATTTGGGTGATGTGGTCATACAATACAAAAATACAAACCTTATGCATAATTTAATACAAAATGATACATACTTATCAACATTTTTCATTACTTTACTAAGTAATCTGAATCTGTTGTATACTATGTCTTGTTTATTTGTATATTTTTACGACATAACTTTATACATAGAATATTTGAATTTTAAAATAATAAATAAATTTATTTTCAGACACTACCCAATTTCCATAATTCTTATTTACTAATTAATAGATGCATCATGTACCAATCATATACATGATAGACCAAAAATATTTGTTAATTAGAGTATTTAGATTTATTGACTACCATCTCAAATTACACCCAAGTTACTAAGGTATGTAAAGATATTAATATGCTGTTCTATGAGAATCAATTATTAGTTTAAAAATACGTTAATGAAGTTCTTTTATTTTATCAATGTAAAGGGTAGAGATTCCTATTTAATGTTTGGGGAAACAGGGAATGAAAATTTGCCATTGTGTGACTCAATCACAAAACTCCACTCTACCCACTTCTTTTATTATAAATATGTATAAATATACTACTTATGTGAAGTTACCATAGAAGCTTGTTGAGACTGTTTGGTAAAGCTTTCCAGCAACAACTTCAACCGTAAAAGGGTGCGTTACAGCTTTATAAGGTGTTTGGACAATACCTCACAATTGCAGCTAATTCAAAGCTATAGAACCTTATAGAAGCTTTTAGAAAACTGCCTCGACCAGCTTTGATGTGCTACGACTTTAAAATATACATTGCCGTACAGTACTTTTTACAATACAATTATAGCATGGTGCAACTACAATTTAGCTACCAAAAGAGATATAATTAACATATGTTAAACTAGTTTTTTTTCTTTCGATGTACATCTAGCTATCAGTGGTAATTGAGTTTAAAAACATTAAAAGAAGTTGCACTATGGAGTTCAGAAATGGTATCTTAGGGACATCCTTCAAGAGCTACATATCTTCTTTTAGTTTAATTAAAACCCCAATAAGATGACAACCCTCAACCCGTGCAACGCACGAGCTGGTGTGGGAATGAAAAGGTAAACAAATATTATACCTAAAAATTAGTCCATACCTTGAATTGAGTCCACCCATTCCAGTTGTGCTTTATTCCACTCCGTGATAGGTGAAGGATGAGTAGTTTTTCAAGGCAAAACTTAGTTGCTTGCAAATTTGAAGGACAATTCTTCCAAGAAAGCCATCTTAGTTCTGAAAAGAGATCCGCAAAGTTTCCAGAGAGGTTACCGCTTATCATTTCAAGAAATCGTATATTTGGCACTTTCTTAAACTCTTCCGATGTCAAAGAAATCCCGTCCAAATCCACACAAATCGCTTCAACAGTCTCAGTTCCCTGTAACGATGAAAAAGAGTTTCCCATTAACCCAGGAAAAGTACAAAGTAAGCTGGAAAAAGAAGAATTCTAGGCAGATTTATGCTATGAAAAAGTTACAAGGCGTTGCACTTATCTTCACCTTCTGTTTGGTGATCATGTCCAATGCTTCTTTATGATTCCACACTCGCAAACGCTTTCCTGGATCTTCTCGATTTTCAGCAAGTACAATACTCTTACCTAAGTCCTTAAACTAGTTTTGCATCCATAACTCATTCTCCACTCCAATTTTTACTAAGGACCTTGAAAGTAGGACTTGGATTTTACCTATTGGAAACAATTTATGGTCCTTCCACATATAACTTGCATCCCTCTTATTTTTTCCAGCTAGAAAGCAGGCAATATCAAGAAAGATTTTCTTTTACGTGAGATTTAAAGTCTTATAACTTAACATTAAATGTTGCAGCACCTCCTCACAAGAATAATTTTCCATCTCTTCTAACATCTCTTCCCACACTGCATTTTCTCGTCCATGTAACCATGAACTGATCACTTCAATAGTTAAAGGAAGCCCCCCAGCTCTTGCAGTAGCTCTTTTAGATAGACTAAGAAAGTCACTTGGAGGAGAGTTGCTTCCAAATGCATCCTCGCTAAAAAGTTCTAAAGATTCTTGACTATTCAGCTCTTTCACTTCATAAATCAAACTATTCTCAAATACAGACAAGACATTTCTGTCTCTCGTTGTAACCACAATTCTACTTCCTGGACCAAACCATTCTCTTCCTGCTGCTAACGCCCTTAGTTGGCTCCCTTCATTTACATCATCAAGCCTAATAAGAACTTTCTCTTTACTAAATCGTTCTTTGATCATATTTTTCCCTTTATCAATGCTGAAAATCTCAATTATTTTGTCCCCAAGGATATCACGCACTAGTTTCCTTTGCACATCTAGAAGACCAGAACTTGAACTTTCTGATACTTATTGAATATCTAGGATAAAGCTACAACTTTGAAAATGAGCTAACAATTTGTTGTAAATGACCTTGGCAAGGGTCGTCTTTCCTATCCCACCCATTCCACATATTCCAATGAGCTTTATGTCCTTTAATTCAACACTCGACAAATCCATTACTTCATTCACTGATTTGTCGATCCCAACCAAAGAATCAGGCATACGTACCAGAGAGACACCTTAAGCTTATCCAAAACTTCAAGAGCTATTTGCCATGCGAGTTTTCCATGGCTGCATATCATTAGAAAGAGTATAATGAAGTTACCGTCAACGATATGAATTCGCCACAAAATGCAGGATACAAGGGGAAAAGAAATAGTGCATGACTGACAATAACCAAGATTTGATGTGTTTACACTACGACGCTTGAATCTTAAATACACCTACTATAAATTCTAATTTTATCCAACACCTTCCTTGAAATTAATTAATTCATGCTTTCAAGCAAATCTCTTGCTTTTTCTCCAATTCAGCAGCTCTGCACTACCTTCTCCGGCGTGGCATTATTCCATTGCCCCAGAAGTTGGAACACAAGAACGGTGAAAAGGCCAACCAATTCTCTCTCCTACGGACATCACTAACCTTTTGGCGACTTCCTCAAACCACCCGAAGCTTTTGGATGGCAGAACTTTTTGGACCGCAAACTTTCTTAGTAAATTCATGTTAATTAAATAAAAAAATACATAATACACCCAAAAAAATGATGTAGAAAATGTTAATCTACTAAATTACATGGTATGATACAAATGGGTGTTCAAGAATTTTGGGAAGTGGATATCTAAACATGAGATGTTGTGCTTGTTTGATTGTCTCATATACAAATTTTTCTGGTCAGACACTGCAACTTTTTCAAAAAAAATAAATTTCCATAGACCTGTTCAAAGTTGATTCTATCCAAGAACCAACATGCTCGGGTTGCTTCCTGTGGACAAAATTTTGTGAGGCCCGGCCCAAATCCAATATACTCGTGTTATGAAGCTTCACGTTCACACTGCTCGAAAAACATCATTCAATGGGTCCATTCAAGTTTCGCTTCAAATCTGAAAGCCATAAACCAACCCCTTTGTAATTGGAAAAAATCTATGAATTAAATCAGATCTGAAAGTGGAAAAGGAAACAGATGTGGGGAAAGAGCAATATCTGAAAGAGGATGAGGAAGTAGGGCACCAAAATAGATGAAAACGTTTACAATCTGCAAGCGTAGTCCTCCCACCAGCCGCAGAGAAACATTAGGAACAAATAGATCTACTTATATGAGGTCGCCTCTCCATGATGATCTGTCTCGTGATTTTCCACAATTGAGCATGGACTGTTTGAAGAGATAGAGAGAGATAGAGAGCAGCCATACATGCTGCGGGAAGATCGGGCGGAGTAGGGCACCATTAGAGCAAGCCAATGACCACTATTCTTCTACTGTCTCTCCCCTTTTTGTCAATTAGAAGCAGAGAAGCTGCCTGCTTCGTTCTATCCTTCTTTCGCATTTCTCTTTAAGTTTTTCCACAGTAGATATTAGTATATTAAAATTAATGTAGAAAATAATCTTACATGTCTTCTAACTATCAACTAATCTATCGTTGCAGTTTATTATTTTATTTTATTTTTTTGTTTCATTCATTAAAACAAGGGCGTTATTCGCTTCCACATAACCTTTTTTGAAGAGTACGATATTAGAATTGATGTACTAAATAAATCTATCGTTTGGTGTTTCTTGGTAGCACATCCTATGTATAGTATAGATAGTCTTATTCACTACTCATATTTCACTCAATTTGAATAATTATTAACGACAACTTATTGGCGTGATTAGGGAACTCAAAACAACGTGAACTTTCATATAATGTTATTCAAAAAGTAATGTAAGTCAACAGATATTAAGCGATCATATGCCACTAGATGATTTAACAATCCTATAAATTACAGAAATTACGAAATATGTATGAATATCTAATCCAGTCATTTCATTTATTAATTGCGATACCCAAGATGTAGTTTCTAGTAACATAAAATGTACACATTACAATACCCTTTACTCATGCAGCTACACTCATTTTGAATCGAAGAAAGTCATCAAGAGAAGATCTGCCAAAATAACAAAAACAGCAGTAACATAGTATCAATCTAAAACAGTAAATGCAATTGAGATTAATGACGATCAACCAAATCTTAATTTTTTTTTTAATTTTTGGTAAGCTAATTGTTTGATTCGATAAAAATGAAAAAAGCAATCTTGAAAAATCTACAAATGTTACATTCTCTCCATCTACACAACGTAATATCTGTGAACGCAATATTGAAAGAATGAGATAAAAGTGATCAAGGGTAACATTCTTTCCGTCGACCAAAGTGTGTATAAAGTGGATATGCAAGTAGCATTATGTCTTCAATCACATTTTTTTTTATCTTTGACATAAAATGTACACATTACAATACCGTTTACTCATGCAGCTACAATCATTTTGAATCGAAGAAAGTCATCAAGAGAAGATCTGCCAAAATAACAAAAACAGCAGTAACATAGTATCAATCTAAAACAGTAAATGCAATTGAGATTAATGACGATCAACCAAATCTTAATTTTTTTTTTTTTATTTTTGGTAAGCCAATTGTTTGATTCGATAAAAATGAAAAAAGCAATCTTGAAAAATCTACACATGTTACATTCTCTCCATCTACACAATATCTGTGAACGCAATATCGAAAAATGAGATAAAAGTGATCAAGGGTAACATTCTTTCCATCGACCAAAGTGTGTATAAAGTGGATATGCAAGTAGCATTATGTCTTCAATCACATTTTTTTTTATCTTTGACATAAAATGTACACATTACAATACCGTTTACTCATGCAGCTACAATCATTTTGAATCGAAGAAAGTCATCAAGAGAAGATCTGCCAAAATAACAAAAACAGCAGTAACATAGTATCAATCTAAAACAGTAAATGCAATTGAGATTAATGACGATCAACCAAATCTTAATTTTTTTTTTTATTTTTTGGTAAGCCAATTGTTTGATTCGATAAAAATGAAAAAAGCAATCTTGAAAAATCTACACATGTTACATTCTCTCCATCTACACAATATCTGTGAACGCAATATCGAAAGAATGAGATAAAAGTGATCAAGGGTAACATTCTTTCCATCGACCAAAGTGTGTATAAAGTGGATATGCAAGTAGCATTATGTCTTCAATCACATCTTTGACATCTATCTAAAGTCAATGTTTGATTCGACATACTTCTAGTGAAAACTCAACAGTTGTATTTCAAACCTATGCAATAAGGGATTGTTGTCATAGGCATTCTTAAAGACCAAGGTTTGTTTGAATTAAGGCAACAAAATTTAATTGAAAAAAGAGCAATAAAATAACAATCTACAACCCCATGAGACACAAGACCTGGTGTGACTGGAAGAAAGTATAACATGTTATATTTAATCATTTGCACATACCTTGAGTTGAGTCCAACCACCCCAAAGTTCATCTATTCGGCTCCTTGATAGGTCGAGGATGAGTAGATTTTTTGGGCAAAAGTTGGTCGCGCTCAGCATGGAAGGACCATTCTTCCAAGAAAGCCATCTTAATTTTGAAAAGAGATCCTCAAAGTCTCCAGAGAGGTTCCCACCAGCCATTTCAAGAAATCTAATACTTGGCACTTTCATAAATTCATATGATGTCAAAACAGTGGCTGGTCTAGACCTGCCAAAGTTCATACAGATCGCAACAACAGTTTCGGTTCCCTAAAATGAGGACAGAGTCAGTTAAATGTGAGTTCCAAATAATGTTTGAAATGAAGGGAAAACAATCCAAGGAAAATTTCAGCAAGGAAGACTTTGTACCTTCTTTCTCTTGATCATATCAAGAGCTTCTTCATGACTCCACACCCGTGAACTTTGTCCTGAATCTTTAAAATTTTCTTGGTAGACAATGCTCTTGCCTAAGTCTTTGAGCTGATCATGCATCCATAGTTGATTGTTTTCTCCAATTTTCACCAAGGACATCAAAAGTAGAGCTTCAATCCCCTCATTCGAGAAAAAATCCAGAGTCATACCACATGTAATCTGCGTAACTATTTTTTTCTCCAGCTAGAAAGCGAGCAATATCCAGAAATATTTGTCGTTGCTGATAATCTAACACCTCATAACTCAACATTAACTTTTCCTTCACATCCTTATGAGGGTAATGTTCCATCTTTTTCAATATATCTCGCCACACTGCTTTCTTTTTCCCGTATAATAATGAGCCCATCACTTCAATAGCCAAAGGAAGCCCTCCGATTTTTGAAGTAACTTTCTTAGACAGACTCAAAAATGCATTTGGAGGAGAGTTGCTTCTAAAGGCATGCTTGCTAAAGAGTTTAAGAGCTTCGGGTTCCTTGAGTCCCTTAGCTTCATAAATCAAACAATGTTCCAACTGATCTTGGAACCCACTTAAAACGCTTTTATCTCTTGTTGTAACAACTATTCTACTTCCCGAACCAAGCCATTCTGTCTTTGCTGCTAATGCCATAAGTTGGCTCCTATGATCTACATCATCAAGGACAATAAGAACTTTCTTCATCTTGAATCTATCTTTGATCATCATATTTATCCCATGATCGACGCTAGAAAGTTCAACTCCTACATTGCCAAGGATATCAAAGACTAGTTGCCTTTGCAAATTTGACAAACCAAGACTTTTTTGATGCTTCTCGGATATTTGAAATGAAACTGCAACTTATAAAATTTGCAAAAAGTTTGTGGTAAACAACCTTGGCAAGAGTTGTCTTGCCTATTCCACCCATTCCGCAAATTCCAATTAGTATTCTGTCCTCAGATTCGACATTCAGCAAATCTACTACTGCCCGTCCACTGATTCGTCCATTCCGACTAGATTATCAAATATATGAACATAAGACACCTTAAGCTTAACCAATACTTTCCGAGCAATCAATCGTGCGAGTTCCCCGTGGCTGTGTCAGCACACACAACATAATCAAGTTAATTATGGTCTAAAACAAAGAAAAAATTATGCTCTTCAAAATATAATCAATAATCAAGCAAAAGAAACGGAGAAGAAACAAGAAGACAGAGTTCAGTGTGTTAATTTACCCTTGGTTCTTTGTGTCCCATCGCTTGACTCTAGCAACTTCCTTGAGCGCCTCTGCCCAGGGTTGCACAATCTCAGTCCCGTGTTTTTCTTCATGCAGAATTAATGCATCCTTGTACACTTCGGTTTCAAGCATCACGTCAGAGGGTTCCACATCATAGAAAATGGGTAAAACCTCTAGATTGTTGGTTTTCCTACGCTCCATCATGTGTTCCAGCTCGCGCAAGCACCATTTACTGGATGCGTAGCCCCTAGAGAAGATGGGAATGCAGATTTTCGAGTCATCAATGGCCTAGAAAATCTCTGGGCCGATCTCTTCACCTACATCGATTCCCTTCTTGTCTATGAAAACCTGGATACCCTTATCTAGCAGGGCATGATAGAGTGAATCTGTGAAGTTCGCGCGAGTATCCGGTCCTCGAAAACTCAAGAACACGTCAAACTCAGCTCCTGATGAGCCATGGCTTGTGGATCCAGTTTCCCAAAAAGAGCTCCTGTTTCTTTCCATCTCAGTTGCGTCTGCTAAAATTCCAAAAGCAAATCACAAAAGATTTGACATGCTTTTCTCGTCAATGTACGTGTAAACCTACCCCACATTTTAAAGTGATTTTACAAGACTTGGATGATGGAAAATGCAGTGTTATGCAATTCAAGTAAGTTGCAAGAACTCCGTTTGGAACATGGGTCGACAAGCGATGGTCAGGTAGGAAAGTGAGGCTCGGTTTCCATTTCCATTTCCATTGTGTTGCAGCATCGATCGAGAGCAGTGGTAATAATACGATTGAAGGATTAAGAGATGGCCTAAGCCCCACGAGTTGACATAATTTGGAGGAAGTAAAGTCAACCACACCTCTGTTACTTTCGAGCTCCTTGCTCTGTTGCCACGGCAGATCTGGAAAGCACGGAACAACCTCGTGTTCAGGGCTCAAAGTCCGAACCCCCGGCAACTCATCGAACTCGGCTCTGGCGATGAATCATGATCTCAGAGGATGGCGTAAACAAAAACGCAGGCGAAATCACGGCAGCGAATGGACTTACCCCAATGTCGGAAACCCCCATCCCGCGACGTGCCCGAGATGAACGTTGATGGATCTTTCGTACAAGAAACAGGGGAAGGAGCCATTGCTTGCGTATGTCGCCGTGGCGACAGCTACGGCTTCTTGACTGATGGCTTTGCTCGATCGGTGAGAGCGGCCTCGGCATTACAAGCAGAAGCAGCCATTGTTGAAACCCTGAAGTACTTCGAAGCAAAAAAGCCGAACTGAAGCTAGGAGCTTGAAACGGATCAGGTTGATCTGGTGCGGGAGACATACGGAGGCGCAGATCAAGCAAGTTGGGGGAGGTGGTTGCTCTTATCACTGAAGCCCAAGCCCAAGCCCGTTTGACATGTTTTCCAACATCTGAAGACTTTACAACAGAGATTGTAATATGGTTGCTGCGGATTGGGGCAGTCAATGCATCTCACCGCCCATTCTTATGTTGAAGATTTCCATGATAAATCTTATGTTGATTGAAAACATCATAACCAAGGTTCTTAGGGGAAATCTATCTCACCACCTATCTCTAATGTAGTGATCCCTATAGTAACTATTGTATGAATTATCAACTTAAATTAGAACAATTTACCGACTTCCATCGTATTAAATTATCGATTAGTTTTGCCTAAGCAACTCGCATTTATTTGGGTTACTAAGAAGCCCTTATATTTACCAATTCTATTTAAAGATTACTAGCCTTAGTTAACATAATTCACCAACTTGTCTCCCATAACATTACTACTTAGTATCGAGTTATCAACTTTCATTTAAGTTACTTATCGACAATTTATTTGTAATTTCTCTTTTTATTGTCTACAAACTTCTATTTGCATTTCTTAGCAATGCCTTAGAATTATCACTCTTTTTTTAAATTACCATCTTTAATTAGAGTGACTTGCTAACTTTTCTTTGTTTAAGTTATCAAATAGTTCGGGGTTACCAACTCTTATTTGAGTTACTTATCAAGTTTAGTTTTTAATTACCAACTTTTCTTCTTGTTTTTCCAATTTTCATTTCTTAAGAGATTTTTAATCAATGATAAGAGAAGCTACTATTTTAAACAAAAAATAAATATACATTGATAACTAGTTTCTTAGAGCCCACGTGGAGCTTTCCAACAAGGACGCTCAAAATATAATCTCCATGGTTGGCTACCGTGTGAAGTGGAAAAGAGTAACACTTCTTTCCCAGCCCTCAACAAAAAGAAAAAGTTAAAGATCCATCATGCAAATAATTACAAACGAACTTACTTTTTCTCATCCATTATCATGTTTCCGTGGCCTTTTTGGAAATTTACGATCAACTGTTATTTAAAAATTTGGAATACATACGTGAGATATATCATGAAAGTAATTACAAATTATCTTACTTTTTCTCATCCATTATCGGATTTCCATGAACTTTCTTGAAAATCTAGAATCAACTATTCTTTAAAAATTTGGAATACCTACGCAATATATATCATTGAAGTAAACGATTTTACTTTTTCTTATCCATTATCGAGTTTCCATGACCTTTCTTGGAAATCTAGAATAAACTGTTCTTTAAAAAATTGGAATATACGTGACATATGCATAACATAGCAAAAGAGAGGAAAGGAAACGAAGAGAGCTGGGAAAATCATAGAGGAAAGGAAATACTATTACTAAGTTTTATCACTCTACTTATCAAGAGGAATTATTGCGGGAAAATTTTTCAAGTAATATGAAACTTCATTAAGGTTATGTAGAGTTATGAGCTGGTACACTTTTTGTCTTCTATTGATAATTTGTTCCATGTGTTCGTCGTAAAAGGGAAAACAAGACAACCCATTTAACCAGTAATAGTTGTAGACGATTGCATTTAATCCGATATCCTCGATCAATTTCTCTTTCTAGCTTGGACAACACTTCAATGAGCACACATCTATTCAAGTTGGTATGATTACTTTGAATTGTAGAAACATGAAAACTCTCACGTAATTGCTTGATATTCAAAGTCATCAGCTCTAGCTTCTAAGGGCGCATCCAACTGAAGCATCGATACCATTAAAGCATCAGTTAATCCTGATCGCCTAGCTAAAAAATTATATTGATAACTTTACCATACTATGTTAGACTATTATACTATACCACCTAATCAAGAAACCACCCAATAACTAAAGTATTTTGATGATAGCAAAACTTAAATCCAAGTATTTAATAAGTTCATTTAAGTGTGCAGAGGATCATATCTAAACTATGCAAGCTTTGTATATTGACTAGCCATCTTGTAATGCCAACATCAGCACATTGTGCAGCGCATATTGCAGTTAGACAAAATTCAATTAGCTAAAAAGAAATGCATAATTTTAAACATTTATGAATTAGTTTATTCATTAATATTAACCAAATATATATAGCATGCCAATGTAAATGTTACGTTTCTATTAGACTACGAACTGAAGAACTGTTTGTTCCCGATTAAAAACTCATATTCCCTCCCAAGTTCAACACTAAGTAATAATAGTGCTTCTTTGTTTATGGTTGACTGTTTATATTGTTTCTACGGTACTTGGAGTTTGATAACCTTAAATTTTTCTAAATTTTTAGAGTTACATAATAATTGTTTATGCATATATGATCTGGTCTTTCGGCTATCTCCTTTGAGGAAAATTTTTTTTGGTCCAATCTTTGAGCATTGTTAGGTAGCCAGTTTCACCTTATGCGATTTAGGGTCTCTATGTATTGGACCTACTAGTAATATTTCTCTTGAACTCCGGAAAAAGAGATTGTGAACTTATACTCAATCCTAATTCCTAAATTTGTCATTTTAAGATCAAGTTTTACATATATGTTTCAGTTATTCTATTATTAATTAATGGGTTTTATTTGCTTTATAGTTATTGCCAAAAAAAGATAATCTTGATTCAACAAATTGCAGCCCAAAAAACACAATCCTTCTATGAGAAAATGACATGATATCATTCTACGTTTTTTCTAATCTTGAAGTGATTCATGCAATAAATCGAACACAAACAAAAGGCATGGTCAAGCATATATCGCAAAAACTAAAGCTATGCAGTTAAATCCAAGATATACAAGGTAAGTTAGGACGTAAAGTGTCAGGAGGTTCTCAGCCACAAAGGGATTTACAGCAAAAAGAGTCCAGACAAGCTAAACGGCAGGTCCTCGGAATGTAGGCCTTTGAGCACAACTAGCCAATTGCATTAATACACTCTTAGATTGATCAATAACGAAGGTAAATCAACACTAACTCTGTTGAGGCAAAAAGTCAAACATATGGCGACCACGCAGTTTGAAGCACTAAGCCGGAAAGTTAATCGACAGACATCTAAAGAGCACAAAATACGAAATTCACAGCCAACCATCACTTTCTTTATCTTCTTCTTCGCTCTGTCTCAGTCCCCCTCCTCCATCACAACTAATTTCTGATTGCTGCTTCTTTAAATTTCGTTTCATGGACTCTCTTATTCTCAACTTCAAATTCATTCAATTCACCCAAAAATTTCTCATCTATTTGCTTAAACACACATAAGTTCGGACATTAAACAAGTCACTGCTCTTTTTCTTTGTTCATGCTTCAGAAATGAACGTTACATCAACATAGAGAGTGAGCTAATTCTTAATTTTTAACAAGACTTCCATTGAGCAAAGGCCATTCCAATGTCGACAAGGGATCTTGTACCATGACCAAGAACAATCGGTGTGAAGCCAGCAAACAATGGTTTCAATCTAGCGAGAACAAGCTCTCTAACTCAATCAGTCCCACGAAGGTTACGAGCTCACACACTTTTGATTTATTCAGAGAGTTGATTCATATGAACTTATATGCAACAAAGAAGCTAACGAACGTATGACAGGAACAAAAATAGCATACACACAAGTATGGACTTCACTCAGACAATTACTCAAACACCTAGCAAGCACTCCAAGTCAGCAGTCCGAATGTAAATTTTATTGATTAAAACTACATCCAAAGCATCATATAAAACTTGAAACACGTATGCAGTCATTGGAATTGCCTCGAACAAAGGTCAGTTCTTATATAATCAAATTCGGGAATTCAAGGTCTCTATTTCGAAGGAAACAGAGCGTGCACTTTACCTTATCAGTAAAGTGAATCTAAGCAACGATTGAGGACCAAATCCGTCAAGGAACTTCTGGAAGTTTTTTCGGTGAAGATCCGATCTGGTAGTGGAGAATCGAACACGAATTAGATTCTCCGGACTCTTTGATCTGAAGACAGGGTCGAACAGGATAAGCTCAGTGCGACGGTGAAATGGCCAACGGCATTAGCGACAGCCATCGAAAAAAGCTAAAAGATGTTAAAAATTGCAATTCATATCCAGAAATCTCTCCCCGAGAGACGATTGTTATGCATCCGGTGTGCATGTGTGATGCTCTGTTTCCTGGTATGGTTGTCGTTGAGCTCGAAGTGGCCAGCAATGCAGGTTGACGGTGGTGAATTCAAGGCGACGGAGAAGGAAATCTAGAGGAAAAATTGGTTCCTCCACCGAGCGTATTCTCTCGTGCGCGTATTCATGGACTTTCCAATTTGGACGGGGACCGAATTATTAATTCTTGTATATTTTCATTTGGTTTCATTTATTCATACATTTAATAAAAACTACCTAAATGGGCGATTTTGCTTGAAATGTTGATAAAAAGTAAGGTGTCTAACAATCATCGTAAAATGAGTCCCTAACATTTTGATGACAAATTCCTTCAAGCCTAAAATATTCAGGATTTATTGATCTTACAAGCTCCTTCAAGTGCTCTCAGGTCATCATTGCACCGTATATACTTCAGCTTCTTGAAGTGGGATAGATTAGGTATGCTTCGCAAGGAAGAACAATAATCGATCGAAAGAGTTTCTAGCGATTCCAGTTTGTCAAGACCTGCAATCTCAACCAGTTCCGGACAGCGCCATAGTTCAAAGTCCTCGAGATTTTTGAAGTTGGATAAGCTGGGCAATGCCTGAAGGGAGTCACAGCACATAAGGCGCAAGAGTCGTAGATTCTCCAGTCTTTCGAGCCCATTGAACTTGCTTGACCGGCACCCCACACCCTCAAGCATTGCAACGATGTTAAACCTCCAAGGTCTAGAATATTAATTTTGTTGAGAGTTAGCTCCAACAAACTCTCCAGATTGGAAAGGTCAAAAACTTCAAGAAGATTGCAATCTTCAACCGTAAGTTTCCTCAAACTAGAGGGAAGCTGCCTAATGTGGCGCAGGTTCTTGCAGCCGTCGAGCTCAAGTTCTTTTAGACAACAAAAGCAGCCCATATATGAGCTTATGCTGGTGATACTTGGAAGTTCCAACCTACACCGTGGGCTGTAAGTTTTCCCCTTCTGGAACAATGAGGCGGTGACGCCCGCTGGGAAAACGTAAATCCAGATTTCTTAAATTCACCAGGTTGGAGATCTCTGGAGCTTTTTCTGAGGTTCTTGAGGACAGACATAGACTTACCAAACTCCGGGGAAGCTCTAATACATCCTCCACACGAGTTCCTGTTAATTTCAAAGTCTTCAAGGAAGGTAGCCTCACGATATCACTAGGAATCATCTTTAGCCGATGGCAATACTCTCCATAAATCTCCTCAAGTTTCTCTAACATCCCGATTGCCTCGGGTAATTTGTATGTGACTTCTGCTCATCTTCAACACTTTCAAGCTCTTTAGATTGACAATAGCATTTGGCAACTCTGCAATGCCTGTTTCCGAGACATCCAACTCAGCTAAACCTTTCAGCATTCCAATCGAGTCGGGAAGTGTCGTTAGCTTGATGGCTCCACAAATGACGAAGCGTTCAAGATTTACGAGTGCTCCTATTGAGCTTGGGACTTGACTAATGCTTCCACTCAAATTATAATTCTCTATGAGCAGCTCGGTCAATGCTTCTAGAGAACCCAATTCAATAGGTAGCACTTGGAGTTTAGAGCATCTATTTAGATTCAAGTGCTTTAGACGTCTCAGATGACCAATGGATCTATGAATCCTTAACAAACTCCCACATTCCCTTAGAATTAATATTTCTAAGGATATATATGCAGAGAGGTCAGGAGTTATGCTTAACTTGCCACACCATGATAGTTCAAGGACCTTCAATCTTGTAGCCACCTGTCAAATGATAATGAATATCCAATGAGTTTAATTTATAGAAGTTTTGCAGGACAAGCAAATATATAGACTAAGGAAGCATTCCACCTAAGTAACTTTATAAATGCTCTGTGCATATCCACTCCTTTATAACTCAAACCAACATCACTCTCTGTCACACTTTTTTCATTCCTTCCAATATTGTCCCCAACAACAAAGAAAAGAAAATGGATCTATTTTCAAAGTACCCCTGTATCAAATAATAAAAAGGCAAAAGAAATGTAATCAACATCTCTCTTATAAATTACAACGTCCGTTTTCAACTTCATCATGGAATTACCGATATCGTCCCCGACAATAGTACTTGTAACTTTCCTATGTAAATGCATCATCAAAACATCAATATAGAAAATAATATTACATGTCTTCTGACTATCAACTAATCTATATTTGCAGTTTATTATTTATTATTTTTTGCTTTTTGTTTCATACATTAAGATAAGGGCAGTATTAGCGCTCCCATAACCTTTGAAGAGTGTAATATCTTTGTATACTTTTGATGCACTAAACAAGTCAGTTTGCATGTTCAATTTTACTCGCATCCTATGTATAGTACAAATAGTCTTATTCACCACTTATGTTTAACTTAATTTAAACATCTAGTAGTGACAACTTATTGGCTTGATTAGGGAACTCAAAACAACATGAATGTTCACATAATGTTCTATAAAAGTAATGTGAGTCTATAGATATCAAGCGACAACAATTATTCCATTAGATGATTTAATAATTCTAGAAATCACTTGTATGAATATCAAATTAGTCATTTTCCAAAAATGGAGTTACTAGTAACATGGAATGACCATATTACAATGCCCTTTAATCATTCAGCTACAATCAATTCGAATTGAAGAAAGCCATCAGGAAAAGATTTGCCACAAATGATAAAACAAACAAATCTTATCATCTCTTTTTGGTAAATTAATCGTTTCATTCAATAAAAATAGAAAACGCAATCTTGAAATATCTACACAGGTTACATTCTCTCCATAAACACAACAAAATATCTATGAATACAATATTGAAAGAATGAAGAAATAATATCGAATGTAACATTCTTCCCGTTGACCATAGTGTGTTGTGACTTAAATGTAAAGTAAATGTTTGAGTCAATATACTTCTAGTGAAAACTCAACAGTAGTGGTTTAAAAACTAGTTCAGCTATGGAATGAGGGATTGGTGCCACAAACCTTCTTCAAGACCAAGATTTTTTCCATGAATTAAGCCAATAAACTTTAATAAAAAAAAAGATAAATAAAATGACGATCTACAACCCCATGCGACACGAGCTGGTGTGACGTGTAAGTGGAAGAAAATATAGCATGTAATACCAAATTATTTTGCACACGCATACCTTGAGTTGAGTCCAACCACCCCAATGTTCATCTATTGAGGCACCTGATAGGTCAAGGATGACTAGATTTTTTGGGCAAAAGTTGGTTGCGTGCATTTCTGCTGGACACCAATTCCAAAAAAGCCATCTCAATTCTGAAAAGAGACCCTCAAAGTCTCCAGAGAAGGTCCCACCAACCATTTCGAGAAATCTAATATTTGACACTTTGATAAAGTCTTCTGGTGTCAAAACAAAGTCTTGAGGAGGCCAACCGCCCGTATAGAACATTGCAATGGTTTCGGTTCCCTAAATTGAGGAAAGAGTCGGTTCAATGTGAGGAGCTCCAAACAGAGTCTCAAATAGAGGGAAAACAGTCCAAGGAAGATATCTGCAATGAAAAAAAGTAGACGAGGTGCACTTAGACTTATACCTTCTTTTGGTGGACAATATCAGAACCTTCCCCACTCCACCACGCCCGAGAACCCTTTCTTGGGTCTTTGCAATTTTCTTGGTACACAATGCTCTTGCCTAAGTCCTTAACTTGATCATGCATCCATAGTATATTCCCTTTTTCGATTTTGACTAAGGACATTAAAATTAGAACATCAATCCCCTCATTCGGAAAAAATCTACAGTCATCCCACATGTAATATGGATAACTCTTATCTCTTCCAGCTAGAAAGCAAGCAATATCAAGAAATATTTGTTGTTGTGGAGGATCTAACGCCTCGTAACTCAACATTAACTTCTCCTTCACATCGTTATGAGGGAAATGTTCCATCTTTTGCAACGTATCTTGCCACACTGCTATCTCTGTTTTTCCACATAAAAATGAGCCAATCACTTCAATAGCCAAAGGAAGCCCTCCGGCTTTTGCAGTAACTTTCTTAGATATACTCAAGAATTCATTTGGAGGAGAGTTGCTTCTAAAGGCATGCTTGCTAAAAAGTTGAAGAGCTGTGACATTGTTGAGTTCCTTAACTTCATAAATCAAACAATGTTCAAATTGATCTTGGAATCCATGAAAAACATTTCTGTCTCTTGTTGTAACAACTATTCTACTTCCCAAACCAAACCACTCTTTCTTTGCTGCCAACGCCTTAAGTTGGCTCATATGAGCTACATCATCAAGGAAAATAAGAACTTTCTTTCTTTTGAATCGATCTTTGATCATATTCATCCCATGATCAGTGCTAGAAAGTTCAACTCCTACGTCACCAATGATATCAGAGACTAATTGCCTCTGCACAATTAACAAACTAGAACCTTTTGATGCTTCTCGGATATTTGAAATGAAGCTACAGCTCTCAAAATTAGTAGATAGTTTGTGGTAAACAACCTTGGCAAGAGTTGTCTTGCCTATTCCACCCATCCCCCAAATGCCGATGAGCCTTACGTCCTTAGATTCAACATTCAGTAAATCTACTACTTCATTCACTGATTCGTCCATTCCAACTAAATGATCGGATATATGCAC
This sequence comes from Syzygium grande, assembly GCA_024733475.1. Lineage (NCBI taxonomy): Eukaryota > Viridiplantae > Streptophyta > Magnoliopsida > Myrtales > Myrtaceae > Syzygium > Syzygium grande. The sequence continues at coordinate 26,728,488 of JAMXDD010000008.1, read as the reverse complement.
GCAAGACACCTTAAGCTTAACCGATACTTTCCGAGCAATCAAATGTGCAAGTTCTCCGTGGCTGTGTCAGGACACAAAACATTATCAAGTGAATTATAAGATTGGTAGCAAACTTTTTCACTTGCAAGATCAAGCAATAACATGAACTTACGAAATTGATGCTGGACCAAGCGAACAGAAGAATAAATACATGATTCTCTAGTTCTGCTCAATCTAGGACGATAGGTTATAATGCTTATGCCAAGCAGGTAATCCTTGAGTCTTGAGACAATGGAGTGTAAAATTCCATGTGATATCCATCACAATTTTTGGTCCAGAACTAAGAAAAAATTTTGCTCTATAAATTAAATCCGCATTCAAGCAAAAGAAATAGAGATAAAAGGGAAGATGGAGTTGAGTGAGTTAACATACCATATGTTCTTGGTGTCCCATCCCCTGATTTTAGTAACTTCCTTGAGCGCCTCCTCCCAGCGTTGCGCAATCTTAGTCCCACGTTCCTTTTTATGCAGAGTTAGTGCATTCCTATACACTTCGGTTTCAAGCTTCACGTCGGAGGGTTCCACATCATAGAAAATGGGCAAAACATCCAGTTCGTTGTTTTTCCAACGCTCCATCATGTGTTCCAGCTCACGTAGGCAACAGCTACTGGAGGCGTAACCTCTGGAGAAGATGGGAATGCATATTTTCGAGTCATCGATGGCCTGGAAAATCTCTGGACCGATCTCTTCACCTACGTCAATCCCCTTCTTGTCGATGAAAACATGGATGCCCTTATCTCGCAGGGTATGATAGAGGGAATCCGTGAAGTTAGAGCGAGTATCCGGACCTCGAAAACTCAAGAACACGTCGTACTCAGTTCCGGATGAGCCATGGCTTGTGGATCCATTTTTCGGAGAAGAGCTCCTCTTTCTTTTCATCTTAGCTCCTCTTTCTATCATTATCCCTTTTGTAAACTATTAATCTCCCCCTTTCTTTTAAAATAACCATATATTACTGTCAATATTCTTTCCCTCTCAGACCTCACGTAAAGCTCTCCCAGAATTTGCTTCAGATATTCTTTATTGTTGATGTTGACCGAGCAATCCTAGCTCGATTGGCTCTCGTCTTTTCGTTTTTAATTTATTGTTTGCCTTCGTCGTTTCCTGCAATGTGGAAGACCACGATAATTCGTCTTCTTTTCTTCGATCTTGCCATGGTATGGTTGCGAAGACTTGGATGATGGAAAGGGCGGCATGATGCATTTCAAGGAAGTTGCAAGAACTACATGTGAACAGGAGTCAATAAGCGATGGTTAAGGTATCAACTTCTATTTACATTTCTATTTGCAAGAATTACTATAGATTGGGTCTGATCTACAATCTTCTATTTACATTTCTTTATAACGCCTTAAAATGACCATTCTTTTAAAAAAATTACCAACTTTAATTAGACTGACTTATCTACTTTTCTCTATCTAATTTATCAATTAGTTTTCGGTTACAAAAAAAAACTCTTGTTTAAGTTACTTGCTAAGTTTATTTTTTTAATTACCAACCTTTCTTTCTTTTTTTATTACCAATTTCCATTCACCTTTCTTTTTTAGGCCTTAAATTTACTAACTCCCATTTGTCAACCTTTTCTTCAATTGAGTTTTCTACCAGTTGTGCACTCTCATTTGAGTTAATTATCAATGTTTATATGGTTTTTCTTAATTTATTAACTTTGCCATTTAATTACTTAATCTGTCGAAGTCACCACTTAAATATGGGTAATTTTCTATATAATTTGGTAAGTTTAAGATGGTGATAATTGAATAAAATTTGCCAACTAATAAGAGAATTGGTTTATGAGTCATAAAAGAAATTAGGAACTAATTTCTTGGAGCCCACGAGGAAACTTCCAAGAAGGCGCTCAAAAGGTTATCTCCGTGGGTGGCACACCGTGTGAAGTGGCTAAAGACTAACGCTATGTTGCCCAGCCATCAACAAAAAGAAAAAGTTTGAAGATCAGTCATGAAAGGAATTTCAAATTAATGGCGCATAGAAGCGCACCGTCATCTAGACAAACAGCCATAAATGAGTTAAGCCATCATCTTTGTTGTCTGCGTTCTACAAACATTTTCGTCGTGACCACAAGCATTGAAGTTCACGATGCAAACCATGTGCTGAGGGACCCCGAAAAATTTATCTCACCCCAACCAACGTAGTGAACCCAACAACATATTCAGTTTGAATAAACAAAATCAGAAACAAAACCCTAGAATCGAATCAATGTAGAGATCCCCAATCACAAAAACCTAGACTCGAAAAAATGAAGTTGTACCTACCACTCTTCGATGCAGGGATTCTCAATGTACAAAGCACTAGGTGAAGTTGGTTTTCTTTCCATCCAAAATAATATTCTCTTGTTGTTTTCAAACTTCTATTTCTTAGCAAATACTTATGAATTTTAGTTGGAGTGGCCAAATAGTTTGAGGTTACCAATGTTAATTACCATGTTTATTTTTAATTATAAACTTTTCTTTTTTTTTTTTATCAACTTCGAATTACCTTCCTTTATAACGCCTTAAACTTTCCAAGTACTCACTTTAATTTAAGTGATTTATCAACCTTTTCTCTGATTAATTTTCAACTGGTTACTAACTCTTATTTGGGTTAATTAGCAATGCTTGTTTAGTTTTTCTTGATTTATCAACTTTTCCATTAGATTATTTAATCTGTAATAGAATTGGTAAGTCACCAAATAAACATTGGTGAGTTCATATATATTTGGTAAACGTAAGATGTTGTTAAGAAAGTTAAAATAAAGGTTGCTGAACAATGAGAAATTTTTTTTTGCCAATGATAAAAGAAGTTGGTGATTTAAAAAAAAAACAAATAGACTTTGGTAACCAATTTCTTAGGGTCCGCGAGGAGCTTTCCAAGAAACGACACTCCAAAGGTAAAAATCTCCATGGCTAGTGTACAGGGGGGAGTGGAAAAGAGTGACATTCTTTTCCCAGCCATAAAAAAAAAGAAGTAGTTTTAAAGTCAGTCGTCAAAAGAATTCACAAACGATCATCCATTATTGTGTCTTTATGACCTTTCTTGGAAAGCAAAAATCAACTGTTCTTTAAAACTTTCGAATACCTACTACTTGACATGTACGTAACATAGCAAAATAGAGGAATTAAAAACAAGAGGGCTGGGAAAATGCGAGATGGTGAGATAATATTAGTAAGTTCGATGAATGTACTTGGCAAGAGGAATAATTGCGAGATGGCTTGTCTTGTAATATGAAACTTCATTAAAGTTGTTTGTGTATAGTTGTGAGATGGCGTACCATTTGCCTTCCGCCGACGATCTATTTTGTGTGTGTTCTTTGTGAAAGGGAAAACAAGATAACGCATAACCAGCACCAAACTATTAGATCGCGATGCATTTTTGAAGAATTCTCTAGAGGATCATGCGAGATTATAGAGGACAATTAATCCGATCTCCTAAATCAATCTCTCTTTGGCTTGGACAACACTTCAATCAGCACGCAACTATTCAAGTTCGTATGATTTTTCTGAATTGTAAAAACGTAAAAGCGCTCGTGTAATTGCTCGATATTCAAAACTATCGGCTCTAGACAATGGAAGGATTGATGTGCTCGCAACCATCAGTAAAGTTTGCCCCCACAAATTTGGTTGAGAAATCACTTTAATTAGTTACTTTCTTACTCTTTCGTTATTTTTCCACCATGATAGAGAACTGCACTAAATTGATATATAACTTATGAAGGTTTAAGAGCAAAGTTTAAGCATAATCTAATTGAAATTTTACTCATCATTCTATTTTTTTTTTCAAGCACATAAATAATATGTTTATTATTGAATCAACAAATTTGTATTTACCTTTAATTTTTTATTTGGTTTTCCCACTGCTGAAAATTTCTGAATCCGTCCGTGATTTTCTCCATCGTAACACAAATATAAAGCAGCCAAGATAAGTCCAAGGAAATCTAAATTACAGAAGGAAAAAAAAATCACAAAGCTAACCTCAAATGGTCAAAATAGGATTCAAGATTCAACCAGGTCGGCAAGTCCTCGATTGCCTCGGGCTCGTTCCGTCCAATGATCAGCACGGCTCGCTGATGAGGTAGACCTTTGCACCAGTCGCTATAGTGGCGCAACAGTGGAGCTAACGCGGGACTGACACGGAGCGACTCTGACTATAATTAAATTAGCGACTGCACGAGGAGTGACACGAAGAGACACAAGATCACGTGAAACTGAATCGGGACAATCAAGTCATTTATGACAAACCCACTTGTACACACACAGGTTGGAATTTTTTATTGTATTAACTGAACAATAGACAAATAGACTATAGGACCTAATTTCTTGGAGCCCATGAGGAAACTTCCAAGAAGGGCGCTCCAAAGGTTATCTCCTTGGCTGGCACACCGCGTGAAGTGGGAAAAGACGATCACTATTTATGTTGACAAGTGATGAAAGGAAAAGTCTCAAATTAATGGCGCATAGAAGCGCACCACACATCTAGATAAATAGCCATAAATGAGTTAAAGCCATCATCTTTGTTTTTATGCATTCTAAGACATTATCACTCTTTTCTAAAGTCCGCTCAAATTCACAAGCATTGTAGTTCATGACACAAGCCATGTCCCGAGAGACCCCGAAAAATTTATTTCGCCCCAAGTAACGTAGTGAACCCAACAAACGTTTTCAATGTGAACAAACCAAATAAGAAACAAAACTCTAGAATCGAATCAATGCAGAGATCCCCGTCACAAAATCCTAGACTCACGAAAATGAAGTTGTACCTTCCCCTCTTCCATGCAGGAATTCTCAATGTACAAAAGCACTAGGTCAAGTTACTTTTCTTTCCATCCAATATAATATTTTCTTGTTGTTTTCAAACTTCTATTTGTATTTCTTAGCAAAGACTTAAAATTACCAACTTTAGTTGGAGTGGCTTAACAACTTTTCTCTATTTAAGTTGTCCTTAGTTTGAGGTTACCAATGTTAATAACCATGTTTATTTTTTAATTATCAACGTTTCTTATTTTTTCCCAACTTCCAATAACCTTCCTTTATTATGCCTTAAACTTTTGAAGTACTCATTTTAATTTAAGTGATTCACCAAACTTTTCTCTGATTAAGTTTTCAACTGGTTACCAGCTCTTATTTGGGGTTAATTAGCAATGCTTCTTTAGTTTTTCTTGATATATCAACTTTTCCATTAGATTATTTAATCTGGAATAGAATTGGTATGTCACTAAATATATATTGGTAATTTCATATATTTGTTAAACTTAAGATGTTGTTAAGAAAGTTAAATAAAGGTTGCTGAATAAAGAGAACTTTTTTTTTTGCCAATGATAAAATAAGTTGGCAATTTAAAAGAGAAAACAAATAAAATTTAGTAACTAATTTCTTAGGGTCTACGAGGAGCTTTCCAAGAACGACGCTCCAAAGGTAAAAAATCTCCACGGATGGTGTACTGTGTGAAGTGGAAAAGAGTGACATTCTTTTCTCAACTATCAACAAAAAGAAAAAGTTTAAAGTCAGTCATGAAAGAATTTACAAACGATCATATTTTATCGTGTTTCTATGACCTTTCTTGGAGATATAGAATCAGCCCTTCTTTAAAACTTTCGAATACCTGCTACTTTACCTGTACATCACATAGCAAAACAAAGGAATCAAAAGCAAGAGGGCTGGGAAAATCATAGAGGAAAGGAAATAGTATTAGTAAGTTCGATCAATGTACTTACCAAGAGGAATAATTGCGAGATGGCTATGTAATGTGAAAGTTCGTTAAGGTTGTTTTTGTCTTTTTCTAAGTATCTATTTAACGTGTGTTCTTCTTAAAAGGGAAAACAAGATAACAAAATAACACATTTAACCAACACCAAACTATTAAATCATGATGAATATTTGAAGAATTCTTTGGGGATCATGAGAGATTGTAAAGGATAATTAACGCGATCTCCTAAATCAATCTCTTTCTTTGGCTCAGACAGCATTTCAATCAGCACACATCTGTTCGAGTTCGTATGATTTTTTAAACTGTAGAAACATAAAAATGCTCATGTAATTGATTGATATTCAGAACTATCGGCTCTAGCTTTCGATGTTACACCCAACTGAAGGATCGGTACGATTACAACTATCAGCAAAGTTTGGAGGCAATAGGGCCCCCACAAATTTGATGAGAAATCACTCTGATTAGTTATTTTCTCACTTTTTCATTATTTTTCCTCTATGATCGAGAACTGCAGCAAATTGATAGATATATGTATATTATAAAGGTTTAAGTACAAAGTTTAATTAAAATCTACTTGAAATTTTAATCATCGTTCTATTTTTTTTTCAAGCACAGAAATAATATTTTTACTATTAAATCAAAAAATTTGTATTTACCTTTGACTTTCTATTGCGTTTTGCCGCTGATGAAAATTTCTGAATTCGTCCGTGATTTTCTCCATCGTAATGCGAAATCCAAGGGAATCTCAATTATAGAAGGAAAAAATTCACAAAACTAACCTCAAATTCTGAAGGCCAAAATATATTCAGAATCGGACAAAACCGGGAAAAGAAAGGGTCCAAATAGGATTCAACCAGGTCAGCAGGTCCTTGAATGCCTCAGGCTAGTTCCCTGCAATGATTTGCACGGCTCGTTGACGCGATGGGCCTTCGGACCAGTCGCTATAATGGCGCAACGGTGGAGCTGAGGCGGGACTAACGCGGCGCGCTCTGACTGTAGTCCAATTAGAGACATTTCTTTTTTGTCGAACAATTAGAGATTGACGAGTGACACGAAGGGACACAAATTCAGTCAAGAGGCAGGTCCCTGTCACGTGAAACGGAATTAGGACAGTCAAGTCGCCTATGACAAATACTTATGGGTAAAGTGTGTGAGGTACTCTTTGTAAATACTTAGAGAGGGTGGTTGGGGCGTGGATCGATCTAATGTGCTGTGTGTATAACGACTATTGGAAAGTACCATGGTTACTTAGTTTATAGTAGGATTACTGTGGAAGGAAGTCAGGTCTTGCACGACAGCAAGTTCTACAATTGGAATAAGGCGGTAATTGTACTCATGGCATAATTAGCAGAATTCCACCAATTTGGGTTGTTAGACCTTGAAGACAAGAGGAGACACGCCCATGCCGAGCCTCTATAAATCTTTTTCGCAATCTCTTTCTCTAAACTCTTTAATTTCCACCATTTAGAAGTAGAATTTTTATTAGGGTAAGTTGTAAAAAATTAGCTTGTGTTTTCTTTTAAAACAAATTGATCCTCCCTCTTGGTTGCGTATTTGGGTCTAACGATGGGTATCATAGTAGGCTCCTTGTTGTAAAAGTGTTTTTGAGATAAAGACGGACGCCGATAATTGTTGGAACTAGCTCGAACTGATTATCCGACCCCCTTTGTTTAATGGTGCTAATTATTCTCATTTGAAACATAGGATGGCCATGTTCATTCAATCAATGGACCACGAACTTTGATGGTTGTGCAAAATGGACACTTTGCACTGATGACATGAGAAAAGTATCATTGAACGCAAGGCAAAGCATTTTCTCTATTGTCCAGTTGCCCCTGTTGAATTCAACCGAATTTCGTCGTGTCAAACGGCCAAAGAAATTCAGAATCGATTGGTGTTCATGATGGAGGAGCTAATTCGCGTGAAAAAGACGAAGATTGGCGTGCTGCTACAAAAGTATACTATTCCTAGTAATATGTTGAGAGAAAATAGTTATTTCAGTCCTAGACCAAATTATATTGTTATTCAAAACTTTTTCTATCAATTCAATGTAATCTTCAACCTTTAAATATAATTCAAATCTATTCCTTCCAGTCAAGTGTTACTCGAATTTGCTGATATGATAGTTCAATTATCACTGGCTATTTTACGCGTCACAATTGATGGTCTAGCATTGAATTTCCAGATGTTTTATTATTTTATTATTTCTTTTCATTTCTTGTTACGTTCATCCTCCAAATGAACTTACAGCTTCTCTAACGGTCTTGGACACGCAAAAAGTTGCATCAAATTGTCAGGCTCGATGGGACGGAGTATCCTACCCGTTAAATCCAAAAGAACAATCGTTTAAACCCCTAATAAGAACCACATATCATAATATAAATTGTACATTGATTTAAGCGGCGTTCACGCAATCATGGACAAGTCACTCACCAGAATGTCTTGAGGCAAGGCTTTGAGATCGGACCATGGGAGGTTGTTGCTTCCCTCATCTTTGATCCTTAGGGAAGAGGATTAAGTTGAAGTTGTCGAGCAACAACCTTGCGATGCACTGCTCTTAAATGGAGCTCAGAAGTCGGCAAAATAGGCTGTCCCTGCCGCCACCTCGGGACCCTTTGAGATCCTGATCGTCTTTCACCTTAGACCTGTTAGAATTATAACTTTAGCGGAAAACTAAAGATTCCGATTATTCATATATAAACAATAACTATGCATAATCAGAATCAAGTGCGAAAACATGCAAAAATCTTTATTAATCTCCAGCCATTGATGAAATTGAAAACGTGATATACGAAGCTTTGACGGTAGTCAATAGGTACTTTTAGTCAATTGCCCTCTCAATGTTGATGGTGTGTTTTCTAATACCTCAGATGAGATAATCAGCTTAAGAGAGAGTTCAGCTTATATTACCTATATATATCCCCAAACATACCATTATAGATAACCTTTTCCATTAAGATAGTTATCTTAATATTGGGCGATACCATAGTTATCACTTAGTTTAATGCGCTCAATAAATGTTGACAAAATTAATTAATGTGGGCAATAATAAACTAAATGTGAGATTACATTACAGGTAATATAATTATAAGAAGACCTTGCTTGCACTTCTCCTGCCCAAACCCTAATTCCTCCTTCCCATTGCTCACTGGGCTCTCCGATCACTTCAAGTTCAACATCATTTCACTGCATAAAGCCATGTTTCTTGATCTCCAAATCAGAAAAAACTCCCTAGGCAGAAATCAAATTGGAGTTGAGCACAACATCCATTTAACCTAAAGAGAGATTTCCAGGCAATTGTGGACTTGTGTGGGCTCGGCGACCTCAAATTTGAGGTTGTCGCAGTAGTCCTTAACCCTGGCAACTGTTCATATGAAGACAGTACAATCGAAAATGAAGAAATTGATGTTTGTATAAGAAAAGGCATCTCCAACGCCGCATGCCCCTCATGGCCTGTTCTTATGACGTACTAGATACCATGGATTATGTGTTTTTCTGGAGAAGTTTCTTTTCTTAATATTTACATTAGAATCATTGGGATTACGTGTTTTTCTGGAGGGATATGTTAGAAGCACGAAATGTATGGGCTTTGATTGTCACCTAACGTGCCTCATGAGACTGCCTTGTTCAATGAGAACTAGTTAAAAATGTCCGAATAATTATCGATATTTGAAAAGGAAAAATTTAGTTGAGAGAAACGAATGTAACACGATGCTAGCACAATTAATCCAATGTGATTATTTGAGCTCCTACGTTGAAATGAAATCTAAATCATATAAGATAAAAATATTTCCACAATGACATGCCACGAGTTGATCTAGATACCATCTTATCACTAAACGAAAAATATATAGAAATTTCTCAATTCATTGATATACATAAAAAAAAATATACAAAAATTCCTCAATTCATTGTTATATGTCGAATTATACAAAAATTCCTCAATTCTTTTCTGTATTATTCTTAATTTGGTATTCAATAAAATTGAGTTGCTATATCTAATTTCCCTTGTTTGGGACATGGCTATGGCCGGCCTAAGACTCGCCAGAGTAAAGTGGATAAAATTTAGTAGAGGTCCAAGTCTAAGTAAACTACAAAATATGAGGGAGTCGTTGGTTGGTCCTCGTCAATTTACCATGTCGACACCAATGAACTTCAGTAACAATATAAAATACACGTACCCACAAGGAGAAGAAAAGAAGAATTTGCACTTGCATGACCTTGTGATTTCTAATAAAAAGAAAGGGAAAAGGTTACACTTGACAAGATGACAACCCAAAAACAAATTGACAAAAATTGCACCTCAATTGCCAATTGCGTCAAAAGCAAACCTACTCTCTCTAGGATTACTTGATTGGCCTGATCTTTGTAGTCACGAGTAAAGTGACGCTTTTTTGGAGTTATTTTATTGTACTATTATTAGTCAAAAGCCACAGGGAAAACAAATCTAAAACAGCTGAAAAGATGTTACGGATGGGAAATTCGGTATTATGCATTTCAAACAAGTTTATATTTGTTGACTTCTATGAAATCACGCTTCTGTTTTTGATTTCTAGTTTTTGCGATGCGGTGTTGGCTAGCCTAGGGCCCACCAGAGTCGAGTTGATAAATAATTTGAGTAAGTCTAAGTTGTAGGTCATTTATCATCAATTTACCGAGTTGACACCAATAATCTTAAGGAATATTATGAAAAAAAAAATTCCCAAAAAAGGAAAAGAAAAGAAGAATTTTCGCTTGATTGACATTAAGGTTTCTGATAAAAATTTTTTAACGATATTTAGAATATTTAGAATATTTAGAATATCTTTCTAATTGATTGTAATTGATATTGGAATATTCCGTTATTTTATATAGTGGTCCTAAATAGGCTCATGAACTAACATATATCAAAATATATAGAAATTTTTCAATTCTTTTTTTCACATTATTCTTAACTTGGTATTTATTGAAATTGAGTTGCTATTTCCATTTCCACGATGGCCGGGCTGGGGCCGCCGGAGGAAAGTGGACAAAATTCAATAGAGGCCGAAGCTAAGTAAACTAAAAATATGGGGGCGTTGTTGTTCAGTCCTCATCAACCTATTGTGTCGACACTAATAAATATAATTGGAGAGGTTTGGGCAACGAAACAATCATGTTTTGACGCTAATCGCGCTAACCACGTCACCTAGTCGAGCCTTTTTCACGGAGGAGGTTTTCTTTTATAGATATTTAGGATATCTTCTTTGATTTTTTATATCTATTTTAATTACGCATATTGATTTCTTTAGTAGTTATCTATTAAAGTCTATAAATAGGCTCTTCATGTACTCTTTTTTATACATTGAAATATATACACAAAGTCCTTATTTCTCTCTTCAGCGTTTTTTTTTTTCAACTCACTTTACTGCGCGTCTTCTAAATCACTGAAGAGACACTACAATTGAAAATGAAGAAAGTAGTATTTGGCCAAAAAATGTCATCGCCCCCGTCGCATGCCCATCAAAGCCCATTCCTACGATGTTGTACTAGATGTCATGGATCATAATACTTATATAGAGAAATGGTTATTTGAATTGTTACGATTACGTGTTTTTCCTTGTGGGAATCTCAGGAGCGCGAAATTTATGGGCTTTGATAATCACCTGATATGCCTCGTAAGACTACCTTGTCCAGTAAGGACGTGTTCAAAATGCCTGAATCATTATCCATGTTAGAAAAGGAAAAATGCGGTTGAGAGATATGGATGCAATACAGATGTGCCGTGGGTTGTGGATCCTGTTTCTGAACAACTTGCTTCTGTTTGCGCCGCGTTTGCTACCAACAAAGATTTTGACAAGAGATCTTGCAGACTTGGGATGATGGGAAATCCGGCACTGTGCATTTCATGGGGAATTGAGTTGCTGTTTTCGATTTCCATGGCTGGCCGGGAGCCCACCAGAGTCAAGTAACCTAATTTAGGAGAATTCGAATTCGAACTCGAAGTGGAAGTCGAAGTCTGAGGAATAATACAAAATAATCGACCGTGTCCACACCAATGAACTTAACGATACAAAACAAAAAGGAAAAGGGTGATCAGTCCAAGTCAATGGTCAGGATCGGTGTGCTGTGTATTCCGTTTTCTTCTGTTTAAACTTTTTTGTGCCATTATTATCCAATAAGAGTCGATGTCGTCCATCCCTGATCAGTTCATTGTGAACCAGGAAACGCCGTCCAATTCACACACGAACACACATAACAATGTTGGACATAACATTTTTAATCTCTGAGAGTGACGTAATTAATGCCTTGACATATTAATAGTGACTTTTGCTCTCAATATAGTAGTTACTTTTAGTATGCTGCAGCCCAGACATAAAAGGAAAAGCCACTAAATCATCATGGTCACGCGAAAATTGGAAAGTTTTACCTTATTCACCAGAAAGAAGCTTCTGCGAGCGCGTAGCGGAAGTCCAATACGGCAATACCTTCACCTTTGGAGATCGCCAAGAAAGAGCCCAAGTCAGGTTCTCTCATGAACTCCAAAACATTGTTGTCACAATTTAAGAGTCTTTTCTAAGGGATCATTCCTAGGAAGGATCTTTTCCAAGGTCTCCTAGCTCCACCAACGTTGTAAGGCCTGCGACTAAATTGATCGATTTCTTAAAGTTTTATTTTAGAGTCATTATCAACCTTTTATAGTAAATCTGATAAGTTAGAGCAAATGATTTTTGATAGTTTTTGGGTGCTGATCGCAAAAAAAATTTCCATAAATATGGGCTAAGACTAATCACATAAACGGGGGAAAAAAACAGGCTGGCATATAATATGAGACAACGCATGATAGTCCAAGTACGGTAATGACTTTGGACTCCTTTTTTTTTTTTTTGACTTTGGACTTTGCGTACCTCAGTTTGGTAATAATGTGGATGGCCGTCATATATAGGCCTTCTTCCACTGGTGCTGCCGATGTGTGGAGGATGTGTTCAAATGCATTGGCTGCTTTTAGTAATCTGGCCAGGAGGGCTATTCGAAGGGGTGCATACCGCGGGAATGGAGCTTGATATGAGTGTGTTTGGTTTGGAGGCTTGGGATGAAGTATATAGACCCGATTACCCGTGATGATGCTTTTGATCATCAGTCGAAAGCTGCAACTATTGGAGCGGTAGTTCGTGGAAGAAGGCAGAGTTGTGGATGCTGAAGCAGCTGAGAGGCCATGGCTTTAAGAGTTCGATTGCTGCCAGCTCGTGAACGGAAGCAGCAGAGTGTGATCTAACTCATTGATCATTATTAGAGCAGATGGCGATGGAAGACAACGCCGCATTTTGCTCTGTCTTTGTTGATACTAAATGCCTAACATTCCGTTCCACCTTCAGTTGCCAAGTCTTCATTTTGTGAGAGCAATCTTTTTCCAACTCTCCATGCTAATATTCAAGCTGACATTGGCAGCATCGTCGACAGAATCCATGCAGCGCATTTTATAAGAAACAGCAGAGCCTTCCTTTACTTGCCATTAGCCCATTGCAATGTGAAGTAATGGTTGAAAGAGTGAGAGAATCATTCCAAGCCTTGGTTGGCATTTGGCTGCTCTTCTCGAAGAGCTTCATAACTGGAATATTCCAAGCGCAGTCCTTCAGACTGTCTTGAACGACTTGGCAGTTGGCAGCAATGTCTTTGGAAGTAATGCTCCTCATCCATCAATCCCGCGTTTAAATCACCGTGACTTCCATCTCTTCATTCACGCCTCGTCACCGCCATGTTATCTCCAGCAGAGTTACAGGCGAGCTTGGATCCCCACAGTTTGCTTATCAGAGCTAAGTCATTGCCGCCTTATTATCAGGTCTTTTCATACCCGATTAAACTCAGATTCGTTCATTTGTCTCTACTGTTGTCTAGCTGAGGAGTATCCTACGTCACGTAATTTTCCAAATTGTTAGCTATTTTGTTTACGGAGTACTTCACACCACTTGCCTGCAACCTGTGTCGATTATATGCCTATGAGAGCACGAATAAAGCCCAGTTCGAGATTTAGCCTGATTCGAGACTTTGCTGAATGTATGGATATGGATAGCTTACAAACGATTCATTTGTTATTGTTTCGATTTGATTTCATTCATATTCATCATCGTCGGGACCAAATCTGAACATTTTTCTCTTCGTTTTATGTCGTGCTCGTGTTATTTCCTGGCGCCGATCGTCCGTGAGTCCGAATCATTAACCGGTCTTCATTTTCCGGCGATGCTAGCAACCGAGATCTCTCCTGTGTTAGCTTTCTATACTCTCCTCTCTGTTGTGTGAATTTGTCGTTTATCATTGATCAACACAGATGCTTAATGAATAGTTGATGGCCGATTGAGGACGATTTTGTTTCGGTGACCGAGACCGGTGCATGTATTCCGGTAATGGCCGGCAGCGTTGGCGGTGGTGGATGCGGTGAAAGAAGTTCCGACGGTGGGCTCTCGGTGAAGAACAGTGAAGTCTCGGTGAAGAAGAAGGAGCGAACCAGAAAAGAAAAAGATTAAAAAAAGAATAGAAAATGGAAAAAAGAAATAAAAAAATAGAAAATAGAAAATAATAAATAAAAAAGAGATAATAAAATCTGTGGGTTAGATATAACAAACGTCGGCTCGGATCCGGTTAATTGAACCGGGCCGGGTTGATTGTTTGGACTGAGAAGTCGGGTTGAATATTGTGAATTAAAAGAATAGACATGGGCTGAGATAATGTTGGGCCAGACGAAATTTGAAAATTTGGGCCTTATTCAGATCGGGCCAAGATCCGGTCCGAGTCCAGACCCAACCGAGACCATGTCCGGGTCGGACCGGCAAATCGGACCGGGTTTCCCTGACCCGGTCCGAACTCCATTTTCCAAATAATAAAAAAATTAAAAAAAAAAACTTATGAAAATTTGAAAAAAATTAGGTAAAAAGCTTTAAAAAAAATTAGATTTTGACTAGTTTTGTTGGGCTTTAGGTATTAATTCTAGTTTAGAATTAGTTTAGCAAAGAAATCGCAATCACCGTGAGGGTAGCGAATGGCGGGCAAGGGCCACCATTGGTGAGGGTGGGGGTCGATTGCTAGTGGCGGTCCTCAGCCAAACGTGGGAGAGGGCGCGAGCCTTGCTCAATCTAGGTGAAGGCTGACCCTTGCTCGATCTAGGTGAGAGTCACAATCCTTGCTCGATCTGGACGAGAGCCTATAGGCCCTTGCCTGCAATCGGTGACGGTTGACGGCCACTGGTTGGGGCTCGGTGACACTCGCCGGCAATTCCCCACCATCACTGGCCCTTCCCAACAATAGTGGGGCGGTGGTGGCGGAGAGGGCTGCAAAGCCCTCATTGGCTAGTTCCTCTTTTTTTTTGTTCAAATAATTTAGTTTATTTTAATTTTAATTTAAAGAAAATTTATATTAAAAATTAGATTTGCACCAAAACGAAGCCGTTTTAGTCTTATTTTTCATGTTTTAGCCACGTCATTGACACATAGGAGAGAAAAAATATTTTAAAAAGCCACATCAACATTTTCCGTTGGCCAAGTTGGACAAAGTTAATGGAAAGACTCGATTGCACCAATTTAATAAGTTTTAAAACTTGATTGCACTTTTTGTAAGTTTTAGGACTCAAGTGCACTCTCTTGACAAATTTTAGGATTTCTAATGCACTTATTCCTAGTATTTATAAGTCTTCTTTGTGTAGGAGATTGAATGTGCCAGAAGATACTGTCTAAACTCATTGTAATGTCGACAAAAAAAAAAAAATACTCATTGTAACTGGGATTTAGTTGAAGAGTGCCTAGAACACCTGTTAAGAAACTTAAATTAAATCGAAATTCAAATTTTTGTTGCCTCTTTCAAGATCCTACCTTGGTCATCATCGTAAAATGAGTCCATCACATTTTGATGACAAATTCTTCCAAGCCTCAAAATTCAAAATTTACTGGTCTTACAACCTTTTTCAAGTGCTAGAGTGGGAGATCATGTCTTCGGGCTACTTGTTATCCTCATTGCCAATCTATCTTCAGCTTCTTCAAGTGGGATAGATCAAGTAAGCTTCGCAAGGAACTGCACGATATGATCGGAAGACTTTCTAGTGATTCCAATATGTCAAGACCTTGAATCTCATCCAATTTCGAACAGAACGATAGTCAGAAGTCCTTAAGATTTGTTAAGTTAGATAAATCGAGCAATTTGTGAAGGAAATTGCAGGAACTGATCAACTAGAGTTGAAGATTCTCTAGTCGTTCAAGCCAGCTGAGCTTGCTCGACTTGCAGCCGTGCACTCTCAAGCATTGCAATGATGATAAACCTTCAAAGCCTGGAATATCAGAAATACAACTTTGGAGGCTTAGATCCAACAAATGCTCCAAGTTGGAAAGGTCAACAACTTCAAGAAGATCGCAATTTTAACTGTAAGTTTCTAGTTCCTCAAACTAGAGGGAAGCTGTCCAATGTGGCTGAGGTTCTTGCAGTTGTTGAGTTGAAGTTCTTTCGGAAAGCAAAGGCAAACCCAAATATGAGCTCATGCTGGTGATACTCGGAAGTTCCAACTTATAACGTGGGCTGTAAGTGCTCGCATGTGGAGATATGGGGACTGTGAAGTAAAAGATAATTCCTTATTTCTTAAATTCACAAGGTTGGAGATATCTAGAACTTTATCTGTGGCTCTGGAGGATAGATAATTTCGGACCGGGTCCCCTGACCCGATCCGGCCGGTTACCTGACTCGACTCTCTCTGACCCGCCCGAGATCCCTTTTTCCTATTTCTTTGCTGATTTTTTTGTATATATTTTCCCTCTTTTCTTTTTCCTTTCCTTTTTTTTTTTTTTTCGTTTCTTTTTATTTTCCTATATTTTTCTTTTTACTTTTCTTCTCCCCTTGAGCTCACCGAGAGCTCTTTACCAAGATCTTCATCCTCCATTGCCGGAGCAATTTTTCTCCAACCACCGGCGCTTACCGAGCTTACCGGCCAACGCCAGCAATCATCACCCGAACTCACCCTTCGCCATTCTCCGACTACTCCGACCGTCTATCTTACTCGTCGGCAGGCCGTTCTCAACGACAACTTCCCTCGCCAAATCACAATTCCACTCATGCAAGGCAATCAAGCGTGAAACTAATATAAGTTAACCTGGTTACAAATCCTGTTGAACATCCGTGATCGAGTGACATGCATCCGGTTGTTTCTCGCCAATAGCCGCCATGAGAAGACCAGTTGATGCAGAGAATGTAGCAAATCAAAGAAAACGATGGCAACAAGACAAAAGAAAAGATTCATATTTGGTAACAAGGAGACGTGAAACAGAATCGGGTTTATATGCTAAAAGACAACCGAAATAAGCGATCCGCATTTACACGCTTCAGATCTGATGATAGGATTGACAGTTTGTTCAGTCGCACCATTGAGGTGTTTTGTCAAACGCTATATGTGCAACAATAAGAATGGACTTTTGGCTGAGAAATCTGAACCGTAATCTCATTTAAAACTATTAATATCACAAGCCTTTACAAATCATTCAGTCCAACCTCAATCTCAAACGAGGTACTCACAAATTACATAAAAGAGATTTGGTCACTCATCGAGAAAGAGAGAGATGATGTTAACCTGGTTTATCAATAGTATCTTCTACTAGACCGTGATAGATACTCGATTTGGAGATCGAAACTTTCACGACCATTCACGAATATACTCGCAACTAGCGACGGAAGTATCTAGACGGGATCTAACGCTTCAAGTTCTCGTCGCTGGAAAGCCGAAGGAAACAGAGTGAGAAGCAAGCGGCTCAAGAACACTGAGGAGCTGCAGCCACGAACACTTCAGACGAACTTCGCACGGAATTCGCCTCCCTCGAGGTCCACCGTTGCGGAATCGAGCACGATCAGAAAGAGTGCTTTCTCTCAGAAAATCCGGCCCCCCCCTCTCTCTCTCTCTCTCTCTCTCTCTCTCTCTCTCTCTCTCTCTCTCTCGGAATCTCTACCAATCCATGGGAATGAATATCGGTGGTGGATGAGATGGCTGGGGAGCGACAGACGACGGGGGAGTGGTTGTTTCCCGTTTTAGGGGAGAGTTCGTCTGGTACCAGAGAGAGAGAGAGAGAGAGCCTCCCCTGCAACTCTCCATCCCTCTATCTCGCCATCCACCTCAAGACAACACTCCCTATCCCCGCTTTCCTTTTGGCTCTTTTCAATACGTCTTCTTCAACCTGCGGAGAACGGCCCCCCACCTCCATCGGAAATGCCACAAATCGAGAGAGAGAGGGGTCGCGAGGGAGCCGGCCAGAGATCGTCGGACGGCAACCCCTGCTGCTGTGCGTCCTCCGTTCTGCTCCTGTAAGCCCGCGCCACCCCACTGGTCCCCTCTGCCGGGAATGATAAAAAGGGGGAAGAAAGACAGTTGCGGGCCGGGCCGAGGGAAAAGAAAAGTGGGCCGGCCCGCTCGAAAAAGGCCAAAGGGAAAACAACACCAGGCCGGGCTGATCCAGCCCACTCGAACCGCGTCGGACCTGCCCGGGTTTTTTGATTTTTTGTTTGATTTTTTTTAGCATGAAAAATGTGTCTAATAAACCCCATTAATGCAAATGCACCTAACGTCTATATGCCGTGTAATTCAATAAAAATATTTTTATTTATGGGTTAAAAATTAGCCCCAGATTTTATATGCAATTAAATCTTAAATGGATAGTCAAAATTTAGGTATCGGCAGACAATTTTTTTTTATCGTCTACAAACTTCTAATTGTATTTCTAAAAATGCCTTAATATTACCAACTTTAATTAATATTACCAACTTTAATTAGAATGGCTTACCTACTCTTCTCTATTTATATTATCAATTAGTTTTGAGTTACCAACTCTTATTTGAATTATATACCAAATTTTTTTAATTACCCATTTTTATTATTTTTTATCAATTTTTCTTTCACCTTTTTTTTTATTAAGCCTTAAATATACTAACTCTTATTTGTCAACATTTTCTTCGATTAAGTTTTCAACCGGTTACCAACTCTCATTTGAGTTAACTAT
Organism: Syzygium grande; assembly: GCA_024733475.1. Lineage (NCBI taxonomy): Eukaryota > Viridiplantae > Streptophyta > Magnoliopsida > Myrtales > Myrtaceae > Syzygium > Syzygium grande. The sequence continues at coordinate 26,709,782 of JAMXDD010000008.1, read as the reverse complement.
CAAGTCCATTTGGTTTTTCTTAATTTATTAACTTTTTCCATTGAGTTACTAAATCTGGAAAAAATTGGGAAGTCACCAAATAAATATGGGTAATTTTATATATAATTGGTAAATTTAAGATGTTGATAATTAAATAAAATTTTCCAAATAATAAGAGAATTGGTTTATCAGTCGTGAAAGAAATTGGTAATTAATTAAAAAAAAAAAAAGATGATGCTTAGTAATTTCTTAGACCCACAAGGAGCTTTCCAAGTTGGACGCTCGAAAGGTGATCTCCACCGTCAGTGTACCGCATGAAATGGAGAAGACTTTTAAGACTTTTTTCCCACCCATCAACGAAGAGGAAAAGTTTCAAACAGAAAAAGACAAAAAGGAAAAGTTAAAGATCAGTCATGGAAGCAATTGCATATGAACTATCATCGTACTTCTATGACCTTTGTTGATAGTATAGAATAAATTATTATTGTATTGCTTTAAGGCAACCTCAATCTCTTCGTGATCTTGACCGAGATCGAATTCACTAGAGGGAAAATAATTAAAAAATTCATAAATCTATCGCACATTTATCAATCTAATCCTAAACCTTTCAATTTTACCAATTGAGTCCATTCAGTTAATTTTTGCTAGAATTCGGTGACAGGAATGCCAGTCGTTCTATGTGACATGACCGGTATTGATCTGGATAATTTTTAATAATATTTTTTTCAAATTTCTTAATATATTTTTGAATGGTTTATTTTTATTTTTATTTTTCTTTTTTTTGTGTTTTTTTCTTTGCCGATGAGGGCCACCAGTGGTGATATGATATTCATTGTATGATGGATAGATTGAATTTCTTCTTCTTTTTTCCTTTCTACCAAATGTTCATGTTTGTGAGTTTGCAACATAATATTTATTAATCAAAATAATATGGTTATAAAAAAAATCAAAACAATAAGGTTGTATATAGTCTGAGCTAGTGTACTCTTTTGTCTTCTTTGAATTATTTATTTCGTGTGCTTTTGACAAAACGGAAAACAAGAAAACGCATTTACCCAGAAGCATTGCAGACAATCCATCTTTGAAGAATGCTGTAGAGAATCATGAGAGATTTTAGAGGACAATTAATTCGATCTCTCAAATAAATCTTTCTCTTTGGCTCGGACAACACTTCGATCAGAACAATTCGTATGATTTTCCTGAACCAGAGAAACTAATAATGCTAAAAGACGTCAAAAATTGGGATTCGAATCCACAAATCTCTCCTCGAGAGAGGATTGTTACGCATCCAATGTGCATACTTGAAGTGGCCGGCTATGCAGGTTGACGGTGGCGGATAGTAGCCGCACGGTGAATTGAAGGCAATGAAGAAGGAAATCTAGAGGAAAACTTGGTTCCTCCACCAAGCGTAATCTCTCGTGGGCGTATTCGTGGACTTTCCAATTTGGACGGGGACCGAATTATTAATTTTTGCATATTTTCATTTGGTTTCATTTATTCATACATTTAATAAAAGCTACCTAAATGGCCGATTTTGCTTGAAACGTGATTAAAATTAAGGTGTCTAACAACCATCGTAAAATGAGTCCCTAAAATTTTGATGACAAATTCCTTCAAGCCTAAAAAATTCAAGATTTACTGATCTTACAAGCTTTTTTCAAGTGCTAGAGTGGGAGATCATACTGGCATCAAACCATTTATTCTTCAGCTTCTTCAAGTGGGACGGATCAGGTATGCTTCGCAAGGAACTGCACCATCCGATCGGAAGAGTTTCTAGTGATTCCAGTTTGTCAAGACCTTCAATCTCAACCAATTTCAGACGGTTCTATAGTGTAAAGTCCTCGAGGTTTTTCAAGTTGGATAAGTCAGGCAATGTCTCAAGGGAACCAGAGTCCTCAAAGTGCGAGAGTCGTAGATTCTCCAGTCTTTCAAGCCCACTGAACTTGCCACACTGGAACTTGAGAACTCTGAAGCGTTGCAACAATGTTAAACCCTCAAGGCCTGGAATATCAAAATGCTGTCGCTCGAGAGTTAGCTCCAACAATTTCTCCCAGTTGGAAAGGTCAACAACGTCATGAAAATTGCAATTTTCAACTGTAAGTTTTCCTCAAACTAGAAGGAAGCTATCCAATGTGGCGCGGGTTCTCGCAGATTTTGAGTTGTGGATTCTCCAGTAAGCCCACTCAACTTGCTTGACCAGCAATGGCGCACTCTCAAGCATTGTAACGATGTTAAACCTTCAAGGCATTGAATATCAAAACGCTGTTTGTGGAAAGTTAGCTCCAACAATTTCTCCAAGTTGGAAAGGTCCACAACTTCAAGAAGACAACAATTTTCAACTGTAAGTTTCCTCAAACTAGAGGGAAGTTGTCCAATGTGGCGCAAGTTCTTGCAGTTTTTCAGTTCGAGTTCTTTTAGATAACAAAGGCAACCCAAATAGGAGCTTATGCCGGTGATACTTGGAAGTTCCAACCTACAACATGGGCTGTAAGTGCTCACGTTTGTATAATTGGAAGCTATTATAAAAGATAATTCCACATTTCTTAAACTTACCAGGTTGGAGATCTCTGGAGCTTTTCCTACAGCTCTTGAGGACAGACATAGACTTTGCAAACTCTGGGGAAGCTCTGGTACATTCTCCACACGAGTTCCTATTAATTTTAAAATCTTCAAGGAAAGTAGCCTCCCGATATCTCCAGGAATCATCTCTAGCCAATTGCAATCCTCTCCATAAATCTCTTCAAGTTTCTCCAACATCCCGCTTGCCTCGGGTAACTTTTGCATGCGACTTCTGTTCATCTACAACACTTTCAAGCTCTCTAGATTGATAATGGTATGTGGAAACTCTGTAATGCCTGTGTTTGAGACATTCAACTCAGCTAAAGATTTCAGGCTTCCAATTGAGTGGGGAAGTGTTGTTAGCTCAGACTCTCCACATATGACCAAGCGCTCAAGATTTTTGAGTGCTCCAATAGAAGTCGGGACTTCTCTAATGCTTATGCCATATCCGAAGTCGTCATTGGCGATTTTATCCATGAGTAGCTCAGTCAAAGATTGCAAAGAATCTAATTTAATAGGCAACATTTGGAGATGAAAACATCTATTTAGATTCAAGTGCTTAAGATGTTTCAGATGACCGATGGATTTATCAATGCTTACCAAGTTCCTACAATCCTCTAGAATTAAAACTTCTAAGGATAAATATGCGGAGGTTAGGTAGGAGTTGTGTCTAACCCATGGCAATATGATAGATAAAGCACCTTCAATCTTGTAGCCACCTGTCAAACGATTGTGTATGTTCAACGAGTTTGATTTACAAAATTTTTACAAGATATGAACAAATATATCGACTAGGGAAGCATTCCACCATAGTAACTTTATAAATACTTAGTGTATATCCATTGGTTGCGGTCCCGCTATTCTATTAACAACCATATATAATTTTTCATCCAAAAGTGAAAAACTATTGTTGGCTGTTTAGAAGAAATATCTTATTTTATTAAGGGTGGTAGCTTTTTAAGAATTATATTACTAGTTTCTCATAATAGAATTTTGTTAAAGAGCCCTCATTAAACGTCCAAGTGAAGAAATATTGTTATCTTCAATGCATTGTCTCTTCTTTTTTTTGGTAAGGAATGCATTGTCTCTTTTGTATTATGCATAATCAATAAATTGGAAATCAAAATATTTTTTATTAAATATGGGATTCTTCATGTTATTATTCATTTAATATATGTGATTTCACAAATAAATTCTAAATCACCAACCCAAAGCAACCAAGAACATTACCAAACATATTATAAGGAATATCCATTCATTCGTTTTGAATGAGATATTGTGAATTCCGTAAAGTTTCCAACCCCGTATAGAGTAAACCGGGTAGATTTATTTTAAATTATTGTATGTAGAGACAGGCGTAGATAATATCAATTGACAATATAACATGTTCACAAAAATCGATATAAAATATATTTTAACATGCCGAATTTACACATTTCCAGTACCAACAAAAGAAATGACCTCAATTTAAATTTTAAAAGTACAAAAAAGGATGTATAAAAAATCATCAAATACATAGTATATTCTCCAATTAAATATGTTGCCCCTCCAACAGTGAATATTTAAAAAGTTCTTTACACTAATGATAGACCATAATCGATTGAAGGTAACAAGAAGAGATTGAAAAGAAGGTTTTTTTTTTTTTGGTAAGGATTGAAAAGAAGGTTCAGTTCCTTCAAAGAGAGACAAAATGCTGCATTTGTAGCATTGAAACAAAACACAAATAGCATTTTGTCGTGTTTATGACATTAGTCGTTGCACATGTTTAAAAATAGACTTACTGAAAATTCTTTTATTTGGGTGATGTGGTCATACAATACAAAAATACAAACCTTATGCATAATTTAATACAAATGATACATACTTATCAACATTTTTCATTACTTTACTAAGTAATCTGAATCTGTTGTATACTATGTCTTGTTTATTTGTATATTTTTACGACATAACTTTATACATAGAATATTTGAATTTTAAAATAATAAATAAATTTATTTTCAGACACTACCCAATTTCCATAATTCTTATTTACTAATTAATAGATGCATCATGTACCAATCATATACATGATAGACCAAAAATATTTGTTAATTAGAGTATTTAGATTTATTGACTACCATCTCAAATTACACCCAAGTTACTAAGGTATGTAAAGATATTAATATGCTGTTCTATGAGAATCAATTATTAGTTTAAGTACGTTAATGAAGTTCTTTTATTTTATCAATGTAAAGGGTAGAGATTCCTATTTAATGTTTGGGGAAACAGGGAATGAAAATTTGCCATTGTGTGACTCAATCACAAAACTCCACTCTACCCACTTCTTTTATTATAAATATGTATAAATATACTACTTATGTGAAGTTACCATAGAAGCTTGTTGAGACTGTTTGGTAAAGCTTTCCAGCAACAACTTCAACCGTAAAAGGGTGCGTTACAGCTTTATAAGGTGTTTGGACAATACCTCACAATTGCAGCTAATTCAAAGCTATAGAACCTTATAGAAGCTTTTAGAAAACTGCCTCGACCAGCTTTGATGTGCTACGACTTTAAAATATACATTGCCGTACAGTACTTTACAATACAATTATAGCATGGTGCAACTACAATTTAGCTACCAAAAGAGATATAATTAACATATGTTAAACTAGTTTTTTCTTTCGATGTACATCTAGCTATCAGTGGTAATTGAGTTTAAAAACATTAAAAGAAGTTGCACTATGGAGTTCAGAAATGGTATCTTAGGGACATCCTTCAAGAGCTACATATCTTCTTTTAGTTTAATTAAAACCCCAATAAGATGACAACCCTCAACCCGTGCAACGCACGAGCTGGTGTGGGAATGAAAAGGTAAACAAATATTATACCTAAAAATTAGTCCATACCTTGAATTGAGTCCACCCATTCCAGTTGTGCTTTACTCCACTCCGTGATAGGTGAAGGATGAGTAGTTTTTCAAGGCAAAACTTAGTTGCTTGCAAATTTGAAGGACAATTCTTCCAAGAAAGCCATCTTAGTTCTGAAAAGAGATCCTCAAAGTTTCCAGAGAGGTTACCGCTTATCATTTCAAGAAATCGTATATTTGGCACTTTCTTAAACTCTTCCGATGTCAAAGAAATCCCGTCCAAATCCACACAAATCGCTTCAACAGTCTCAGTTCCCTGTAACGATGAAAAAGAGTTTCCCATTAACCCAGGAAAAGTACAAAGTAAGCTGGAAAAAGAAGAATTCTAGGCAGATTTATGCTATGAAAAAGTTACAAGGCGTTGCACTTATCTTCACCTTCTGTTTGGTGATCATGTCCAATGCTTCTTTATGATTCCACACTCGCAAACGCTTTCCTGGATCTTCTCGATTTTCAGCAAGTACAATACTCTTACCTAAGTCCTTAAACTAGTTTTGCATCCATAACTCATTCTCCACTCCAATTTTTACTAAGGACCTTGAAAGTAGGACTTGGATTTTACCTATTGGAAACAATTTATGGTCCTTCCACATATAACTTGCATCCCTCTTATTTTTTCCAGCTAGAAAGCAGGCAATATCAAGAAAGATTTTCTTTTACGTGAGATTTAAAGTCTTATAACTTAACATTAAATGTTGCAGCACCTCCTCACAAGAATAATTTTCCATCTCTTCTAACATCTCTTCCCACACTGCATTTTCTCGTCCATGTAACCATGAACTGATCACTTCAATAGTTAAAAGAAGCCCCCCAGCTCTTGCAGTAGCTCTTTTAGATAGACTAAGAAAGTCACTTGGAGGAGAGTTGCTTCCAAATGCATGCTTGCTAAAAAGTTCTAAAGATTCTTGACTATTCAGCTCTTTCACTTCATAAATCAAACTATTCTCAAATACAGACAAGACATTTCTGTCTCTCGTTGTAACCACAATTCTACTTCCTGGACCAAACCATTCTCTTTCTGCTGCTAACGCCCTTAGTTGGCTCCCTTCATTTACATCATCAAGCCTAATAAGAACTTTCTCTTTACTAAATCGTTCTTTGATCATATTTTTCCCTTTATCAATGCTGAAAATCTCAATTCTTTTGTCCCCAAGGATATCACGCACTAGTTTCCTTTGCACATCTAGAAGACCAGAACTTGAACTTTCTGATACTTATTGAATATCTAGGATAAAGCTACAACTTTGAAAATGAGCTAACAATTTGTTGTAAATGACCTTGGCAAGGGTCGTCTTTCCTATCCCACCCATTCCACATATTCCAATGAGCTTTATGTCCTTTAATTCAACACTCGACAAATCCATTACTTCATTCACTGATTTGTCGATCCCAACCAAAGAATCAGGCATACGTACCAGAGACACCTTAAGCTTATCCAAAACTTCAAGAGCTATTTGCCATGCGAGTTTTCCATGGCTGCATATCATTAGAAAGAGTATAATGAAGTTACCGTCAACGATATGAATTCGCCACAAAATGCAGGATACAAGGGGAAAAGAAATAGTGCATGACTGACAATAACCAAGATTTGATGTGTTTACACTACACGACGCTTGAATCTTAAATACACCTACTATAAATTCTAATTTTATCCAACACCTTCCTTGAAATTAATTAATTCATGCTTTCAAGCAAATCTCTTGCTTTTTCTCCAATTCAGCAGCTCTGCACTACCTTCTCCGGCGTGGCATTATTCCATTGCCCCAGAAGTTGGAACACAAGAACGGTGAAAAGGCCAACCAATTCTCTCTCCTGCGGACATCACTAACCTTTTGGCGACTTCCTCAAACCACCCGAAGCTTTTGGATGGCAGAACTTTTTGGACCGCAAACTTTCTTAGTAAATTCATGTTAATTAAATAAAAAAAATACATAATACACCCAAAAAAATGATGTAGAAAATGTTAATCTACTAAATTACATGGCATGATACAAATGGGTGTTCAAGAATTTTGGGAAGTGGATATCTAAACATGAGATGTTGTGCTTGTTTGATTGTCTCATATACAAATTTTTCTGGTCAGACACTGCAACTTTTTCAAAAATAAATTTCCATAGACCTGTTCAAAGTTGATTCTATCCAAGAACCAACATGCTCGGGTTGCTTCCTGTGGACAAAATTTTGTGAGGCCCGGCCCAAATCCAATATACTCGTGTTATGAAGCTTCACGTTCACACTGCTCGAAAAACATCATTCAATGGGTCCATTCAAGTTTCGCTTCAAATCCGAAAGCCATAAACCAACCCCTTTGTAATTGGAAAAAATCTATGAATTAAATCAGATCTGAAAGTGGAAAAGGAAACAGATGTGGGGAAAGAGCAATATCTGAAAGAGGATGAGGAAGTAGGGCACCATAATAGATGAAAACGTTTACAATCTGCAAGTGTAGTCCTCCCACCAGCCGCAGAGAAACATTAGGAACAAATAGATCTACTTATATGAGGTCGCCTCTCCATGATGATCTGTCTCGTGATTTTCCACAATTGAGCATGGACTGTTTGAAGAGATAGAGAGAGATAGAGAGCAGCCATACATGCTGCCGGGAAGATCGGCGGAGTAGGGCACCATTAGAGCAAGCCAATGACCACTATTCTTCTACTGTCTCTCCCCCTTTTTGTCAATTAGAAGCAGAGAAGCTGCCTGCTTCGTTCTATCCTTCTTTCGCATTTCTCTTTAAGTTTTTCCACAGTAGATATTAGTATATTAAAATTAATGTAGAAAATAATCTTACATGTCTTCTAACTATCAACTAATCTATCGTTGCAGTTTATTATTTTATTTTTATTTTTTTGTTTCATTCATTAAAACAAGGGCGTTATTCGCTTCCACATAACCTTTTGAAGAGTACGATATTAGAATTGATGTACTAAATAAATCTATCGTTTGGTGTTTCTTCGGTAGCACATCCTATGTATAGTATAGATAGTCTTATTCACTACTCATATTTCACTCAATTTGAATAATTATTAACGACAACTTATTGGCGTGATTAGGGAACTCAAAACAACGTGAACTTTCATATAATGTTATTCAAAAAGTAATGTAAGTCAACAGATATTAAGCGATCATATGCCACTAGATGATTTAACAATCCTATAAATTACAGAAATTACGAAATATGTATGAATATCTAATCCAGTCATTTCATTTATTAATTGCGATACCCAAGATGTAGTTTCTAGTAACATAAAATGTACACATTACAATACCCTTTACTCATGCAGCTACACTCATTTTGAATCGAAGAAAGTCATCAAGAGAAGATCTGCCAAAATAACAAAAACAGCAGTAACATAGTATCAATCTAAAACAGTAAATGCAATTGAGATTAATGACGATCAACCAAATCTTAATTTTTTTTTAATTTTTGGTAAGCTAATTGTTGATTCGATAAAAATGAAAAAAAGCAATCTTGAAAAATCTACAAATGTTACATTCTCTCCATCTACACAACGTAATATCTGTGAACGCAATATTGAAAGAATGAGATAAAAGTGATCAAGGGTAACATTCTTTCCGTCGACCAAAGTGTGTATAAAGTGGATATGCAAGTAGCATTATGTCTTCAATCACATTTTTTTTTATCTTTGACATAAAATGTACACATTACAATACCGTTTACTCATGCAGCTACAATCATTTTGAATCGAAGAAAGTCATCAAGAGAAGATCTGCCAAAATAACAAAAACAGCAGTAACATAGTATCAATCTAAAACAGTAAATGCAATTGAGATTAATGACGATCAACCAAATCTTAATTTTTTTTTTTATTTTTGGTAAGCCAATTGTTTGATTCGATAAAAATGAAAAAAGCAATCTTGAAAAATCTACACATGTTACATTCTCTCCATCTACACAACGTAATATCTGTGAACGCAATATCGAAAGAATGAGATAGAAGTGATCAAGGGTAACATTCTTTCCATCGACCAAAGTGTGTATAAAGTGGATATGCAAGTAGCATTATGTCTTCAATCACATCTTTGACATCTATCTAAAGTCAATGTTTGATTCGACATACTTCTAGTGAAAACTCAACAGTTGTATTTCAAACCTATGCAATAAGGGATTGTTGTCATAGGCATTCTTAAAGACCAAGGTTTGTTTGAATTAAGGCAACAAAATTTAATTGAAAAAAGAGCAATAAAATAACAATCTACAACCCCATGAGACACAAGACCTGGTGTGACTGGAAGAAAATATAACATGTTATATTTAATCATTTGCACATACCTTGAGTTGAGTCCAACCACCCCAAAGTTCATCTATTCGGCTCCTTGATAGGTCGAGGATGAGTAGATTTTTTGGGCAAAAGTTGGTCGCGCTCAGCATGGAAGGACCATTCTTCCAAGAAGGCCATCTTAATTTTGAAAAGAGATCCTCAAAGTCTCCAGAGAGGTTCCCACCAGCCATTTCAAGAAATCTAATACTTGGCACTTTCATAAATTCATATGATGTCAAAACAGTGGCTGGTCTAGACCTGCCAAAGTTCATACAGATCGCAACAACAGTTTCGGTTCCCTAAAATGAGGACAGAGTCAGTTAAATGTGAGTTCCAAATAATGTTTGAAATGAAGGGAAAACAATCCTAGGAAGATTTCAGCAAGGAAGACTTTGTACCTTCTTTCTCTTGATCATATCAAGAGCTTCTTCATGACTCCACACCCGTGAACTTTGTCCTGAATCTTTACAATTTTCTTGGTAGACAATGCTCTTGCCTAAGTCTTTGAGCTGATCATGCATCCATAGTTGATTGTCTTCTCCAATTTTCACCAAGGACATCAAAAGTAGAGCTTCAATCCCCTCATTCGGAAAAAATCCAGAGTCATACCACATGTAATCTGCGTAACTATTTTTTTCTCCAGCTAGAAAGCGAGCAATATCCAGAAATATTTGTCGTTGCTGATAATCTAACACCTCATAACTCAACATTAACTTTTCCTTCACATCCTTATGAGGGTAATGTTCCATCTTTTTCAATATATCTCGCCACACTGCTTTCTTTTTCCCGTATAATAATAAGCCCATCACTTCAATAGCCAAAGGAAGCCCTCCGATTTTTGAAGTAACTTTCTTAGACAGACTCAAAAATGCATTTGGAGGAGAGTTGCTTCTAAAGGCATGCTTGCTAAAGAGTTTAAGAGCTTCGGGTTCCTTGAGTCCCTTAGCTTCATAAATCAAACAATGTTCCAACTGATCTTGGAACCCACTTAAAACGCTTTTATCTCTTGTTGTAACAACTATTCTACTTCCCGAACCAAGCCATTCTGTCTTTGCTGCTAATGCCATAAGTTGGCTCCTATGATCTACATCATCAAGGACAATAAGAACTTTCTTCATCTTGAATCTATCTTTGATCATCATATTTATCCCATGATCGACGCTAGAAAGTTCAACTCCTACATTGCCAAGGATATCAAAGACTAGTTGCCTTTGCAAATTTGACAAACCAACACTTTTTGATGCTTCTCGAATATTTGAAATGAAACTGCAACTTATAAAATTTGCAAAAAGTTTGTGGTAAACAACCTTGGCAAGAGTTGTCTTGCCTATTCCACCCATTCCGCAAATTCCAATTAGTATTCTGTCCTCAGATTCGACATTCAGCAAATCTACTACTTCGTCCACTGATTCGTCCATTCCGACTAGATTATCAGATATATGAACATAAGACACCTTAAGCTTAACCAATACTTTCCGAGCAATCAATCGTGCGAGTTCCCCGTGGCTGTGTCAGCACACACAACATAATCAAGTTAGTTATGGTCTAAAACAAAGAAAAAATTATGCTCTTCAAAATATAATCAATAATCAAGCAAAAGAAACGGAGAAGAAACAAGAAGACAGAGTTCAGTGTGTTAATTTACCCTTGGTTCTTTGTGTCCCATCGCTTGACTCTAGCAACTTCCTTGAGCGCCTCTGCCCAGGGTTGCACAATCTCAGTCCCGTGTTTTTCTTCATGCAGAATTAATGCATCCTTGTACACTTCGGTTTCAAGCATCATGTCAGAGGGTTCCACATCATAGAAAATGGGTAAAACCTCTAGATTGTTGGTTTTCCTACGCTCCATCATGTGTTCCAGCTCGCGCAAGCACCATTTACTGGATGCGTAGCCCCTAGAGAAGATGGGAATGCAGATTTTCGAGTCATCAATGGCCTAGAAAATCTCTGGGCCGATCTCTTCACCTACATTGATTCCCTTCTTGTCTATGAAAACCTGGATACCCTTATCTAGCAGGGCATGATAGAGTGAATCTGTGAAGTTCTCAAGGTGAGTATCCGGTCCTCGAAAACTCAAGAACACGTCAAACTCAGCTCCTGATGAGCCATGGCTTGTGGATCCAGTTTCCCAAAAAGAGCTCCTGTTTCTTTCCATCTCAGTTGCGTCTGCTAAAATTCCAAAAGCAAATCACAAAAGATTTGACATGCTTTTCTCGTCAATGTACGTGTAAACCTACCCCACATTTTAAAGTGATTTTACAAGACTTGGATGATGGAAAATGCAGTGTTATGCAATTCAAGTAAGTTGCAAGAACTCCGTTTGGAACATGGGTCGACAAGCGATGGTCAGGTAGGAAAGTGAGGCTCGGTTTCCATTTCCATTTCCATTGTGTTGCAGCATCGATCGAGAGCAGTGGTAATAATACGATTGAAGGATTAAGAGATGGCCTAAGCCCCACGAGTTGACATAATTTGGAGGAAGTAAAGTCAACCATACCTCAGTTACTTTCGAGCTCCTTGCTCTGTTGCCACGGCAGATCTGGAAAGCACGGAACAACCTCGTGTTCAGGGCTCAAAGTCCGAACCCCCGGCAACTCATCGAACTCGGCTCTGGCGATGAATCATGATCTCAGAGGATGGCGTAAACAAAAACGCAGGCGAAATCAGGGCAGCGAATGGACTTACCCCAATGTCGGAAACCCCCATCCCGCGACGTGCCCGAGATGAACGTTGATGGATCTTTCGTACAAGAAACAGGGGAAGGAGCCATTGCTTGCGTATGTCGCCGTGGCGACAGCTACGGCTTCTTGACTGATGGCTTTGCTCGATCGGTGAGAGCGGCCTCGGCATTACAAGCAGAAGCAGCAGCCATTGTTGAAACCCTGAAGTACTTGGAAGCAGAAAAAGCCGAACTGAAGCTAGGAGCTTGAAACAGATCAGTTAGATCTGGTGCAGGAGATATACGGAGGCGCAGATCAAGAAAGTTGGGGGAGGTGGTTGCTCTTATCACTGAAGCCCAAGCCCGTTTGACATGTTTTCCAACATCTGAAGATAGCCCCGTCACAAGAGAGATTGTAATATGGTTGCTGCGGATTGGGGTAGTCAATGCATCTCAACACCCAATCTTATGTTGAAGATTTCCATGATAAATCTTATGTTGCTTGAAAACATCACAACCAAGGTTCTTAAGGGAAATCTATCTCACCATCTACGAATCTCTAATGTAGTGATCCCTGTAGTAACTATTGTATGAATTATCAACTTAAATTTAGAATAATTACCGACTTTTACCGTATTAAATTATCGATTAGTTTTGCATAAGCAACTCTTATTTATTTGGGTTACTAAGAAGCCCTTATATTTACCAATTCTATTTAAAGATTACCAACCTTAGTTAACGTGATTCACCAACTTGTCTCCCATAACATTACTACTTAGTATTGAGTTATCAACATTCATTTAAGTTACTTACCGACAATTTATTTATTATTTATTTTTCTTATTGTCTACAAACTTCTATTTGCATTTCTTAGCAATGCCTTAGAATTATCACTTTTTTTTTTAAATTACCATCTTTAATTAGAGTGACTTGCTAACTTTTCTCTGTTTAAGTTATCAAATAGTTCGGGGCTTATCAACTCTTATTTGAGTTACTTACCAAGTTTAGTTTTTAATTACCAACTTTTCTTCTTTTTTTCCAATTTTCATTTACCTTTCTTTATTACGCCTTAAATTTATTAACTCTTAAGAGATTTTTAATCAATGATAAGAGAAGCTCGTATGTTAAATAAAAAATAAATATACATCGATAACTAGTTTCTTAGAGCCCACGTGGAGCTTTCCAAGAAGGACGCTCAAAATATAATCTCCATGGTTGGCTACCGTGTGAAGTGGAAAAGAGTAACACTTCTTTCCCAGCCCTCAACAAAAAGAAAAAGTTAAAGATCCGTCATGAAAATAATTACAAATGAACTTACTTTTTCTCATCCATTATCATGTTTCTATCGCTTTTTTGGAAATTTAGAATCAACTGTTATTTAAAAATTTGGAATACATACGTGACATATATCATGAAAGTAATTACAAATGATCTTACTTTTTCTCATCCATTATCGGATTTCCATGAATTTTCTTTAAAATCTAGAATTAATTGTTCTTTAAAAATTTGGAATACATATGCGACATATATCATGAAAGTAAACGATTTTACTTTTTCTTATCCATTATCGAGTTTCCTTGACCTTTCTTGGAAATCTAGAATGAACTGTTCTTTAAACATTTGGAATATACGGGACATATACATAACATAGCAAAATAGAGGAAAGGAAACCAAGAGAGTTGGGAAAATCATAGAGGAAAGGAAATGGTATGACTAAGTTTTATCACTCTACTTATCAAGAGGAATTATTGCGAGAAAATTTTTCATGTAATATGAAACTTCATTAAGGTTGTGTAGAGTTGTGACTTTGTCTTCTACTGATTATCTGTTCCATGTGTTCTTTGTAGAAGGGAAAACAAGACAACGCATTTAACCAGCAACAGTTGTACCCGATTGCATTTAATCCGATATCCTCAATCAATTTCTCTTTCTGCTTGGACAACACTTCAATGAACATACATCTATTCAAGTTGGTATGATTTTTTTGAATTGTACAAACATGAAAACTCTCAGGTAATTGCTTGATATTCACAGAGTCATCAGCTCTAGCTTCTAATGGTCGCATCCAACTCAAGCATCGATACCATTAAAGTATCAGTTAGTCCTAATCGCCTAGCTAAGAAAATTATATTGATAAATTTACCATATTATGTTATACTATTATGCTATACCACCTAATCAAGAAACCACCCATTTAATAAGTCAATACCTAAAGTATTTTGATGACAGCAAAACTTAAATCCAAGTATTTAATAAGTTCATTTAAGTGTGCAGAGGATCATATCTAAACTATGCAAGCTTTATATATTGACTAGCCATCTTGTAATGCCAACATCATCACATTGTGCAGCACATATTGCAGTTAGACAAAATTTAATTAACTACAAAGAAATGCATACTTTTAAACATTTACGAATTAGTTAATTCATTAATATTGACCAAATATATATAGCATGCCAATGTTACGTTTCTATAAGACTACAAACTGGATAACTGTTTGATCCCGATTAAAAACTCATATTCCCTCCTAAACACTAAGTAATAATAGTGCTTCTTTGTTTATGGTCGAATTTTTATATTGTTTCTACGGTACTTGGAGTTTGATAAGCTTAGATTTTTCTAAATTATTAGAGGTACATAATAATTGTTTATGCTTATAATCTGTTCTTTCGGCTATCTTCTTTGAGGATTTTTTTTTTTTGGGTCCAATCTTTGAGCATTGTTAGGTAGCGAGTTTCACCTTATGTGATTTAGGGTCTCTATGTATTGGACCTACTAGTAATATTTCTCTTGAACTCCGGAAAAAGAGATTGTCAACTTATACTCAATCCTAATTCCTAAATTTGTCGTTTTAAGATCAAGTTTAACATAAATGTTTCAGTTATTCCATTATTAATTTATAGATTTTATTTGCTATATAGTCATTGCCAACTTAATTTTGTGTTTCGTTTTTCATGTACCTTTTCCGCATTTCTATTGCATTGGAACCCCAAAAAAAAAATATGTAGTGCCGTATGTCAAATTTGAAGTATGGCGTATGAAATCTTCAAAGAAATACACTATGGTAGATATAGAGAGGCTGGTAAAGATAATTTTGGAGAAAATTACCCAAAAAGTTATAAACTTATTGCACTTTTGCCAATTCAGTTCTAAACCTTTTAATTGTGTCATTTGAGTCCTAAATCATTTCATGTTTTGACAATTGAATCCATTAGGCCAATTTTGATCGGAAATCGCTAACGAGATGTCGGCCGTCCAATATGATACGGTCAGCGTTGACGTGGACAATTTTTTAAATTTTTTTCTGAATTTTTTATAGTTATTTTCTTCTTTTTTTTCCTTTATTTTTCTAACCCTGGGCCGGCGATGTCGCCAGCCAAACCTCACTGGCCACAGGAGATGGCTGGCGACCCTCGCTTGGTCAAGGCGAGGGTGTCGCGACTTCGCCAGCCATGGGCAAGGCCCTCCACGAACTTGCCGGTATAGTCAATATGACATCACGTAATAGCAAAATTACCACAATCTCAACACACAATTTTTGAACCAAACTGAAGTCACAATAGATCAATAAGGGTGCGCATGAGAATATTTCTGTGCCCGGGAACTATTTCTGAACATAAATGATTTTTTTTTATTACATCTTGGGAAACAATTTACGAAAGCATTTTAAGGCGTTTGGTAACTGTCCAAAATTTTTATTCCTAAAATAGAAAAGAACAGAAATGCGTTTGGTAACTGCACAAAATTTCTTTTTATTAATAATTTTTTGAATTGTTTAAGGTTTTTTTTTTAGACCCATTTTCTTCCTTGGCCATGGCGGTCCCGTGACCGGCCATAGCCCAGGCGGCGAGGGCGTCGCGGCCCTCGGCGGCCCGGCCGGAGGCGAGGGTCGGCCCTCACCCTCGCCTCCGCCCGGCCGGCGAGGGCCGTGGACGCCCGCCGGGCCAACTCAGGGCGGTCGTTGGCGATCGGCCACAACTCAAGAAGAACAACACAAAAGAAAAAAAAAAAAAAAAAAAAAGAAAAAAAACTCGATTCTCAAAATTGTCTTGAGAAATAAGAAGAACTTTTTTTTTTTTTCTTATTTCTCTTCCAAAATTGTTTCTGGGCACAAATTTTTGCAAAAATGTGCCCGAGAACAAAAAGTTTACCTAACGCATTTCTGTTCCCAAACTATTTCTGGGAACAAAAGAAGAGAAATTTTCACTATTTGACACGTTACCATGCGCACCCTAAGTATTACGGACAACAAAAGATCATCTCGATGATTCAACAAATTGCAGCCCACAAAACACAACCCTTATATGAGAAAATGACATGATATCATTCTACATTTTTTCTAATCTTGAAGTGATTCAGGCAATAAATGGAACGCCAACAAGAGGCATGGTCAAGCATATATCGCAAAAACTAAAGCTATGCAGTTAAATCCAAGATATACAAGGTCAGTTAGGTCGTGTAGTGTCAGGAGGTTCTCAGCCACAAAGGGATTTACAGCAGGAAGAGTCCAAACAAGCTAAACAGGAGGTCCTCGGAATGTAGGCCTTTGAGCACAACTAGCCAATTGCATTAATGCACTCTTAGATTGATCAATAACGAAGGTAAATCAACACTAACTCTATTGAGGCAAAATGTCGAACATATGGTGAGCACGCAGTTTGAAGCACTAAGCCGGAAAGTTAATCGACAGACATCTAAAGGGCATAAAATACGAAATTCACAGCCAACCATCACTGTCTTTATCTTCTTCTTCGTTCTGTCTCAGTCCCCCTCCTCCATCACAACTAATTTCTGATTTCTGCTCCTTTAAATTTCGTTTCATGTACTCTCTTATTCTCAACTTCAACTTCATTCAATTCACCCAAAAATTCCTCATCTATTTGCTTTAACAAACATAAGGATGGACATTAAACACGTCACTGCTGTTTTACTTTGTTCATGCTTCAGAAATGAACGTTACCATCAACATAGATAGTGAGCTAATTCTTAATTTTTAACAAGACTTCCATTGAGCAAAGGCCATTCCAATGTCGACAAGGGATCTTGTACCATGACCAAGAACAATAGGTGTGAAGCCAGCAAACAATGATTTCAATCAAGCGAGAACAAGCTCCCTAACTCAATCAGTCCCACGAAGGTTCCGAGCTCACACACTTTTGATTTATTCAGAGAACTGAATCATATGAACTTATATGCAACAAAGAAGCTAACGAACGTATAACAGGAACAAAAATAGCATACACACAAGTATGGACTTCACTCAGACAATTACTCAAACACCTAGCAAGCACTCCAAGTAAGCAGTCCGAATGTAAATCTTATTGAGTAAAACTACATCCAAAGCATCATATAAAACTTGAAACACGTACGCAATCATTGGAATAGCCTCAAACAAAGTTCAGTTCTTATATAATCAAATTCGCGAATTCAAGGTCTCAATTTCGAAGGAAACAGAGCGTGCACTTTACCTTATCAGTGAAGCGAATCTAAGCAACGATTGAGGACCAAATCCGTCAAGGAACTTCTGGAAGCTTTTTCCGGTGAAGATCGGATTTGGTAGTGGAGAATCGAACGCGAATTAGATTCTCCGGATAGTATAAACTCAGTGCGACGGTGAAATGGCCAACGGCGTTAGCTACAGCCACCGGAATAAGCTAAAAGACAGTCAAAAATTGCGATTCGAATCCACAAATCTCTCCTCGAGAGCGGATTGTTATGCATCCAGGGTGCATGTATGATGCTCTGTTTCCTGGTATGGTTGTCGTTGAGCTCGAAGTGGCCGGCTATGCAGGTTGACGGTAGTGGACAGTAGTCGAACGGTGAATTCAAGGCGACGGAGAAGGAAATCTAGAGGAAAAATTGGTTCCTCCACCGAGCGTATTCTCTCGTGGGCGTATTCGTGGACTTTCCAATTTGGACGGGGACCGAATTATCAATTCTTGTACATTTTCATTTGGTTTCATTTATTCATACATTTAATAAAAACAGCCTAAATGGCCGATTTTGCTTGAAATGTCGATTAAAAATAAGGTATCTAACAACCATCGTAAAATGAGTCCCTAACATTTTGATGACAAATTCCTTCAACCCTAAAAAATTCAGGATTTACTGATCTTACAAGCTCTTTCAAGTGCTAGAGTGGGAGATCGCGTAAGCATCTTACAATTTAAACATCGTCAGCGTCTTCAAGTGGGATAGATCAGGTAAGCTTCCCAAGGAAGAGCAATTTCCGATCAAAAGAGTTTCTAGCGATTCCAGTTTGTCAAGACCTTCAATCTCAACCAGTCTTGAACAGTCCCATAGTCTAAAGTACTTGAGGTTTTTTAAGTTGGAAAAGTCGGGCAATGTCGGAAGGCACCAACCTTTGATTGAAAGCCTTTCTAGTGATTCCAGTTTGTCAAGACCTTCAATCTCAACCACCTTCGGACAGTCCCTTACATCAAAGTCCTTGAGATTTTTTAAGTTGGATAAGTTGGGCAATGCCTGAAGGGAGCCACAGTCCCCAAAGTGCAAGAATTGTAGATTCTCCGGTCTTTCGAGCCCATTGAACTTGCTTGCCCGGCACCGGTACACCCTCAAGCGTTGCAACAATGTTGAACCTTCAAGGTCTAGAATATCAAGATCTTCGAGAGTTAGCTCCAACAAACTCTCCAGATTGGAAACGTCAAAAACTTCAAGAAGACAGCAATATTTAACTGTAAGTTTCCTCAAACTAGAGGGAAGCTGTCTAATGTGGCGCAGGTTCTTGCAGCCGTTGAGCTCAAGTTCTTTTAGACAACAAAAGCAACCCATATATGAGCTTATGCTGGTGATACTTGGAAGTTCCAACTTACACCGTGGGCTGTAAGTTTTCAGTTCTGAATAAGCTAAGGGGTAACGCTCGCTGGAAAAACATAAATCCAGCTTTCTTGAACTCACAAGGTTGGAGATCTCTGGAGCTTTTTCTGAGGCAATTGAGGACAAACATAGACTTACCAAACTCCGGGGAAGCTCTGGTACATTCTCCACCCTAGTGTGTGTTAACTTCAAAATCTTCAAAAAAGGTAGTCTCACGATATCACTAGGAATCATTTTTAGCCAACGGCAATACTCTCCATAAATCTCTTCAAGTTTCGCCAACTCCCCAATTGCCTCGGGTAACTTTTGTATGCAACTTCTGCTCATCTTCAACACTTTCAAGCTCTTTAGATTGACAGTAGCATTTGGCAACTCTGCAATGCCTGTTTCCGAGACATCCAACTCAACTAAACCTTTCAGTGTTCCAATCGAATCAGGAAGCATCGTTAGCCTGATGGCTCCACAAAGGACCAAGCGTTCAAGATTTACAAGTGCTCCGATTGAGCTTGGGACTTGACTAATGCTTCCGTAGAAGCTATTCATTGTAAACTTATTCTCTATGAGCAGCTTAGTCAATGCTTCTAGAGAACCCAATTCAGCAGGTAGCTCTTGGAGTTGAGAACATCCATCCAGATTCAAGCGTTTCAGACGTCTTAAACGACCAATGGATCTATCAATCGATAACAAACTTGTACACCTCTCTAGAATTAATATTTCTAAGGATATATATGCAGAGAGGTCAGGAGTTATGCCTAACTTGGAGCAATTTGATAGATCAAGGACCTTTAATCTTGTAGCCACCTGTCAAATGGTTATGCATATCCAACGAGTTTAATTTATTGAAGTTTCGCAGGACATAAGCAAAAATATAGACTAAGGAAGCATTCCACAGTAACTTTATAAATGCTCTGTGCATATCCACTCCTTTATAACTTAAGTCAAAACCACTCTCTATTAGACTTTTTTCATTCCTTTTAATATTGTCCCCCAACAACAAAGAAAAGAAAGTGGATCTATTTTCAAAGTACCCCTGTATCGAATAATAAAAAGGCAAAAGAATGTAATCAACATCTCTCTTATAAATTACAACGTCCATTTTCAACTTCATCATGGAATTACCAATATTGTCCCCGACAATAGTACTTGTAACTTTCCTATGTAAATGCTTCATCAAAACATCAATATAGAAAATAATCTTACATGTCTTCTGACTATCAACTAACCTATATTTGCAATTTAATATTTTTTATTTTTTGTTTTTGTTTTGTTTCATATATTAAAACAAGGGCGGTATTAGGTTTCAGATAACCTTTGAAGAGTATAACATCTTTTTATGCTATTGATGTACTAGACAAGTCAGTTTGCATGTTCAATTTTACTCGCATCCTATGTATAGTACAGAAACTCTTATTCACCACTTATGTCTAACTTAATTTAAACATCTAATAGCGACAACTTATTGGCTTGATTAGGGAACTCAAACCAACCTGAATGTTTTATAATGTTCTATAAAAGTAATGTAAGTCAGTAGATATCAAGTGACATCAATTAATCGATTAGATGATTTAACAATTCTACAAATCACTCGTATGAATATCTAAATAAGCCATTTTCCAAAAATGGGGTTACTAGTAACATCGAATGTCCACATCACAATGCCCTTTAATCATGCAGCTACAGTCAATTTGAATTGAAGAAAGGCATCAGGAAAAGATTTGCCACAAATGATCAAACAACCAAATCTTATCATCTTTTTTTTCGTAAATTAATTGTTTCATTCAATAAAAATAGAAAACACGATCTTGAAAGATCTACACAGGTTACATTCTCTCCATAAACACAACAAAATATCTATGAATACAATATTGAAAGAATGAAGTAATAATATCATATGTAACATTCTTCCCGTTGACCATAGTGTGTTGTGACTTAAATGTAAAGTAATTGTTTGAGTCAATATACTTTTAGTGAAAACTCAACAGTAGTGGTTTAACAACTAGTTCAGCCATGGAATGAGGGATTGGTGCCATAATCCTTCTTCAAGACCAAGATTTGTTCTATGAATTAAGCCAATAAACTTTAAAAAAAAAGATCAATAAAATGACGATCTACAACCCCATGCGACATGAGCTGGTGTGACGTGTGAGTGGAAGAAAATATAACATGTTATAACACATTATTTGCACACACATACCTTGAGTTGAGTCCAACCACCCCAATGTTCGTCTATTGCGCTAGTTGATAGGTCAAGGATGACTAGATTTTTTGGGCAAAAGTTGGTTGCGTGCATTTCTTTTGGACAATAATTCCAAGAAAGCCATCTCAATTCTGAAAAGAGATCTTGAAAGTCTCCAGAGAGGGTTGCACGAAACGTATTGAGATATCTAATATTTGGCACTTTGATAAAGTCTTCTGGTGTCAAAACAAAGTCTTTACGAGGCCAACCTTTCCTACAGAATGCTGCAACGGTTTCGGTTCCCTAAATTGAGGAAAGAGAAAGTTCAATGTGAGGAGTTCCAAATAGAGTCTGAAATAGAGGGAAAACAGTCCAAGGAAGATATCTGCAAATGAAAAAAAGTAGACGGAGGGTGCACTTATTAGACTTATACCTTCTTATTATGGACAATATCCGAACCTGCCTGCTTCCATGCCCGAGAACCCTTTCTTGGGTCTTTGCAATTTTCTTGGTACACAATGCTCCTGCCTAAGTCCTTAAGCTGATCATGCATCCATAGTATATTCCCTCCTCCTTTTTTTTTTGGTAAGAGTATATTCCCTCCTTTGATTTTCACTAAGGACATTAAAAGCAGAACATCAATCCCCTCATTCGGAAAAAATCCACAGTCATCCCACATGTAATATGGATAACTCTTATCTTCTCCAGCTAGAAAGCAAGCAATGTCAAGAAATATTTGTTGTTGTGGAGGATCTAAGGCCTCATAGCTCAACATTAACTTCCCCTTCACATCGTTATGAGGGAAATGTTCCATCTTTTGCAACGTATCTTGCCACACCGCTACCTCTGTTTTTCCACATAAAAATGAGCCAATCACTTCAATAGCCAAAGGAAGCCCTCCGGCTTTTGCAGCAACTTTCTTAGATAGACTCAAGAATTCATTTGGAGGAGAGTTGCTTCTAAAGGCATGCTTGCTAAAAAGTTGAAGAGCTGTGACATTGTTGAGTTCCTTAACTTCATGAATCGAACAATGTTCATATTGATCTTGGAATTTATAGAAAACACTTCTGTCTCTTGTTGTAACCACTATCCTACTTCCTGAACCAAACCATTCTTTCTTTGCTGCCAATGCCATAAGTTGGCTCTCACGATCTACATCATCAAGAAAAATAAGAACTTTCTTTTTGCAAAATCGATTTTTGATCATATTCTTCCCTCATCAATGCTAAAAACTCCACCTCCTACATCGCCAATGATATTAGAGAGTAATTGCCTCTGCACATTTAATAGACCAAAACCTTGTGATGCTTCTCGGATATCTGAAATGAAGCTGCAACTGTCAAAATTATTAGATAGTTTGTCGTACACAACCTTGGCAAGAGTTGTCTTGCCTATCCCGCCCATCCCCCAAATGCCGATGAGCCTTACGTCCGTAGATTCGACATCCAGCAAATCTACTACTTTATTCACTGATTTGTCCATTCCAACTAAATGATCGGATATATGCACACAGGACACCTTCAGCTTAACCGACACTTTCCGAGCAATCAAATGTGCAAGTTCTCCGTGGCTGTGTCAGGACACAAAAGATTATCAAGTAAATTATAAGATTGGTGGAAAATTTGTACCCTTGCAAGATCAAACAATAACATGAAGTTACGAAATTGATGCTGGACCTAGCGAACAAAAGAATAAATACATGATTCTTTGGTTCTGTTCAATCTAGGACGATAGGTTATAATTCTTATGTCGAGCAGGTAATCCTTGAGTATTGAGACAATGGAGCGTAGAATTCCATGCGATATCCATCACAATTTTTGGTCCAGAAACTAAGAAAAAATTTGTGCTCTATATATTAAATCCGCATTCGAGCAAAAGAAACAGAGATAAATGGGAAGATGGAGTTGAGTGAGTTAACATACCCTGTGTTCTTGGTGTCCCATCCCTTGATTCCAGTAACTTCCTTGAGCGCCTCCTCCCAGCGCTGCACAATCTCAGCCCCGCGTTTCCTTTTATGCAGAGTTAGTGCATCTCTATACACTCCGGTTTCAAGTTTCACGTCGGAGGGTTCCACGTCATAGAAAACGGGCAAAACCTCCAGTTCGTTGGTTTTCCTACGGTGCATCATGTATTCCAGCTCGCGCAGGCACCAGCTACTGGAGGCGTAACCTCTGGAGAAGATGGGAATGCATATTTTCGAGTCATCGATGGCCTGAAAAATCTCCGGACCGATCTCTTCACCGACGTCGATCCCCTTCTTGTCGATGAAAACATTGATACCCTTATCCCGCAAGGTAAGATAGAGGAAATCTGTAAAGTTAGAGCGAGTATCCGGTCCTCGAAAACTCAAGAAGACGTCGAACTCACTACCGGATGAGCCATGGCTTGTGGATCCAATTTCTGGAGAAGAGCTCCTCTTTCTTTTCATCTTAGCTGCGTATGCTGAAATTCTGAAAGCAAATCACAAAAGATTTGACATGCTTTAACGGGGGCCAAAAAAAACAAGCGATGGTCAGCGAGGTAAGCGAGGTAAGCGAGGCTCGGTTTCCATTTCCATCGTGTTGCGGCATTTGATTGAGAGAAATTGCTAATATATGATCAAAGGATTAAGAAATGGCCTAAGATCCACAAGAAATTGCAGATGTATGATTAGTTATAATTGTCGAAATATTATATATTTCAAGGGAAAAAATGTATAATTGTGTCGGCAATAAAGGTTAAATCAAACAAAAAGTAAAACATAAAAAATAAAGCTCGAAACTAGCTTTTTTTCCTTTTGATGCTTGTGCACCATGTCATTGTCCTTTAACTGGAATGTGCCATCTTTTCGCTTTTTCTTTTCATACCTTACTTTTCTTTTTTCCGAAAGGTCATTAGAAAAAGTGTAACGTGCTGGTGAAGCAAAGTCACACTTTTTCACTTCCATTGGACTAGGGCCGACCGGAGTCAAGTCAAGGTAATTTAGTGGAAGTCGAGGTCTGAGTAAACTAGAAATGTGAAACACATGTAACTAAAAAAGGAAAAGAAATAAAGAATTGGGACTTGATTGACATTAAGATTGAGTGGCCTGATCGTAATGGTCATGAACAAAGTCCTGCTTTTTCGGAGTTACTTTATTGTACCATGATGAGTCAAAAGCAACAAGAAAAATAAAATCTAAAAAAGCTGGATTTGTGACTAATTTAGGTGTAAGTAATTTTTATATCCATTTTAGTTGGATGATTTGTTTAAGTGATTTTTTATTGAATAAAAATTTGCGTATAAGGAAAATTAAAATTATTATCAAAATTTTTAAATTATGCAATCCATAAACCCGGATCGAATTACCAAATAGGAAATTTGATAACATGGAGATGTCTAGAAATCTCAAATAAATCAAGATTAGAATTGAACAATATCAAATTAGATAATGAATAATTGCGAACTAGGCAACGAACACTCGAATGGAATCGGTTCAAGAAATCACCTAGTTTGAAGTATTTGTATCCAAGAATCGGCGCTGGCGACGAGGAGCTTTACGGCAACCGGTGGGGAGGGACGTCAGGACCAAAGCAGCAACGATGGCAATTCAGTAAGGACATAGCAAATTGTAGACAGGCTCGCTAAAACAAAAGATGCAACGGCAACGAATTGTTGGTGTTGGGCAGTCTAACTGGAAAGCTTGGAGGCGACAGTGTGGGTTCGATCAACGCTAGCCTGTGCTGGGCAACCTCCGAAAAGAAATCAAAACGCAGCAGAGGAAACAAAACAGCAAAGCGGTGGCGTCAAGTGGAGCTGGGATGCCGTCTGGAATCACTGGATACCACCTGGGACTGCGGCTGCGGTACCAGAATAAGTCGGCAAAGCCGCTGTCGCGGCTGCAGCAAGACGTGCTGAGTGCGACGAAGCGTGCCGGCATGCGAGGCGGAGGCGCGACGTTGGACGAGCCAGCAGCGAGCGCGGTGACCGGTGAGGGGCAGCGGCGGCGTTCGTATTGTCTCCCCTAATTGTTGCGTGTCTTACGGTTGTGAAGAAGGTGCCGCCCAAGTGTTCGCCTGAGCGTGTCCTTTTATAGTGTTTTTTTTTACTTTTTATTTTTTTAAGGGAAAATGACATAAATATTTCTCAAATATTGATTTAATGTGTACCATAATCCCCGAACTTTTACTTTATTTAATGTGATCCTTGAACTATAGCTCAATATGTAATGTGATCCCTGAATTTTTAATTTGTTCAATATAGTCCATAAACTTTTGATACATCTTAAATTTACTCTTTGAACTCCTTCTATTAATTTAAATTCATAGACAACATTGGATATTTTCATATAGTTTAAGTTTTAAATTGAACATGTATCAAAAGTTCAGAGATTACATTAGACAAATAATAAGTTTAGGGAACACATTACATATTGGGCTAAAGTCCATAAATCACGTTAAATAAATTAAAAATTTATAGATCGTATTATATATTGAGCTAAAATTCAATAACTATTTCTATCATTATCCCTTTTGTAAACTATTAATCTCCCCCTTTCTTTTAAAATAACCATATATTACTGTCAATATTTCTTTC
This sequence comes from Syzygium grande, assembly GCA_024733475.1. Lineage (NCBI taxonomy): Eukaryota > Viridiplantae > Streptophyta > Magnoliopsida > Myrtales > Myrtaceae > Syzygium > Syzygium grande. Next base: position 26,683,831 of record JAMXDD010000008.1, on the reverse strand, counting down.
CCTCTCAGACCTCACGTAAAGCTCTCCCAGAATTTGCTTCAGATATTCTTTATTGTTGATGTTGACCGAGCAATCCTAGCTCGATTGGCTCTCGTCTTTTCGTTTTTAATTTATTGTTTGCCTTTGTCGTTTCCTGCAATGTGGAAGACCACGATAATTCATCTTCTTTTCTTCGATCTTGCCATGATATGGTTGCGAAGACTTGGATGATGGAAAGGGCGGCATGATGCATTTCAAGGAAGTTGCAAGAACTACATGTGGAACAGGAGTCAATAAGCGATGGTTAAGGTATCAACTTCTATTTACATTTCTATTTGCAAGAATTACTATAGATTGGGTCTGATCTACAATCTTCTATTTACATTTCTTTATAACGCCTTAAAATGACCATTCTTTTAAAAAAATTACCAACTTTAATTAGACTGACTTATCTACTTTTCTCTATCTAATTTATCAATTAGTTTTCGGTTACAAAAAAAAACTCTTGTTTAAGTTACTTGCTAAGTTTATTTTTTTAATCACCAACCTTTCTTTCTTTTTTTATTACCAATTTCCATTCACCTTTCTTTTTTATGCCTTAAATTTACTAACTCTCATTTGTCAACCTTTTCTTCAATTGAGTTTTCTACCAGTTGTGCACTCTCATTTGAGTTAATTATCAATGTTTATTTGGTTTTTCTTAATTTATTAACTTTTCCATTTAATTACTTAATCTGGCGAAGTCACCATTTAAATATGGGTAATTTTCTATATAATTTGGTAAGTTTAAGATGGTGATAATTGAATAAAATTTGCCAACTAATAAGAGAATTGGTTTATGAGTCATAAAAGAAATTAGGAACTAATTTCTTGGAGCCCACGAGGAAACTTCCAAGAAGGCGCTCAAAAGGTTATCTCCGTGGGTGGCACACCGTGTGAAGTGGGTAAAGACTAACGCTATGTTGCCCAGCCATCAACAAAAAAGAAAAAGTTTAAAGATCAGTCATGAAAGGAATTTCAAATTAATGGCGCATAGAAGCGCACCGTCATCTAGACAAACAGCCATAAATGAGTTAAGCCATCATCTCTGTTGTCTGCGTTCTACAAACATTTTGGTCATGACCACAAGCATTGAAGTTCACGACGCAAACCATGTGCTGAGGGACCCCGAAAAATTTATCTCACCCCAACCAACGTAGTGAACCCAACAACATATTCAGTTTGAATAAACAAAATCAGAAACAAAACCCTAGAATCGAATCGATGTAGAGATCCCCAATCACAAAAACCTAGACTCGAAAAAATGAAGTTGTACCTACCACTCTTCGATGCAGGGATTCTCAATGTACAAAGCACTAGGTGAAGTTGGTTTTCTTTCCATCCAAAATAATATTCTCTTGTTGTTTTCAAACTTCTATTTCTTAGCAAATACTTATGAATTTTAGTTGGAGTGGCCAAATAGTTTGAGGTTACCAATGTTAATTACCATGTTTATTTTTAATTATAAAATTTTCTTATTTTTTATCAACTTCCAATTAGCTTCCTTTATTATGCCTTAAACTTTCCAAGTACTCACTTTAATTTAAGTGATTTATCAACCTTTTCTCTGATTAATTTTCAACTGGTTACTAACTCTTATTTGGGTTAATTAGCAATGCTTGTTTAGTTTTTCTTGATTTATCAACGTTTCCATTAGATTATTTAATCTGTAATAGAATTGGTAAGTCACCAAATAAACATTGGTGAGTTCATATATATTTGGTAAACGTAAGATGTTGTTAAGAAAGTTAAAATAAAGGTTGCTGAACAATGAGAAATTTTTTTTTGCCAATGATAAAAGAAGTTGGTGATTTAAAAAAAAACAAATAGACTTTGGTAACCAATTTCTTAGGGTCCGCGAGGAGCTTTCCAAGAACGACGCTCCAAAGGTAAAAATCTCCATGGCTAGTGTACAGCAGGAAGTGGAACAGAGTGACATTCTTTTCCTAGCCATAAAAAAAAAGGAAGTAGTTTTAAAGTCAGTTGTGAAAGAATTCACAAACAATCATCCATTATTGTGTCTCTATGACCTTTCTTAGAAAGCAAAAATTAACTGTTCTTTAAAACTTTTGAATACCTACTACTTGACATGTACGTAACATAGCAAAACAGAGGAATTAAAAACAAGAGGGCTGGAAAAATGCAAGATGGCGAAATAATATTAGTAAGTTCGATGAATGTACTTAGCAAGAGGAATAATTGCGAGATGGCTTGTCTTGTAATACGAAACTTCATTAAAGTTATTTGTGTATAGTTGTGAGATGGCGTACCATTTGCCTTCCGCCGACTATCTGTTTTGTGTGTGTTCTTTGTGAAAGGGAAAACAAGATAACGCATTTAACCAGCACTAAACTATGAGATCGCGATGCATTTTTGAAGAGTTTTCTAGAGAATCATACGAGATTGTAGAGGATAATTAATCCGATCTCCTAAATCAATCTCTCTCTTTGGCTTGGACAACACTTCAATAAGCACACAACTATTCAAGTTCGTATGATTTTTCTGAATTGAAAAAACGTAAAAGCGCTCATGTAATTACTCGATATTCAGAACTATCGGCTCTAGACAACAGAAGGATCAATGCGCTCACAACCATCAGTAAAGTTTGCCCCCACAAGTTTGGTTGAGAAATCACTTTAATTAGTTATTTTCTTACTCTTTCGTTATTTTTCCACCATGATAGAGAACTGCACTAAATTGATATATAACTTATGAAGGTTTAAGAGCAAAGTTTAAGCATAATCTAATTGAAATTTTACTCATCATTCTATTTTTTTTTCAAGCACATAAATAATATGTTTATCATTGAATCAACAAATTTGTATTTACCTTTAATTTTTTATTTGGTTTTCCCACTGCTGAAAATTTTTGAATCCGTCCGTGATTTTCTCCATCGTAACACAAATATAAAGCAGCCAAGATAAGTCCAAGGAAATCTCAATTACAGAAGGAAAAAAAAATCACAAAGCTAACCTCAAATGGTCAAAATAGGATTTAACCAGGTCGGCAGGTCCTCCGGTGCCTCGGGCTCGTTCCGTCCAATGATCAGCATGGCTCACTGATGAGGTGGACCTTTGGACCAGTCGCTATAATGGCGCAACAGTGGAGCTGACGCGCGATTGACGCGGAGCGACTTACAGTCAAATTAGCGACTGACGAGGAGTGACACGAAGGGACTCGTATTCATGTGAGGCAGGTTGTGCTCACGTGAAACTGAATCGGAACAATCAAATCATTTATGACAAACCCACTTTTGTACACAGACAGGTTGGAATTTTTTATTGTATTAACTGAACAATAGATAAATAGACTATAGTCTATAGGAACTAATTTCTTGGAGCCCACGAGGAAACTTCCAAGAAGGGCGCTCCAAAGGTTATCTCCTCGGCCGGCACACCGTGCGAAGTGGGAAACGAGTAACACTATTTATGTTGACCAGTGATGAAAGGAAAAGTCTCAAATTAATGGCACATAGAAGCGCACCAACATCTAGACAAATAGCCATAAATGAGTTAAAGCCATCATCTTTGTTTTTATGCATTCTACGGACATTATCACTGTTTTCTAAAGTCCGCTCAAATTCACAAACATTGTAGTTTATGACACAAGTCATGTCCCGAGGGACCCCGAAAAATTTATTTCGCCCCAACCAACGCAGTGAACCCAACAAACGTTTTCAATGTGAACAAACCAAATCAAAAACAAAATTCTAGAATCGAATCGATGCAGAGATCCCCCATCACAAAAACCCAGACTCATGAAAATGAAGTTGTACCTTCCCTCTTCCATGCAGGGATTCTCAATGTACAAAAGCACTAGGTGAAGTTAGTTTTCTTTTCCTCCAATATAATATTCACTTGATGTTTTGGAACTTCTATTTGTATCTTAGCAAAGACTTAAAATTACCAACTTTAGTTGGAGTGGCTTATCAACTTTTCTCTGTTTAAGTTTGTCCTTAGTTTGAGGTTACCAATGTTAATAACCATGTTTATTTTTTAATTATAAAATTTTCTTATTTTTTCCCAACTTCCAATGACCTTCCTTTGTCATGCCTTAAACTTTTGAAGTACTCATTTTAATTTAAGTGATTCATCAAACTTTTCTCTAATTAAGTTTTCAACTGGTTACCATCTCTCATTTGGGTTAATTAGCAATGCTTGTTTAGTTTTTCTTGATATATCAACTTTTCCATTAGATTATTTAATCTGGAACGGAATTGGTATGTTACTAAATATACATTGGTGATTTCATATATATTTGGTAAACGTAAGATGTTGTTAAGAAAGTTAAATAAAGGTTGCTGAATAATAAGAAATTTTTTTTTGCCAATGATAAAAGAAGTTGGTAATTTAAAAAAAAACAAATAGACTTTGGTAACTAATTTCTTAGGGTCCACGAGGAGCTTTCCAAGAACGACGCTCCAAAGGTAAAAATCTCCATGGTTGGTGTATTGCGTGAAGTGGAAAAGAGTGACCTTCTTTCTCAGCTATCAAAAAAAAGAAAAAGTTTTAAAGTCAGTTGTGAAAGAATTCACAAACAATCATCCTTTATTGTGTTTCTATGACCTTTCTTGAAATAAAAAATTAACTGTTCTTTAAAACTTTTGAATACCTACTACTTGACATTTACATCACATAGCAAAACAAAGGAATCAAAAACAAGAGGGCTGGAAAAAATCAAGATGAAAGGAAATAGTATTAGTAAGTTCGATGAATGTACTTACCAAAAGGAATAATTGCGAGATGGCTTGTCTTGTCATGAAATCATTAAAGTTATTTAAGTATAGTTGTTTTTGTACCATTTTCTTCCGACTATCTGTTTTGTGTGTTCTTTGTAAAAGGGAAAAAAGATAAAGATAACTCATTTAACCAGCACTAAACTATGAGATCATGATGCATTTTTGAAGAGTTTTATAGAGAATCATGAGAGATTGTAGAGGATAATTAATCCGATCTTCTAAATCAATCTCTCTTTCTTTGGCTTGGACAACACTTCAATAAGCACACAACTATTCAAGTTCGTATGATTTTTTTGAATTGTAAAAACATAAAAATGCTCATGTAATTGATTGATATTCAGAACTATCGGCTCTAGAATGTTACACCCAACTGAAGGATCAATATGATCACAACCATCAGCAAAGTTTGGAGGCCCCCCACAAGTTTGGTTGAGAAATCACTTTAATTAGTTATTTTCTTACTCTTTTCGTTATTTTTCCACCATGATAGAGAACTGCACTAAATTGATATATAACTTATGAAGGTTTAAGAGCAAAGTTTAAGCATAATCTAATTGAAATTTTACTCATCATTCTTTTTTTTTTCAAGCACATAAATAATATGTTTATCATTGAATCAACAAATTTGTATTTACCTTTAATTTTTTATTTGGTTTTCCCACTGCTGAAAATTTTTGAATCCGTCCGTGATTTTCTCCATCGTAACACAAATATAAAGCAGCCAAGATAAGTCCAAGGAAATCTCAATTACAGAAGGAAAAAAAAATCACAAAGCTAACCTCAAATGGTCAAAATAGGATTTAACCAGGTCGGCAGGTCCTCCGGTGCCTCGGGCTCGTTCCGTCCAATGATCAGCATGGCTCACTGATGAGGTGGACCTTTGGACCAGTCGCTATAATGGCGCAACAGTGGAGCTGACGCGCGATTGACGCTGGAGCGACTTACAGTCAAATTAGCGACTGACGAGGAGTGACACGAAGGGACTCGTATTCATGTGAGGCAGGTTGTGCTCACGTGAAACTGAATCGGAACAATCAAATCATTTATGACAAACCCACTTTTGTACACAGACAGGTTGGAATTTTTTATTGTATTAACTGAACAATAGATAAATAGACTATAGTCTATAGGAACTAATTTCTTGGAGCCCACGAGGAAACTTCCAAGAAGGGCGCTCCAAAGGTTATCTCCTCGGCCGGCACACCGTGCGAAGTGGGAAACGAGTAACACTATTTATGTTGACCAGTGATGAAAGGAAAAGTCTCAAATTAATGGCACATAGAAGCGCACCAACATCTAGACAAATAGCCATAAATGAGTTAAAGCCATCATCTTTGTTTTTATGCATTCTACGGACATTATCACTGTTTTCTAAAATCCGCTCAAATTCACAAGCATCGTAGTTTATGACACAAGCCATGTCCGAAGGGACGCCGAAAAATTTATTTCGCCCCAACCAACGCAGTGAACCCAACAAACGTTTTCAATGTGAACAAACCAAATCACAAACAAAACTCTAGAATCGAATCGATGCAGAGATTTCCCATCACAAAACCCCAGACTCATGAAAATGAAGTTGTACCTTCCCCTCTTCCATGCAGGGATTCTCAATGTACAAAAGCACTAGGTGAAGTTAGTTTTCTTTTCCTCCAATATAATATTCACTTGATGTTTTGGAACTTCTATTTGTATCTTAGCAAAGACTTAAAATTACCAACTTTAGTTGGAGTGGCTTATCAACTTTTCTCTGTTTAAGTTGTCCTTAGTTTGAGGTTACCAATGTTAATAACCATGTTTATTTTTTAATTATCAACGTTTCTTATTTTTTCCCAACTTCCAATGACCTTCCTTTGTCATGCCTTAAACTTTTGAAGTACTCATTTTAATTTAAGTGATTCATCAAACTTTTCTCTAATTAAGTTTTCAACTGGTTACCATCTCTCATTTGGGTTAATTAGCAATGCTTGTTTAGTTTTTCTTGATATATCAACTTTTCCATTAGATTATTTAATCTGGAACGGAATTGGTATGTTACTAAATATACATTGGTGATTTCATATATATTTGGTAAACGTAAGATGTTGTTAAGAAAGTTAAATAAAGGTTGCTGAATAATAAGAACTTTTTTTGCCAATGATAAAAAAAGTTGGCAATTTAAAAGAGAAAACAAATAAAATTTAGTAACTAATTTCTTAGGGTCCACGAGGAGCTTTCCAAGAACGACGCTCCAAAGGTAAAAGATCTCCATGGATGGTGTACTGCGTGAAGTGGAAAAGAGTGACCTTCTTTCTCAGCTATCAACAAAAAGAAAAAGTTTAAAGTCAGTCGCGAAAGAATTCACAAACAATCATACTTTATCGTGTTTCTATGACCTTTCTTGGAGATAGAGAATCAACCCTTCTTTAAAACTTTCGAATACCTGCTACTTTACCTTTACATCACGTAGCAAAACAAAGGAATCAAAAGCAAGAGGGCCGGGAAAATCATAGAGGAAAGGAAATAGTATTAGTAAGTTCGATGAATGTACTTACCAAAAGGAATAATTGCGAGGTGGCTTGTCATGTAATATGAAACTTCGTTAAGGTTGTTTTTGTCTTCTTCTGAGTACCTGCTTAATGTGTGTTCTTCATAAAAGGGAAAACAAGATAACAAGGTAACTCATTGAACCAGCACCAAACTATTAGATCATGATGCATCTTTGAAGAGTTCTATAGAGGATCATGAGAGATTGTAGAGGATAATTAATCCGATCTTCTAAATCAATCTCTTTCTTTGGCTCGGACAACACTTCAATTAGCACACATCTATTCAAGTTCGTATGATTTTTTTGAACTGTGAAAACATAAAAATGCTCATGTAATTGATTGATATTCAGAACTATCGGCTCTAGCTTTCAATGTTACACCCAACTGAAGGATCGGTATGATTACAACTATCAGCAAAGTTTGGAGGCAATAGGGCCCCCACAAATTTGATGAGAAATCACTTTGATTAGTTATTTTCTTACTTTTTCATTATTTTTCCTCTATGATCGAGAACTGCAGCAAATTGATAGATATATGTATATTATAAAGGTTTAAGTACAAAGTTTAATTAAAATCTACTTGAAATTCTAATCATCGTTCTATTATTTTTTCAAGCACAGAAATAATATATTTACTATTAAATCAAAAAATTTGTATTTACCTCTTACTTTCTATTGCGTTTTGCCGCTGATGAAAATTTCTGAATTCGTCCGTGATTTTCTCCATCGTAATGCGAAATCCAAGGGAATCTCAATTATAGAAGGAAAAAATTCACAAAACTAACCTCAAATTCTGAGGGCCCAAATATATTCAGAATCGGACAAAACCGGAAAAGAAAGGGTCCAAATAGGATTCAACCAGGTCAGCAGGTCCTTGAATGCCTCAGGCTAATTCCCCTGCAATGATTTGCACGGCTCGTTGACGCGATGGACCTTCGGACCAGTCGCTATAATGGCGCAGCAGTGGAGCTGAGGCGGGACTAGCGGAGACGCGGAGCGGTTCTGACTGTAGGCCAATTATGGCCTTTTTTTTTTTTTGGTCGAACAATTAGAGATTGACGAGTGACACGAAGGGACACAAATTCAGACGAGGCAGGTCCCTGTCACGTGAAACGGAATTAGGACACTCAAGTCGTCTATGACAAACACTTATAGGTAAAGTGTGTGAGGTACTCTTTGTAAATACTTAGAGGTGTGGCTGGGGCGTGGATCTAATGTGCTGTGTGTATAACGATTATTGGAAAGTACCATGGTTACTTAGTTTATAGTAGGATTACTGTAGAAGGAAGTCAGGTCTTGCATGACAGCAAGTTCTACACTTGAAATAAGGCGGTAATTTACTCATGGCATAATTAGTAGAATTCCACCTATTTGGGTTGTTAGACCTTGAAGAGAAGAGGAGACACGCCCATGCCGAGCCTCTATAAATCTTTTTCGCAATCTCTTTCTCTAAACTCTTTAATTTCCACCATTTAGAATTAGAATTTTTATTAGGGTAAGTTGTAAAAAATTAGTTCGTGTTTTCTTTAAAAGCAAATTGATCCTCCCTCTTGGGTGCTTATTTGGGTCTAACGATCGGTATCATAGTTGGCTCCTTGTTGTAAAAGTGTTTTTGAGATAAAGATGGATGCCGATAATTGTTGGAACTAGCTTGAACTGATTATCGGACCTCCTTTGTTTACGGTACTAATTATTGTCATTTGAAACATAGGATGGCCATGTTCATTCAATCAATGGACCACGAACTTTGATAGTTGTGCAAAATGGACACTTTGCACTGATGACGTGAGAAAAGTATCATTGAATGCAAAGGCAAAGCATTTAGTATCAGTGCAAAATGGACACTTTGCACTGTCGTGTGTTACTCTTTTGCTCTTGGACAATAACATTCACTCCAGCATCTAGTATCGGTGAACATTCAGACAAAAAAAAAAAAAAAAGAAGACTTCATATGAACATGCCCATTCTTCTCTAGCATTTAGTATCGGTGACCAAGTAATGCTCTAATGATCAAAGAGCAGTGATTGACAGCGAAATGCCACTCAGATACTAGAACAAGATTAAACACTAAGATCTAATTAAATTAACCTAAAAAAACAAATTTCTAAACGCTTTCTAATTTTCTGATTATTTTGGAATTTTTCTGATTTTTTTTATATTTTCTGAATTTTTAAATAATTTCTAAATATTTTTCAATTTTTTTAATATTTTTTAGATTTTTGAACATTTTAGAATTTTCTTTGGAATTTTTAATTTTTTATATTTTATTAATAGAATAAGAATTCCGGACCGGGTCCCTGACTCGATTCGCCCGGCTACCCGACCCGACAACTCTCTCTGACCCACCCGGGATCTCTTTTTCCTATTTCTTTTCTGATTTTTTTATATATTTTCCCTCTTTTCTTTTTGGGAAAATGCCATAAAAAACCTTAAACTTTGTCACTCGTGACAAATTTATTTTGAACTTTTTTTGTGACACGAAAAATTCTAAACTATCACACTTGTGACAAATTTACCCTGAACATTTTTTTGTGACACTAAAAACCCCAAAGGCTCGGGCGACCCTTGCTCGACACCGGCGAGGGAAGCCCTTGCTTGAGTCGGGCGAGGGCTTTCCCTTGCTCGCCCAGGCAAGGGTGACCCTTGCCGGAGTCGAGCGAGGGTCGCTCGACTCTTGGGCCGGCGAGGGTCGCTCGAGCCTTCTCCGGCGAGGGCTGCCCTCACTGAAGAAGAAAAAAAAAAAAAAAGAAAAAATCAGAAAAAGGAAAAAGACGAAAATGCCCTTATGTCAAAGTATAATAGGGTAAATGTGTCACAATATGTATAGTTTTGGGTTTTTAGTATCAAAAAAAAAGTTCAAGGTAAATTTATCACAAATGACATAGTTTGAAGTTTTTTGTGTTACAAAAAAAAGTTCAAGGTAAATCTGTCACAAGCGGCAAAGTTTAGGATTTTTTGTGGCACTTTCCCTGTCTTTTTCCTTTCCTTTTTTTTTCTTTTTCTTTTCCTATTTTTTTTACTTTTCTTCTCCCCTTGAGCTCACCGAGAGCTCTTTACCAAGACCTTCATCCTCCGTTGCTGGAGCAATTTTTCTCCAACCACCGGCGCTTACCGGCCAATGCCGGCAATCATCACCACGAACTCAACCTTTGCCATTGTTCGACTACTCCGACTATCTATCTTACTCGTCGGCAGGCCGGTCTCAACGACAACTTCCCCCGCCAAATCACAATTCCACTCATGCAAGGCAATCAAGCGTGAAAACTAATGTAAATTAACCTGGTTACAAATCCTGTTGAACATCCATGATCGAGTGACATGCCTCCGGTTGTTTCTAGCCAATAGCCACCATGAGAAGACCAATTGATGCAGAGAATGTGGCAAATCAAAGAAAACGATGGCAACAAAACAAAAGAAAAGATTCAGATTCGGTAACAACGAGACGTGAAACGGAATCGGATTTATATGCTGAAAAAACAACCGAAATAAGCGATCCGCATTTACACGTTTCAGATCTGATGATAGCATTGACAGTTTTTCAGTCATACCTTTGAGGTGTTTTGTCAAACGCTATATGTGCAACAATAAGAATGGACTTTTGGCTGAGAAATCTGAACCGTAATCTCATTTAAAATTAGTATTAATATCACAAGTCTTTGCAAATCATTCGGTTCAGCCTCGAATCTCAAACGAGGTACTCACAAATTACATAAAAGAGATTCGATCACTCATCAAGAAAGAGGAAGACGATGTTAACCTGGTTTATCAATAGTATCTTCTACTAGACCGTGATAGATACTCGATTTGGAGATCGAAACTTTCACGACCATCCACGAATAGACTCGCAACTAGCAGCGGAAGTATCTAGATGGGATCTAACGCTTCCAGTTGTCGTCGCCGGAAAGCCGAAGGAAACAGAGCGAGAAGCGAGCGGCTCAAGAACACTGAGGAGCTGCGGCCATGAACACTTCAGACGAACTTTGAGCTGAATTCGCCTCCCTCGAGCTCCACCGCTGTGGAATCGAGCACGATGAGAAAGAGTGCTTTCTCTCAGAAAATCCGGCCCCTCTCTCTGTCTCTCTGTCTCTCTCGGAATCTCTGCCAATCCATGGAAAAAAATATCGGTGGTGGATGAGATGGCTGGGGAGCGAAGGACGACGGGGAAGTGTTTGTTTCCTGTTTTAGAGGCAGAGTTCGTCTGGTCCCAGAGAGAGAGAGAGAGAGAGAGAGAGAGAGAGAGAGAGAGAGAGAGCCTCCCCTGCAACTCTCCATCCCTCCATCTCGCCATCCCCCTCAAGACAGCACTCCCTATCCCCTCTTTCCTTTTGGCTCTTTTCAATACGTCTTCTTCAACCTACTGAGAACGCCCCCCCACCTCCATCGGAAATGCCACAAATCGAGAGAGAGAGGGGTCGCGAGGGAGCCGGCCAGAGATCGTCGGACGGCAACCCCCTGCTGCTGTGCGTCCTCCGTTCTGCTCCTGCAAGCCCGCGCCACCCCCACTGGTCCCCTCTGCCAGAGGGTAAGAAAAACATTTGCGGGCCGGGCCGAAGGTAAAGGGAAAGTGGGCCGTCCCGCGCCAGAACGGAAAAAGGGAAAACAAGACCAGGCCGGGCTGATCCAGCCCACTCGAACCGCGTCGGACCTGCCCGGTTTTTTTTTTTTAATTTTTTGTTTGATTTTTTTAACATGAAAAATGTGTCTAATAAACCCCATTAATGCAAATGTACCTAACGTCTATATGCCATGTAATTTAATAAAAATATTTTTTATTTATGGGTTAAAAATTATCCCCAGATTTTATATGCAATTAAATCTTAAATGGATGCTCAAAATTTAGGTATTGATAGACAATTTGTTTCTATCGTCTACAAATTTCTAATTGCTTTTCTAAAAATGCCTTAAGATTACCAACTTTAATTAGAATGGCTTACCTGCTCTTCTCTATTTATATTATCAATTAATTTTGAGTTACCAACTCTTATTTGAATTACATACCAAATTTTTTTTAATTACCCATTTTTATTTTTTTTTATCAATTTTTCTTTCACCTTTTTTTAATTAAGCTTTAAATTTACTAACTCTTATTTGTCAACATTTTCTTCGATTAAGTTTTCAACCAGTTACCAACTCTCATTTGAGTTAACTATCAAGTCCATTTGGTTTTTCTTAATTTATTAAATTTTTCCATTGAGTTACTAAATTTGGAAAAAATTGGGAAGTCACCAAATAAATATGGGTAATTTTTTATATAATTAGCAAATTTAAGATGTTGATAATTAAATAAAATTTTTCAAATAATAAGATAATTGGTTTGTCAGTCGTGAAAGAAATTGGTAATTAATAAAAAAAAAGATGATGCTTAGTAATTTCTTAGATCCACAAGGAGCTTTCCAAGTTGGACGCTCGAAAGGTGATCTCCACCGTCAGTGTACCGCATGAAATGGAAAAGACTTTTAACACTTTTTTCCCACCCATCAACGAAGAGGAAAATTTTCAAACAGAAAAAGACAAGAAGGAAAAGTTAAAGATTAGTCATGGAAGCAATTGCATATGAACTATCATCGCACTTCTACAACCTTTCTTGATAGTCTAGAATAAATTATTATTGTCTTGCTTTAAGGCAGCCTCAATCTCTTCGTTATCTTGACCAGGATCGAATTAACTAGACTCGAATAATGGGAAAATTATTAAAAAATTCATAAATCTATCGCACATTTACCAATCTAATTCTAAACCTTTCAATTTTACCAATTGAGCCCATTCAGCTAATTTTTGCTAGAATTTGGTGACAGGAATGCCAGTCGTTCTATGTGACATGATCGACATTGATCTGGATAATTTTTAATGATATTTTTTTCAAATTTCTTAATATATTTTTGAATGGTTTATTTTTATTTTTAATTTTCCTTTTTTTGTGTTTTTTTCTTTGCCGATGAGGGCCACCAGTGGTGATATGATATTCATTGTACAATGGATAGATTGAATTTCTTCTTCTTTTTTCTTTTCTACCAAATGTTCATGTTTGTGAGTTTGCAACATAATATTTATTCATCAAAATAATATGGTTATAAAAAAAATCAAAACAATAAGGTTGTATATAGTCTGTGAGCTAGTGTACTCTTTTGTCTTCTTTGAATTATTTATTTTGTGTGCTTTTGACAAAACGGAAAACAAGAAAATGCATTTACCCAGAAGCATTGCAGACAATCCATCTTTGAAGAATGCTGTAGAGGATCATGAGAGATTTTAGAGGACAATTAATTCGATCTCTCAAATAAATCTCTCTTTGGCTCGGACAACACTTTGATAAGAACGATTCGTATGATTTTTCTGAACCAGAGAAACTAATAATGCTAAAAGACGTCAAAAATTGGGATTCGAATCCACGAATCTCTCCTCGAGAGAGGATTGTTACGCATCCAATGTGCATACTTGAAGTGGCCGGCTATGCAGGTTGACAGTGGCAGATAGTAGCCGAACGGTGAGTTGAAGGCAATGAAGAAGGAAATCTAGAGGAAAACTTGGTTCCTCCACCAAGCGTAATCTCTCATGGGCGTATTCGTGGACTTTCCAATTTGAACGGGGACCGAATTATTAATTTTTGCATATTTTCATTTGGTTTCATTTATTCATACATTTAATAAAAAGCTACCTAAATGGCCGATTTTGCTTGAAACGTGATTAAAAATAAGGTGTCTAACAAACATCGTAAAATGAGTCCCTAACATTTTGATGACAAATTCCTTCAAGCCTAAAAAATTCAAGAGTTACTGATCTTACAAGCTTTTTTCAAGTGCTAGAGTGGGAGATCAGATTAGCATCAAACCATTTATTCTTCAACTTCTTCAAGTGGGATGGATCAGGTATGCTTCGCAAGGAACTGCACCATCCGATCAGAAGAGTTTCTAGTAATTCCAGTTTGTCAAGACCTTCAATCTCAGCCAATTTCAGACAGTTCTATAGTGTAAAGTCCTCAAGGTTTTTCAAGTTGGATAAGTCAGGCAATGTCTCAAGGAAACCAGAGTCCTCAAAGTGCGAGAGTCGTAGATTCTCCAGTCTTTCAAGCCCGCTGAACTTGCTACACTGGAACTTGAGAACTCTGAAGCGTTGCAACAATGTTAAACCCTCAAGGCCTGGAATATCAAAATGCTGTCACTCGAGAGTTAGCTCCAACAATTTCTCCAAGTTGGAAAGGTCAGCAACGTCATGAAGATTGCAATTTTCGACTGTAAGTTTTCCTCAAACTAGAAGGAAGCTATCCAATGTAGCGCGGGTTCTCGCCAGATTTTGAGTTGTGGATTCTCCAGTAAGCCCACTCAACTTGCTTGACCAGCAATGGCGCACTCTCAAGCATTGTAACGATGTTAAACCTTCAAGGCATTGAATATCAAAATGCTGTTCCTGGAAAGTTAGCTCCAACAATTTCTCCAAGTTGGAAAGGTCCACAACTTCAAGAAGACAACAATTTTCAACTGTAAGTTTCCTCAAACTAGAGGGAAGTTGTCCAATGCGGCGCAACTTCTTGCAGTTTTTCAGTTCGAGTTCTTTTAGATAACAAAGGCAACCCAAATAGGAGCTTATGCCAGTGATACTTGGAAGTTCCAACCTACAACATGGGCTGTAAGTGCTCACGTTTGTATAATTGGAGGCTATTATAAAAGATAATTCCACATTTCTTAAACTTACCAGGTTGGAGATCTCTGGAGCTTTTCCTGCGGCTCTTGAGGACAGACATAGACTTTGCAAACTCTGGGGAAGTTCTGGTACATTCTCCAAACGAGTTCCTATTAATTTTAAAATCTTCAAGGAAGGTAGCCTCCCGATATCTCCAGGAATCATCTCTAGCCAATTGCAATCCTCTCCATAAATCTCTTCAAGTTTCTCCAACATCCCGCTTGCCTCAGGTAACTTTTGCATGCGACTTCTGTTCATCTACAACACTTTCAAGCTCTCTAGATTGATAATGGTATGTGGAAACTCTGTAATGCCTGTGTTTGAGACATTCAACTCAGCTAAAGATTTCAGGCTTCCAATCGAGTGGGGAAGTGTTGTTAGCTCAGACTCTCCACATATGACCAAGCGCTCAAGATTTTTGAGTGCTCCAATAAAAGTCGGGACTTCTCCAATGCTTATGCCATATCCGAAGTCGTCATCGGCGATTTTATCCATGAGTAGCTCAGTCAAAGATCGCAAAGAATCTAATTTAATAGGCAACATTTGGAGATGAAAACATCTATTTAGATTCAAGTGCTTAAGATGTTTCAGATGACCGATGGATTTATCAATGCTTACCAAGTTCCTACAATGCTCTAGAATTAAAACTTCTAAGGACAAATATGCGGAGGTTAGGTAGGAGTTGTGTCTAACCCATGGCAACATGACAGATAAAGCACCTTCAATCTTGTAGCCACCTGTCAAACGATTGTGTATGTTCAATGAGTTTGATTTACAAAATTTTTACAAGATATGAACAAATATATCGACTAAGGAAGCATTCCACCATAGTAACTTTATAAATACTTAGTGTATATCCATTGGTTGCGGTCCCGCTATTCTATTAACAACCATATATAATTTGACATCCAAAAGTGAAGAACTATTGTTGGCTATTTAGAAGAAATATCTTATTTTATTAAGGGTGGTAGCTTTTTAAGAATTATATTACTAGTTTCTCATAATAGAATTTTGTTAAAGAGCCCTCATTAAACGTCCAAGTGAAGAAACATTGTTATCTTCAATGCATTGTCTCTTCTTTTTTTTTTGGTAAGGAATGCATTGTCTCTTTCGTATTATGCATAATCAATAAATTGGAAATCAAAATATTTTTTATTAAATATGGGATTCTTCATGTTATTATTCATTTAATCTATGTGATTTCACAAATAAATTCTAAATCACCAACCCAAAGCAACCAAGAACATAACCAAACATATTATAAGGAATATCCATTCATTCGTTTTGAATGAGTTATTGTGAATTCGTAAAGTTTCCAACCCCGTATAGAGTAAACTGGGTAGATTTATTTTAAATTATTGTATGTAGAGACTGGCGTAGATAATATCAATTGACAATATAACATGTTCACAAAAATCGATATAAAATATATTTTAACATGCCGAATTTACACATTTCCAGTAGCAACAAAAGAAATTACCTCAATTTAAATTTTAAAAGTACAAAAAAGGATGTATAAAAAATCATCAAATACAAAGTATATTCTCCAATTAAATATGTTGCCCCTCCAACAGTGAATATTTAAAAAGTTCTTTACACTAATGATAGACCATAATCAATTGAAGGTAACAAGAAGAGATTGACAAGAAGGTTCAGTTCCTTCAAAGAGAGACAAAATGCTACATTCGTAGCATTGAAACAAAACACAAATAGCATTTTGTCGTGTTTATGACATTAGTCTTTGCACATGTTTAAAAATAGACTTATTGAAAATTCTTTTATTTGGGTGATGTGGTCATACAATACAAAAATCCAAAACTTATGCATAATTTAATACAAATGATACATACTTATCAACATTTTTCATTACTTTACTAAGTAATCTGAATCTGTTGTACACTATGTCTTGTTTATTTGTATATTTTTACGACATAACTTTATACATAGAATATTTGAATTTTAAAATAATACATAAATTTATTTTCAGACACTACCCAATTTCCATAATTCTTATTTACTAATTAATAGATGCATCATGTACCAATCATATACATGATAGACCAAAAATATTTGGTAATTAGAGTATTTAGATTTATTGACTAACATCTCAAATTACACGCAAGTTACTAAGGTATGTAAAGATATTAATATGCTGTTCTATGAGAATCAATTATTAGTTTAAGTACGTTAATGAAGTTCTTTTATCTTATCAATGTAAAGGGTAGAGATTCCTATTTAATGTTTGGGGAAACAGGGAATGAAAATTTGCCATTGTGTGACTCAATCACAAAACTCCACTCTACCCACTTCTTTTACTATAAATATGTATAAATATACTAGTTATGTGAAGTTACCATAGAAGCTTGTTGAGACTGTTTGGTAAAGCTTTCCAGCAACAACTTCAACTGTAAAAAGGTGCGTTACAGCTTTACAAGGTGTTTGGACAATACCTCACAATTGCAGCTAATTCAAAGCTATAGAACCTTATAGAAGCTTTTAGAAAACTGCCTCGACCAGCTTTGATGTGCTACGACTTTAAAATATACATTGCCATACAGTACTTTGCAATACAATTATAGCATGGTGCAACTACAATTTAGCTACCAAAAGAGATATAATTAACATATGTTAAACTAGTTTTTTCTTTCGATGTACATCTAGCTATCAGTGGTAATTGAGTTTAAAAACATTAAAAGAAGTTGCACTATGGAGTTCAGAAATGGTATCTTAGGGACATCCTTCAAGAGCTAATCTTTTTTTAGTTTAATTAAAACCCCAATAAGATGACAACCCTCAACCCGTGCAACGCACGAGCTGGTGTGAGAATGAAAAGGTAAACAAATATTATACCTAAAAATTAGTCCATACCTTGAATTGAGTCCACCCATTCCAGTTGTGCTTTATTCCACTCCGTGATAGGTGAAGGATGAGTAGTTTTTCAAGGCAAAACTTGGTTGCTTGCAAATTTGAAGGACAATTCTTCCAAGAAAGCCATCTTAGTTCTGAAAAGAGATCCTCAAAGTTTCCGGAGAGGTTACCGCTTGTCATTTCAAGAAATCGTATATTTGGCACTTTCTTAAACTCTTCCGATGTCAAAGAAATCCCGTCCAAATCCACACAAATCGCTTCAACAGTCTCAGTTCCCTGTAACGATGAAAAAGAGTTTCCCATTAACCCAGGAAAAGTACAAAGTAAGCTGGAAAAAGAAGAATTCTAGGCAGATTTATGCTATGAAAAAGTTGCAAGGTGTTGCACTTATCTTCACCTTCTGTTTGGTGATCATGTCCAATGCTTCTTTATGATTCCACACTCGCAAACGCTTTCCTGGATCTTCTCAATTTTCAGCGAGTACAATACTCTTACCTAAGTCCTTAAGCTAGTTTTGCATCCATAACTCATTCTCCGCTCCAATTTTTACTAAGGACCTTGAAAGTAGGACTTGGATTTACCTATTGGAAACAATTTATGGTCCTTCCACATATAACTTGCATCCCTCTTATTTTTTCCAGCTAGAAAGCAGGCAATATCAAGAAAGATTTTCTTTTGCGTGAGATTTAAAGTCTTATAACTTAACATTAAATGTTGCAGCACCTCCTCACAAGGATAATTTTCCATCTCTTCTAACATCTCTTCCCACACTGCCTTTTCTCGTCCATGTAACCATGAACGGATCACTTCAATAGTTAAAGGAAGCCCCCCCAGCTCTTACAGTAGCTCTTTTAGATAGACTGAGAAAGTCACTTGGAGGAGAGTTGCTTCCAAATGCATGCTCGCTAAAAAGTTCTAAAGATTCTTGACTATTCAGCTCTTTCACTTCATAAATCAAACTATTCTCAAATACAGACAAGACATTTCTGTCTCTCGTTGCAACCACAATTCTACTTCCTGGACCAAACCATTCTCTCTTTCTGTTGCTAACGCCCTTAGTTGGCTCCCTTCATTTACATCATCAAGCCTAATAAGAACTTTCTCTTTACTAAATCGTTCTTTGATCATATTTTTCCCTTTATCAATGCTGGAAATCTCAATTCTTTTGTCCCCAAGGATATCACGCACTAGTTTCCTTTGCACATCCAGAAGACCAGAACGTGAACTTTCTGATGCTTGTTGAATATCTAGGATAAAGCTACAACTTTGAAAATGAGCTAACAATTTGTTGTAAATGACCTTGGCAAGGGTTATCTTTCCTATCCCACCCATTCCACATATTCCAATGAGCTTTACGTCCTTTAATTCAACACTCAACAAATCCATTACTTCATTCACTGATTTGTCGATCCCAACCAAAGAATCAGGCATACCTACCAGAGACACCTTAAGCTTATCCAAAACTTCAAGAGCTATTTGCCATGTGAGTTTTCCATGGCTGCATATCATTAGAAAGAGTATAATGAAGTTACCGTCAACGATATGAATTCGCCACAAAATGCAGGATACAAGGGGAAAAGAAATAGTGCATGACTGACAATAATCAAGATTTGATGTGTTTACACTACACGACGCTTGAATCTTAAATACACCTACTATAAATTCTAATTTTATCCAACACCTTCCTTGAAATTAATTAATTCATGCTTTGAAGCAAATCTCTTGCTTTTTCTCTAATTCAGCAGCTCTGCACTACCTTCTCCGGCGTGGCATTATTCCATTGCCCCAGAAGTTGGAACACAAGAACGGTGAAAAGGCCAACCAATTCTCTCTCCTACGGACATCACTAACCTTTTGGCAACTTCCTCAAACCACCCAAGCTTTTGGATGGCAGAACTTTTTGGACCGCAAACTTTCTTAGTAAATTCATGTTAATTAAATAAAAAAAATACATAATACACCCAAAAAAAAATGATGTAGAAAATGTTAATCTACTAAATTACATGGTATGATACAAATGGGTGTTCAAGAATTTTGGGAAGTGGATATCTAAACATGAGATGTTGTGCTTGTTTGATTGTCTCATATACAAATTTTTCTGGTCAGACACTGCAACTTTTTCAAAAATAAATTTCCATAGACCTGTTCAAAGTTGATTCTATCCAAGAACCAACATGCTCGAGTTGCTTCCTGTGGACAAAATTTTGTGAGGCCCGGCCCGAATCCAATCTACTCGTGTTATGAAGCTTCACGTTCACACTGCTCGAAAAACATCATTCAATGGGTCCATTCAAGTTTCGCTTCAAATCCGAAAGCCATAAACCAACCCCTTTGTAATTGGAAAAAATCTATGAATTAAATCAGATCTGAAAGTGGAAAAGGAAACAGATGTGGGGAAAGAGCAATATCTGAAAGAGGATGAGGAAGGAGGGCACCAAAATAGATGAAAACGTTTACAATCTGCAAGTGTAGTCCTCCCACCAGCCGCAGAGAAACATTAGGAACAAATAGATCTACTTATATGAGGTCGCCTCTCCATGATGATCTGTCTCGTGATTTTCCACAATTGAGCATGGACTGTTTGAAGAGATAGAGAGAGATAGAGAGCAGCCATACATGCTGCCGGGAAGATCGCGGAGTAGGGCACCATTAGAGCAAGCCAATGACCACTATTCTTCTACTGTCTCTCCTCCTTTTTGTCAATTAGAAGCAGAGAAGCTGCCTGCTTCGTTCTATCCTTCTTTCGCATTTCTCTTTAAGTTTTTCCACAGTAGATATTAGTATATTACAATGTGTAAAAGTGAAAAGTCTAAATAAAAACTTTGGCTCTTCAAATTATAATCAGTATTCAAGCAGAAGAAACAGAAAGAAAATGGAAGATGGAGTTGATGAGTTAGCATACCCTGTGTTTTTGGTGTCCCATTCCTTGATTTTAGTAACTTCCTTGAGCGCCTCGTCCCAGCCCTGCACGGTCTCATCCCCACTTTCTCTTTTATGCTGAGTCAATATCCCTATATGCTCCGGTTTCAAGCATCACAACAGAAGGTTCCACGTCATAGAAAATGGGCATAACCTCCAGTCCGTGGGTTTTCCTACGCTTCATCATGTGTTCCAGCTCGCGTAGGCACCACCTGCTGGAGGCATAACCTGTGGCGGAGATGGGAATGCAGACTTTCGAGTCATTGATGGCCTGGAAAATCTCAGGGCCGATCTCGTCACCGACGTCGATTCCCTTCTTGTCTATGCAAACACGGATACCCTCATTTAGCAGGGCATAATAGAGGGTATCCGTGAAGTTCATGCAAGAATCGGGTCCTCGAAAGCTCAAGAACACATCAAACAGAGGTCCCGATGTGTCATTGCTCCTGGATCCCGTTTCTGAACTAGTCCGTGTCATCGTAGCTACGTCTACTGCCATCAAAGATTTCACAAAAGATTTTACAGACTTGGGTAGGATGATGAGCCCACCAGAGGCTCAACATTCAGAGTCAAGTCGAGTAGAAGTCGAAGCCCAAGTAAACCGAAAATGTGGGGGCGTCTTTGGTCAGTCCTCACCAATTTATAGCGTCCGCACCTATAAACTTAAGGAACAACATAAAACACATGTACTTAATCAAACAACAAAAAAAAAAGGTGAGGCTCTGGAACTTTCAGAAGACAAACGCTGGTGCAAAACAAGGTCTAGAGGCCGGAGGGTGTGACCCAACAACCATTGAAGAGAAATTTTCTCATGAAGGAAAAAATAGAAAAAAACGTCGGAGTCCAGGAACACGAGATGGTGATTGAGAGGAGGAAAGTATCTATGAACACCAGATAATGGAGTTAAACTAGTGAACAAACTTAAATGAAAGCCCGGTCCTCTGACCTTCGGAATGTGCCTCGCCACCGCGATCTACAGACCAACCAACAAGCTACGTTGCACCGACGCGTTCCGAAGGCCACCGCGTCGGTGTCCGACACCGACACGCGCCCGACACGCGCCGACACGCGGCGGACACACGCCAGCGACGCGCGAGTCCGGAGCAAAAGGGAGAACGAGGGAAGAAAACCCCCCCTCACGTCAGATCTCTCGCTCGCCAGAGCAATGAACAAGGACACATACCGCAGAATCCCGATCCCTTTCGACAGCGAGTACCCGTTGTTTCGAATTTCCACAAATCGAGGCTCGGATGCTGCGAACCCCACGACGAATCCTCTCGGAGAAATGAGGAAAGGGGAGGTGGGGGGATCTGGGAATCGGTCGGGATCGGGGGGGAGGGAGGATCTGGAAATCTAGGTCGGGAAAGGTTTTGAGAACTCACCGACGACCCCCGATCCTCCCGAGCCGAGCGTCACGGACGAGCGAGCTGAGCGAATCGGAGTGTTTCCGCGGCAAGAGACGCCGGAGATCTGATCGGAGGAGAGGAAGAGAGAGAGAGAGAGGGACTGTTGCAGCTGCAGAGACGAGAGAGAGAGAGATAGGGTCTAAGAGAGAACTTGATGGGTAAAGAGGAATAAGGACGAAGATGGGCTTCTAAAAAGCTTTAAAGAATTGATGGAGAAAGAGGAATAATAAAAAGGACGGGCAGAAAATAAAAACGAAAATGGGTACTCCAAGAGAAAAATATATATGGCCAAACAAAGGAATTCTTACTATATCACGTGGCATAATAAAATACGTCATATATAATTTCTCAAATTAATTTGAATTATTTATTTATGTGTAAATTTGTATCGAATTAATTTGATTAAAATAATTAAAAAATAATAATTGATCATGTATATATAAAAATATACATTTAATATATAACGTGTCTCAACGCGTCGGAATTTTTTACTTTTTGAAAAATGACTTGTCGGAGTATCGTGTCGTGTCGCGTTTCGGTATATGTGTTGGTGCAACAACATAGGCATCAAGTGGAGCTAGATTGCCCCCTAGGAATCACCGTAAACAGCCTGCGACTACGGATGTGGTGCTAGAATAAGTCAGCAAAGCTGTCGACGTGGCTGTAGCCGAACGTGCTAAGCACGACCATGGACAAGTGGGTAGCGAGTGCAGTGACTGGTGAGGGGCATTGGCGATGGCGCTGGTAGAAGGACAGGAGCGAGCGATCAACACCCGCAAATAAGGTCTCGAGAATTTCGACGAGAAAGCAAACCAAACCACTGGATGAAAGCAGCAACGATGCTGAGAAATCAAACTACACCGGTGAACAAGGACCGGAGAAAACCCAAGAACGATGGACAGTCGCCTTTTTTGTCTCTCAAATTGTTACGTGTGAGGGTTGTGCAAAAGCTGCCATCGCAATGCTCCCCTCAGCGTGTCTTTTTATAGTGTTTTTATTTTATTTTATTTTATTTTTTTTAATTAAAAATGATATAAATAATTTATGAACTTTGATTTAATATATAATATAGTCATTAAAGTTTTTATTTATTCAATGTGATATATGAACTATATCCCAATATGCGATCAATGTAATCTATTGACTTTTTGTACATATTCAATTTAGTCCATAAACTCCTTTAATTAATTTTAATTTAGAGACAACGTTGAACATTTTCATATAGTTTAAGTTTTAAATTGAAGATATATCAAAAGATCAAATCCCACATTGAACAAATTAAAAGTTTCATGAATCATATTACACATGGGTTAAAGTGCAGGAACCACATTAAATAAATTAAACGTTCATGAATCGTATTACATATTGAGTCAAAATTCAATGACTATTTATATCATTATCCATTTTGTGAACTATTAATCTCCCCCTTTCTTTTAAAATAACCATATATTACTCTCAATATTTCTTTCCCTCTCAAACCTCACGTAAAGCTACCCAGAATTTACTTCAGATATTCTTTATTGTTGATGTTGACCGAGCAATTCTGGCTCGATTGGCTCTCATCTTTTCCTTTTTAATTTATTGTTTGCCTTCGTCGTTTCCTGCAATGTGGAAGACTACGATAATTCGTCTTCTTTTCTTCGATCTTGCCATGATATGGTTGCGGAGACTTGGATGATGGAAAAGGCGGTATGATGCATTTCAAGGAAGTTGCAAGAACTACGTGTGAAACGGGTCAATGCGCGATGGTTAAGTTATCAATTTCCATTGACATTTCTATCTTCAAGAATTACTATAGATTGAGTCTCATCTACAATCATCTATTTACATATCTTTATAATGCTTTAAAATGACCATTCTTTTAAAAAAAATTACCAACTTTAATTAGACTGACTTATCTACTTTTCTCTATCTAATTTATCAATTAGTTTTTAGTTAAAAAAAAAAACTCTGGTTTAAGTTACTAGCTAAGTTTTTTTTTTAATTACCAATCTTTCTTATTTTTTTTACCAATTTCCATTCACCTTTCTTTTTAACGCCTTAAATTTACTAACTCACATTTGTCAACCTTTTCTTCGATTGAGTTTTCAACTAGTTGTGCACTCTCATTTGAGTTAATTATCAATGTTTATTTGGTTTTTCTTAATTTATTAACTTTTCCATTTAATTACTTAATCTGGTGAAGTCACCAAATAAATATGAGTAATTTTCTACATATTTTGGTAAGTTTAAGATGATGATAATTGAATAAAATTTGCCAACTAATAAGAGAATTGGTTTATGAGTCATAAAAGAAATTAGGAACCATAATTTCTTGGAGCCCGCAAGGAAACTTCCAAGAAGGCGCTTCAAAGGTTATCTCCGTGGGTGCCACACCGTGTGAAGTGGGTGAAGACTAACGCTATGTTGCCCAGCCATCAACAAAAAGAAAGAGTTTAAAGATAAGTCATGAAAGGAATTTCAAATTAATGGCACGTAGAAGCGCACCGTCATCTAGACAAACAGCCATAAATGAGTTAAGCCATCATATCTGTTGTATGCATTCTACAAACATTATCGTCATGACCACAAGCATTGAAGTTCATGACACAAACCATGTGCTGAGGGACCCCGAAAGTTTTATCTCACCCCAACCAATGCAGTGAACCCAACAACATATTCAATTTGAATAAACAAAATCAGAAACGAAACCCTAGAATCGAATCGATGCAGAGATCCCCAATCACAAAAACCTAGACTCGAAAAAATGAAGTTGTACCTTCCACTCTTCGATGCAGGGATTCTCAATATACAAAGCACTAGGTGAAGTTGGTTTTCTTTCCATCCAAAATAATATTCTCTTGTTGTTTTCGAACTTCTATTTCTTAGCAAATACTTAAAATTACCAACTTTAGTTGGAGTGGCCAAATAGTTTGAGGTTACCAATGTTAATTACCATGTCTATTTTTAATTATAAACTTTTCTTATTTTTTTAATCAACTTCCAATTACCTTCCTTTATTACGCCTTAAACTTTCCAAGTACTCACTTTAATTTAAGTGATTTATCAACCTTTTCTCCAATTAATTTTTAATTGGTTACTAACTCTTATTTGGGTTAATTAGCAACGCTTGTTTAGTTTTTCTTGATTTATCAACTTTTCCATTAGATTATTTAATCTGTAATAGAATTGGTAAGTCACCAAATAAACATTGGTAATTTCATATATATTTGGTAAACGTAAGATGTTGTTAAGAAAGTTAAAATAAAGGTTGCTGAATAGTGAGAAATTTGTTTTTGCCAATGGTAAAAGAAGTTGGTGATTTAAAAAAAAACAAATAGACTTTGGTAACCAATTTCTTAGGGTCCACGAGGAGTTTTCCAAGAACGACGCTCTAAAGGTAAAATTCTCCATGGTTGGTGTACCGCGGGAAGTGGAAAAGAGTGACATTCTTTTTGCAGCCATCAAGAAAAAGAAGTTGTTTAAAGTCAGTCATGAAAGAATTCACAAACGACCATCCATTATCGTGTCTCTATGACCTTTCTTGGAAATAAAAAATAAACTGTCCTTTAAAACTTTCGAATACCTACTACTTGACATGTACGTAACATAGCAAAACAGAGGAATTAAAAACAAGAGCGTTGGGAAAATGCGATATGGCGAGATAATATTAGTAAGTTCGATGAATGTACTTAGCAAGAGGAATAATTGCGAGATGGCTTGTCTTGTAATACGAAACTTCATTAAAGTTGTTTTGTGTATGGTTGTGAGCTAGCGTACCATTTGCCTTTCATCGACTATCTGTTTCGTGTGTGTTCTTTGTAAAAGGGAAAACAAGATAAGGAATTTAACCGGCACAAAGCTATCAGATGGCGATGCATTTTTTAAGAGTTCTCTAGAGAATCATGAGAGATTGTAGAGGATAATTAATTCGATCTCCTAAATCAATCTCTCTCATTGGCTTGGACAACATTTCAAACAGCACACAACCATTCAAGTTCGTATGATTTTTCTGAATTATACAAACGTAAAAGCACTCGTGTAATTGCTTGATATTCATAACTATCGGCTCTAGACAATGGAAGGATCGATGTGCTCACAACCATCAGTAAAGTTTGCCCCGACAAATTTGTTGAGAAATCACTTTAATTAGTTAATTTCTTACTCTTTTGTTATTTTTCCTCCATGATCGAGAATTGCAGTAAATTGATATATAACTTATGAAGGTTTAAGTGCAAACTTTAAGTAGAATCTAATTGAAATTTTACCGATCATTCTATTTTTTTTTCAAGTACAGAAATAATATATTTACTATTGAATCAATAAATTTGTATTTACCTTTAATTTTTTATTTGGTTTTCCCACTGCTAAAAATTTCTGAATCCGTCCGTGATTTTCTCCATCGTAACACGAATATAAAGCAGCCAAGATTAGTCCAAGGAAATCACAATTACAGAAGGAAAAAAAATCACAAAACTAACCTCAAATGGTCCAAATAGGATTCAACCAGTTCGGCAGGTCCTTGAGTGCCTCAGGCTAGTTCCGTCTAATGATCAGCACGGCTCACTGATGCGGTGGACCTTTAGACCAGTCGCTAGAATGGTGCAACAGTGGAGCTAACACGGGACTAACGCGGAGCGACTATGACTATAGTCAAAGTAGAGACTGATGAGGAGTGACACGAAGGGACACGAATTCATGGGAGGCAGGTCACTATCGCGTGAAACTGAATCGGGACAATCAAGCATAGAGAAGTTAATGTACATAATGAAAGCATTTATCTAGGTGAAAGATAAAGTGTGTAAGGGACTCTTTGTAAATAGTTAGAGGTGTGGTTTGTAGTTTCGGGCGAGGATCTTTATTGCTGTGTATAACAAGTATTGGAGAGTCTCATGGTTACCTAGTTTTTTTTTTTTTTACCTAGTTTATAGCGGGATTACTGTAGAAGGAAGTTAGGTCTCGTACGACAGCAAGTTCTACACTTGAAACGAGGCGGTAATTGCTCTATTGGCATAGCTAGTAGAATTCATCGTATTTGGGCTGTTAGAGCTTGAAAAGAGGAGTAGGCACGCTCACACCCGGCCTCTATTAATCGCTTTTGCAATTTCTATTTCTTTGTACTCTTTAATTTCCATTGGTTATATTGCTAGTTCACTTTACTTACTCATAGAAGTGGAGTTTTTATTGGGATTAATTTTACAACATTAATTTGTGTTTTCTTTAAAAAAAATTGGTCCTCCCTCTTTGGTTGCTTATTTGGGCCTAACAATTGGTATCATAGTAGGCTCCTTGTTGTAAAAGTGATATACTTTTGCGATAAAGATGGATGTCAATAATTATTGGAACTAGGTCGAACTGATTACCAGACCTCCTTTATTTAATGGTGCTAATTATTCTTGCTAATTATTCTCATTTGAAAAATAGGATGGCCATGTTCATTCAATCAATGGACCACGAACTTAGGTGGCTGTGCAAAGTGGATCCTTTGTACCAATGAAGATAGGGGAAACCCCTAGTGCTCCCAAAGATAAAATGAGTTCACGGCATGTTCTCTATTGTGCAGTTGCCCATGCTGAATTCGACCGAATTCCGTCGTGTCAAACAGCTAAAGAAATTTGCAATCGATTGGTGGTGACCTATGAAGGAACTAATCGCGTGAAAAAGACCTAGATTGGCATGCTACAACTAAATAATGTATGCTTCATGGTGGAGCCCCATGAGAGCTGCAAGGATGTGTTCGTTCACTTCATGGACATCATCAACGCCTAGCCACTCTTAATAAGACTATTTCTAGTGATATACTGAGGGAAAATTGTTATTTCAATCCTAAGCCAAATTATATCAATTCCAATTCGGTTCTAAACTTTTCGAATGATCCAATGTAGTCCTTAACCTTTAAATGAAATTTCAATCTAATTCTTTCGGCCAAGTGTTGCCTGAAATTGCTGGCATGACGGTCCATCCATCGCTGGCCGTCTTACTTGTCACGATCGGTAATCTGGTATTGGATTTTCCAAATTTTTTTTTTTATTTCTTTTATATATTTTCATTCCTTGTTACTGTTCATCTTGCAAAATGAACTTACAGCTTCTCTAATTTTTTTTGGACATGCAAAATAGTTGCATCAAATTGTCGGGCTCAATGTGACAGGGTATCCTAATCCGTTAAATCCAAAAGTTCAATCATTAAAACCCCTAATAAGAATCAACATATCATAATATAAACATTGCATTGAATTAAGTGGCGTTGAAGCAAATCAAAGACAAATTACTCACCAGAATGTCATGAGGCAAGGCTTCGAGATCGGACCGTGCGAGGTTGTTGCTCCCCCCATCTTTGATCCTTAGGAAAGAGGATTAAGTTGAAGTTGTCGAGCAACAACCTTGCGCTACACTGCCTCATCAGCGGAGCTCAGAAGTTGGCGGATTAGGCCCTCCATGCCGCCACCTCGGGAGCCTCGGAGATCCTGATCCTCTTCCGCCTTAGAACTCGCGTGCACTTCCCACCCCCAAATCCTTATCCCTCCTTCCCATTGCTCGGCAAGCTCTCTGCAACTCTGCATCGCTACCAAGTGCAACATCATTTAACCCCCACAAAGGCCTTTTTCTTGATCTCCAAATCGGAAAAAACTCCCCACGTAGAAATCAAATACGAGTCGATCACAACATCCATTTAACCTATAGAGAGATTTCCAAGAAAACAGTAAACAATTGGAAAAACTCATAAAACTATGCAAAACAATGTCATTTCAAGTAAAGTTGTCCACGTCTGATCGCCAGCCATGATACGTGTGGGATGGGTGGCAATGAATGGATTGCCATGTTGCCTATATCGGGCGAGTATTCATTGGGAGGACTAGATTGGAAGTTTACTAAAAAATTAAAGACTACATTGAGACAAGTAAAAGTTTAGCACCAAATGGGAATGCGTACAATAGATTTAAGACTTTTTTTTTGTCGAAACAATAGATTTAAGATTGAAATCGCAATATTTTTAATGAATTTAGAATGAAATTATTGGCTTTATAATGTCTTATGAAGTAGAGAAAGAAAATGAAGCCCATAGGAAAAAGAAAAAGGCAGTCGCCTTAGACGGCGGTGATAGCATCGAGGAAGAGTTTCGATCACGGATGAGGATGACAAAGATGAACATGGAGTGACGCTAAAAGTGAATTCAAAAAGTTCCTTCGAAAGAGAAGTTTCAAAGGAAGATGGAATTACAAAAGGCAGACAAAGAAAGCTTTAAGTAAACATGGTGTGACGCTAAAAGTGAATCAAGTGAGGATGAAGCAGAAGCTGCAAATCTATGTTTGATGGCCAACGTTGTAGAAGCTGAGGTAAAAGCACTAACGTCGATTCTACACCAAATGAGAAGTCCCATGACGCATTTAAAAATTATTTTTTCGCATTGTACATTTACAGTTCCTACAAGAATACCTTCGAAGAGAAACTTGATGGAAAACTTCACAAGAATGCGTACATCATTTCTTCGGAGCATTTTGATCCTTCCAAAGGATATTGTTTTTTTTTTTTTCAGTTGCGATGGAAAATTGTAGGCATAAAAAATTAGGCCATGCAAGTTTAACCGAATCTCCAATCTTTGGTAAAGGATTTAGTTCATGGCCTACCGAAGATCAAATTCGAGAAAAAGAATTTTGGTGATGCATGTTCTTTTGAGGGCAATATAAGTCAAGATACGCATGAGAGCGTGCCCGGACATCCAGAGAAATGAATCTGGTCCAAAGAAGCTTGGCTGGGCAACAAAATCAGAAACAGCTAATTCAGTCTCCAAAACCAACACCTACCTTTGAATCTACAATGCGAGTCTCATGAAAAGAAAGGCCTAATATCACAAACAATCTTGCACATTGTCAAATCACAACCAAACTAATAAACTATTAGAACATTATCGGCATAATTCCAAAAAACAGCACAAGCTTTACATTAAGTGGTGATTCCGGTCCAAACTTTTTTTTATCTTATATAAAATCATTAACTTTCACTTAAATCCCAACTCTGGTCCCGTTGACTTGGAATCGTTAATTGTCCCAAGTGACTTTTCCACCTCAAGAATAAACCCATGTCGTTTGCTAGCTGGATTTAAAGCGTTATTCATTGTCTTCTCTTTTCTGAGCCACAGCTTGAAAAAATGTGAATTGTTCATGGTCTCCTTTACTTCACCGGGAAGTCAAAAAGATCTCTAGATTGAGTCTTTCCAGTCAGCCTCCACCGTCTCGTTGTAATTTGAAGTTGCGAACCACTACCCGTCGAGAGATACCATGAACGAGATCTGCCAAGCTCACGACCATAATATTTTTTTTCTGAAATAAGCCCAAGCCCTCCCATTGAAACTTCGAAGTCTACGTCGAATGGACATTAATCAATTGATCTCATTTAATATATCAAGCTCCAGTGATAAACATTAATAAATTGATTTTGTTGGGAAGTATAGTAAAGGAGATTCTAAAGCTATGCCCTACCAAAGTGCCTTTAACAATCTACAAGATCTCAAGCTTTGGTTAACGGTGGCCAGATTTGGAATTCGAGTAAAAGTTCAGGTCAAAATTGTCATTCAAGGTAATGTTAGCGCTTTTCTTTTGGAATTAACCCGAACATTATCTTAACTTAAAATGAAAAAGCTAGGGGAGTTATCATCTAAATTAATAAGCCATCACCACTAATCAACTCAATGCCAGAGATAGTGGATTCTATAATTCCTTGGCCCTAATCAATGCTGAAAAAGTAGGACGCATCGTCCATTAAAATGTTGGTAAATAGTAATACTATATCATTTCAAAGACCGTGAAATTATGATAAGATATTATAGGCAATCCGTGCTTCACGGATTGCTACACGGATCTATAATGAAGAAATGATATACAAAGATTCGTGTATAAAGTAACCTTCATGTTATCATATTTGCAATAAGAATGTAGCGTTAACATGACATCAATAATTTTTTAGCAACTCATTAATGGAATAGCTAACCTGATTTTTTTTTATCTCTTTCTTTACTATGATTCAAGTAAACATAATTTATAAATTATGTGTCATATGTTACTAAATTAAAGATATACAAATTATGTGTATTTTTTCCAAAAAAAAGTACACATATTTTTTTATATATGTTTAATGTAAATTATAATGTTATTATTAAGGTGAGAAATTTCTTTAATAGAAAGGAGTACAATTAGATTGAATATGGAGAGAGGGGAGGAAGAGGGACAAAAAGATAATAAGCATGTAGCATAATGAGTGCATAGGAAACGATCAAATCCCTTTTAAATTGGATACTAACTCTTAGAGAAGACATTGTTATTATCTATTTAGCATTTATATAGATACATAATACTACTCGAGCACACATTTTCTACTTTCGAGTTCATTTTTTCCCCTTTCCAGTTGCAAAAGCAATCGAAAGTAATCTATTCATATAAGAGGTTTAAAATGGCGAC
The DNA here is from genome assembly GCA_024733475.1 of Syzygium grande. Taxonomy (NCBI): domain Eukaryota; kingdom Viridiplantae; phylum Streptophyta; class Magnoliopsida; order Myrtales; family Myrtaceae; genus Syzygium; species Syzygium grande. Next base: position 26,652,248 of record JAMXDD010000008.1, on the reverse strand, counting down.
CTAACTTCAGAAAACTTCAGTTTTCTTATTTCCAGTTTGAAAGAAGTTCACAACAAATGAGTTTTACTGTTTCCTTGGCATCCCATATCAAACAAACGTAAAAATAATATTTGATCATGACAAGTTCTTGGTAAGAGAGAGACACACACACACAATGATGGCGGCGGCGGCGGCGCAATCTTAGACTGGTTGCAACGTGGTGTTGGGCGGCCATTAGCCGCGGTGAAGAGTAACCGCGATTTGCGACAGCCACGAGCACAGTGGCGTGATGTGTAGAGGGTGGGACAGAGATGATGATTGACGCAAGATGTGACGTTGATAGGTCTCTTGTGAGATGTGGAAGGACAGAGTAGTATTTTAAATTATGTTGACAATGGTGACCGAGTGATTTTGAAAATATTTAAAATCCTTTTTGAGATTTAAAAATTGTTCTTGCTATTAGAAAATAAGGATAAAATATTTACCAGTTTTTTTAATATATTCAGTAATTGATAATATTGCTTCAGAAAAACTTCAAGAATAAATATATGTATATATATATATACATATACATATATTGCTTGGAGGCTGGACTCTCAGCTATAAATACTCAGCTATGAAATAAAGGAATATAATTCTAGATACCTAGATGAATAAGGATGTACCATAATCTATACTATCAGTAAATATGAATGTCGATACATATCAATTAAGTTTTACACATCAATTCATTTATGGAGTAGATTACTTATACATATTAATTTAATTTTTGTTTTTACAAGCCAAACACATAACAAGAAAACGGAAAATGAAAATTAGAAAGTATTATCAAGTTAAAAATATTTTCCAAAACCAAATGGCCAATCTCCACATAATTTCATGAAAAAGATTAAGGCTAGATGGTTGAGTACATAAAAAGTTAACAAACAAATATATAAAGTCAATGAGAAGATTTTCATCATCTGAGAAAAATAAACCCTTGGACCCTATTAATGTACCGGAAACCAAATTATATGTTCAAGATAATTAATCTCTCGTGGCTGTGAAAAAACAACAAATTGCTTACTCTTGTAATATATAAGGGCAAAGAAAACTCATAAGATTCTACCACGGGGGACAACTATATTTGCTCTTAATTTATTCACACTTAATTGAGTGTGTATACAGGTACATGAGTATAACTCCTAGCAACTCCATATTATTAAGAAAATTGACCATTTCATGATTGAACAAATTACTTATACTAGTGCACTCCCACACCAGCAAAAGCCAGAAACAGAGCGTTCTTGAATCATTAGAAATACTGCTACATTGATCACTATTTTCATAGATCATTACTTTATTGCAAAAAGCAAGCTAGATTTGGAGAGATCGAGAGCTTAATAATATTTATAAGTCTTCTTCGTGGCAGAGATTGAATGTGCGAGAAGATATTGTCTAAACTTATGTAATTGGGATTTCATTGAAGAGTGCCTAGAACACCTGTTAAGAAACTCAAAAAAAGATTGAACGTCACATTTTAGTTGCCTCTTTGTAGATCCTACCTCAGTCATCATCGTAAAATGAGTCAATCACATTTTGATGACAATTTCCTCCAAGCCTCAAAATTCAGGATTTACTAATGTTACAAGCTTTTTCAATTGCTAGAGTGGGAGATCATCTCTTCGAGCTACTTTTTATCCCCAACACCAATCTCTCTTCAGCTTCTTCCAGTTGGATAGATCAGCTCCCCTTCGTAAGGAATTGCATTGTCCGATCGAACGGCGTTCCAGTGATTCCAGTCTGTCGAGACCTTTAATCTCAACCAATTTTGGACACGTATAAATCAACAAGAGTTGTAGATTGACCAAGTTGGAAAGGTCAACAACTTCAAGAAGATTGCAGCTGCGAACTTCAAGTTTCCTCAAACTAGAGGGAAGCTGTCCAAGGCTGCACAGGTTGTCGCAATCGATGAGTTGAAGTTCTTTTAGACAGCAAAGGCGACCCCAATATAAGCTTATGCCAATGAAATTTGGAAGTTCCAACATACAACATGGGCTGTAAGTTCTCGCCTTTGGAAAAGCTCTGATGGAGGTTGAGTTGGTAAAACATAATTCCAGATTCCTTAAACTCACAAGGTTGGTGATGTTTGGAGCTTTTTTAATGGCTGTTGAGGAGAGACATAGACTTACCAAACTCTGGGGAAGCTGTGGTACATTTTGCACACGAGTTTGTGTTAATTTCAAAATCTTCAAGAAAGGTAGTCTCCCTATATCACCAGGAATCATCTCTAGCCACAAGCAATTCTCTCCATAGATCTCTTCAAGTTTCTTCAACATCCCCATTGCCTCAGGTAACTTTTGCATGCGACTTCTATTCATCTTCAACACTTTCAAGCTCTTTAGATTGACAATGATATTTGGCAACTCTCTAATGCTTGTGCTTGAGATATCCAACTCAGCCAAAGATTGCAGCATTCCGATAGAGTCGGGAAGCGTCGTTAGCTCGGGAACTCCACAAATGGCCAAGCACTCGAGTTTTATGAGTGCTCCAATAGATCTCGGCACTTGACTAATGCTTCCGAAGAAATTATAGTTACGTATGAGTAGCTCAGTTAAAGCTTTCAGAGAACCTAATTCAACAGGAAGCACTTGGAGACGAGTACAGCTATTTAAATTCAAGTGCTTCAAACGTCTCAAATGACCAATGGATCTATCAATCCTTAACAGGTTCCTGCACTCTTCTAGAATTAATATTTCTAAGGAAAAATATGCAGAGAGGTCAGGAGTTTTCTTTAACCTGGGGCACTTTGACAGATTAAGGACCTTCAATCTCGTAGCCACCTGTCAAATCATTATGTATATTAAACGAGTTTGATTTATAGAAGTTATGTAAGATTAAAACAAATATATCCACTAGGGAAGCATTCCACCAAAGTAACTTTATAAATACTCTGTATATATGCATTCCTCTATAATTTAAGCCAAAATCACTCGTCTCACTTTTTTAAATTTCTTCCAATATTGTCCCCAGTGACAAATAAAAGAAAATAGATCTATTTTCAAATTACCCGAGTATGGAATAATAAAAAGACAAAAGAACGTAACACCACATCTCCTATAAATTATAACATCTCTTTTCAACTTCATCATGGAATTACCAATTTTGTTCCCAACACTAGTACTTATGATTCCAAATTTTGCAGCTTTGCCTATGTACATGTATCAAAAAAAAAATTTAATGTAGAAAATAATCTTACATGTCTTCTTACTATCAACTAATCTATCGTTGCAGTTTATTATTTTATTTTATTTTTTTGTTTCATTCATTAAGACAAGGGCGTTATTAGCTTCCACATAACCTTTTGAAGAGTACGATATTAGAATTGATGTACTAAATAAATCTATTGTTTGGTGTTTCTTCGGTAGCGCATCCTATGTATAGTATAGATAGTCTTATTCACTACTCATATTTCACTCAATTTGAATAATTATTAACAACAACTTATTGGCATGATTAGGGAACTCAAAACAACGTGAACGTTCATATAATGTTATCCAAAAAGTAATGTAAGTCAACAGATATTAAGCGATCATATTCCAATAGATGATTTAACAATCCTATAAATTACAGAAATTACGAAATATGTATGAATATCTAATCCAGTCATTTCATTTATTAATTGTGATACCCAAAATGTAGTTTCTAGTAATACAAAATGTACACATTACAATACCCTTTACTCATGCAGCTACAATCATTTTGAATCGAAGAAAGTCATCAAGAGAAGATCTGCCAAAATAACAGAAACAGCAGTAACATAGTATCAATCTAAAACCGTAAATGCAATTGAGATTAATGATTTAACAACCAAATCTTATTTTTTTTTTTTTTTTGTAAGCTAATTTTTTTTTTTTTTTTGGTAAGGATTGATAAGCTAATCATTTGATTCGATAAAAATAAAAAAAAAAGCAATCTTGAAAAATCTACACATGTTACATTCTCTCCATCTACACAACATAATATTTGTGAACGCAATATCGAAAGAATGAAATAAAAGTGATCAAGGGTAACATTCTTTCCGTCGACCAAAGTGTGTATAATGTGGATATGCAAGTAGCATTATGTCTTCAATCACATCTTTGACATCTATCTAAAGTCAATGTTTGATTCGACATACTTCTAGTGAAAACTCAACACTCGTATTTCAAAACTATCGAATGAGGGATTGTTGTCATAGGCATTCTTAAAGACCAAGGTTTGTTTGAATTAAGGCAACAAAATTTAATTGAAAAAAGAGCAATAAAATAACAATCTACAACCCCATGAGACACAAGACTTGGTGTGACCAGAAGAAAATATAACATGTTATATTTAATCATTTGCACATACCTTGAGTTGAGTCCAACCACCCCAAAGTTCATCTATTCGGCTCCTTGATAGGTCGAGGATGAGTAGATTTTTTGGGCAAAAGTTGGTCGCGCTCAGCACGGAAGGACCATTCTTCCAAGAAAGCCATCTTAATTCTGAAAAGAGATCCTCAAAGTCTCCAGAGAGGTTCCCACCAGCCATTTCAAGAAATCTAATACTTGGCACTTTCATAAATTCATCTGATGTCAAAACAGTGGCTGGTCTAGACCTGCCAAAGTTCATACAGATCGCAGCAACAATTTCGGTTCCCTAAAATGAGGAGAGAGTCAGTTAAATGTGAGTTCCAAATAATGTTTGAAATGAAGGGAAAACAATCCAAGGAAGATTTCTGCAAGGAAGACTTTGTACCTTCTTTCTCTTGATCATATCAAGAGCTTCTTCATGATTCCACACCCGTGAACGTTGTCCTGAATCTTTAAAATTTTCTTGGTAGACAATGCTCTTGCCTAAGTCTTTGAGCTGATCATGCATCCATAGTTGATTGTCTTCTCCAATTTTCACCAAGGACATCAAAAGTAGAGCTTCAATCCCCTCATTCGGAAAAAATCCACAGTCATACCACATGTAATCTGCGTAACTCTTTTTTTCTCCAGCTAGAAAGCAAGCAATATCCAGAAATATTTGTCGTTGCTGATAATCTAACACCTCATAACTCAACATTAACTTTTCCTTCACATCCTTATGAGGGCAATGTTCCATCTTTTTCAATATATCTTGCCACAGTGCTTTCTTTTTCCCGCACAATAATGAGCCCATCACTTCAAGAGCCAAAGGAAGCCCTCCGATTTTTGAAGTAACTTTCTTAGACAGACTCAAAAATGCATTTGGAGGAGAGTTGCTTCTAAAGGCATGCTTGCTAAAGAGTTTAAGAGCTTCGAGATCCTTGAGTCCCTTAGCTTCATAAATCAAACAATGTTCCAACTGATCTTGGAATCCACTTAAAACACTTTTATCTCTTGTTGTAACAACTATTCTACTTCCCGAACCAAACCATTCTGTCTTTGCTGCCAATGCCATAAGTTGGCTCCTATGATCTACATCATCAAGGACAATAAGAACTTTCTTTATCTTGAATCTATCTTTGATCATATTTATCCCATGATCGACGCTAGAAAGTTCAACTCCTACATTGCCAAGGATATCAAAGACTAGTTGCCTTTGCAAATTTGACAAACCAAGGCTTTTTGATGCTTCTCGGATATTTGAAATGAAACTACAACTTATAAAATTAGTAAAAAGTTTGTGGTAAACAACCTTGGCAAGAGTTGTCTTGCCTATGCCACCCATTCCGCAAATTCCAATTAGTCTTCTGTCCTCGGATTCGACATTCAGCAAATCTACTACTTCGTCCACTGATTCATCCATTCCAACTAGATTATCAGATATATGAACATAAGACACCTTAAGCTTAACCAATACTTTCTGAGCAATCAATCGTGCGAGTTCTCCATGGCTGTGTCAGCACACACAACATAATCAAGTCAATTATGGTCTAAAACAAAGAAAAAATTATGCTCTTCAAAGTATAATCAATAATCAAGCAAAAGAAACGGAGAAGAAACAAGAAGACAGAGTTCAGTGTGTTAATTTACCCTTGGTTCTTTGTGTCCCATCCCTTGACTCTAGCAACCTCCTTGAGCGCCTCTACCCAAGGCTGCACAATCTCAGTCCCATGTTTTTCTTCATGCAGAGTTAACGCATCCTTATACACTTCGGTTTCAAGCATCACGTCAGAGGGTTCCACGTCATAGAAAATGGGTAAAACCTCTAGATCGTTGGTTTTCCTACGCTCCATCATGTGTTCCAGCTCGCGCAAGCACCATTTACTGGATGCGTAGCCCCTAGAGAAGATGGGAATGCCAATTTTCGAGTCATCAATGGCCTGGAAAATCTCTGGGCCAATATCTTCACCTACATCGATTCCCTTCTTGTCTATGAAAACCTGGATACCCTTATCTAGCAGGGCATGATAGAGTGAATCTGTGAAGTTCGCGCGAGTATCCGGTCCTCGAAAACTCAAGAACACGTCGAACTCAGATCCTGATGAGCCATGGTTTGTGGATCCAGTTTCCCAAAAAGAGCTCCTGTTTCTTTCCATCTTAGTAGCGTCTGCTAAAATTCCGAAAGCAAATCACAAAAGGTTTGACATGCTTTTCTCGTCAATGTACGTGTAAAACCACACCCATTTTAAAGTGATTTTTACAAGACTTAGATGATGGAAAACGCAGTGTTATGCAATTCAAGTAAGTTGCAAGAACTCCGTTTGGAACAGGGGCCGACGAGCGACAGTCAGGTAGGAAAGTGAGGCTCGGTTTCCATTTCCATTTCCATTGTGTTTCAGCATCGATCGAGAGTAGTGGTAAAGATACGATTGAAGGACTAAGAAATGGGCCTAAGCCCCACAAGTTGACATAATTTGGAGGAAGTAAAGTCAGCCACACCTCAGTTACTTTCGAGCTCCTTGCTCTGTTGCCATGGCAGATCTGGAAAGCACGGAACAACCTCGTGTTCAGGGCTCAAAGTCCGAACCCCCAGCAACTCATCGAACTCGGCTCTGGCAAGATGAATCGTGATCTCAGAAGATGTCGTAAACAAAACGCAGGCGAAATCACAGCAGCGAATGGACTTACCCCAATGTCGGAAACCTCCATCCCGCGACGTGCCCGAGACGAACGTTGATGGATCTTTCGTACAAGAAACAGGGGAAGGAGCCATTGCTTGCGTATGTGGCCGCGACAGCTACGGCTTCTTGACTGATGGCTTTGCTCGATCGGTGAGAGCGGCCTCGGCATTACAAGCAGAAGCAGCAGCCATTGTTGAAACCCTGAAGTACTTGGAAGCAAAAAAGCCGAACTGAAGCTAGGAGCTTGAAACAGATCTGTTAGATCTGGTGCGGGAGACAAACGGAGGCGCAAATCAAGCAAGTTGGGGGAGGTGGTTGCTCTTATCACTGAAGCCCAAGCCCGTTTGACATGTTTTCCAACATCTGAAGATAGCCCCGTTACAAGAGAGATTGTAACATGGTTGCTGCGGATTTGGGTTAGTCAATGCATCTCACCACCCAATCTTATGTCGAAGATTTCCATGATAAATCTTATGTTGATTGAAAACATCATACCCAAGGTTCTTAAGGGAAATCTATCTCACCACCTACGTATCTCTAATGTAGTGATCCCTGTAGTAACTATTGTATGGATTATCAACTTAAATTTAAAATAATTTACCGACTTTTATCGTATTAATTATCGATTAGTTTTGCATAAGCAGCTCTTATTTATTTGGGTTATTAATTTGTATTTGTATTGGTTTTTTATCTGAAAAGCTTTAGAATTCTCATTAAGAAGTAGTTTGAGAATACATGAAATTCGCTTTAGAACACAACAAATTCGAAAATATAAGTGGGGCTAAGAGACCCAATTCAAGGGTAAGGTTTTGTTACGATGGGATTTAACGACTCAAATCTGATTATTTGTATTGGTTGGAAGCCATTATATTTACCAATTCTATTTAAAGATTACCAGCCTTAGTTAACGTGATTCACCAACTTGTCTCCCATTATGTTATTACTTAGTATTGAGTTATCAACTCTCATTTAAGTTACTTACCGATAATTTATTTAGTTTTTTTATTTTTAACGTTTCTTGTTGTCTAAAAACTTCTATTTGCATTTCTTAGCAATGCCTTAGAATTACCAACTTTTTTTAAAATTACCATATTTAATTAGAGTGACTTGCTAGTTTTTCTATGCTTAAATTATCAAATAGTTTGTAGTTACCAACTCTTATTTGAGTTACTTAGCAAGTTTTTTTCAATTAATAAATTTTCTTATTTTTTTCACCGATTTTCGTTCACCTTTTCTTTACTACACCTTAAATTTATCAACACTTAAGAGATTTTCGATCAATGATAAGAAAAGTTAGTTTTTTAAACAAAAAATAAATATACATTGATAACTAATTTCTTAGAGCCCACGTGGAGCTTTCCAACAAGGACGCTCAAAATATAATCACCACGGTTGGCTACCGTGTGAAGTGGAAAAGAGTGACACTCCTTTCCCAGCCCACAACAAAAAGAAAAAGTTAAAGATCCGTCATGAAAATAATTACAAATGAAGTTACTTTTTCTCATCCATTTTCATGTTTTCATGACCTTTCTTGAAAATCTAGAATCAATTGTTCTTTAAAAATTTGGAATACATATGCGACATATATCATGAAAGTAATTACAAACGATCTTACTTTTTCTCATCCATTATCGAGTTTCCATGACCTTTCTTGGAAATCTGGAATCAACTGTTCTTTAAAAATTTGGAATACATACATGACATATAAATAACACAGCAAAACAAAGGAAAGGAAACGAAGAGGGCTGGGAAAATCGTAGAGGAAAGGAAATAGTATTAGTAAGTTTTATCACTCTACTTATCAAGAGGAATTATTGTGAGAAAATTTTTCATGTAATATGAAACTTCATTAAGGTTGTGTAGAGCTGTGAGCTGGTGCACTTTTTGTCTTCTACTGGTTATCTGTTCCATGTGCTCTTCGTAAAAAGGAAATGAAGACAACGCATTTAACCAGCAACAGTTGTAGACGATTGCGTTTAATCCAATATCCTCAATCAATTTCTCTTTCTCTTGGACAACACTTCAATGAGCACACATCTACTCAAGTTGGTATGATTTTTTTAAATTGTAGAAACATGAAAACTCTCATGTAATTGCTTGATATTCAAAGTCATCAGCTTTAGCTTCTAATGGTCGCATCCAACTCAAGCAACGATACCATTAAAGCATCAGTTAGTCCTAATCGCCTAGCTAAAAAAATTATATTGATAATTTTACCATATTATGTTATACTATTATGCTACCTAATCAAGAAACCACCCATTTAATAAGTCAATACCTAAAGTATTTTGATGATAGCAAAACTTCCAAGTATTTAATAAGTTCATTTAAGTGTGCAGAGGATCATATCTAAACTATGCAAGCTTTATATATTGACTAGCCATCTTGTAATGCCAACATCAGCACATTGTGTAGCGCATATTGCAGTTAGACAAAATTTAATTAACCAAAAAGAAATGCATACTTTTAAACATTTATGAATTAGTTTATTCATTAATATTGACCAAATATATATAGCATGCCAATGTTAATGTTATGTTTCTATTAGACTACGAACTGGATAACTGTTTGTTCCCAATTAAAAACTCATATTCCCTCCTAAGTTGAACACTAAGTAATAATAGTGCTTCTTTGTTTATGGTTGAATTTTTATATTGTTTCTACGGTACTTGGAGTTTGATAAGCTTACACCTTTCAAAATTATTAGAGTTACATAATAATTGTTTATGCAATAATCTGGTCTTTCGGCTATCTTCTTTGAGGAATTTTTTTTTTGGTCCAATCTTTGAGCATTGTTAGGTAGCGAGTTTCACCTTATGCGATTTAGGGTCACTATGTATTGGACCTACTAGTAATATTTCCCTTGAACTCCTGAAAAAGAGATTGTCAACTTATACTCAATCCTAATTCCTAAATTTGTCGTTTTAAGATCAAGTTTAACATAACTGTTTCAGTTATTATATTATTAATTAATAGATTTTATTTGCTTTATAGTTATTGCAAACTTAATTGTGTGTTTCGTTTTTCATGTACCTTTTCCACATTTCTATTGCATTGGAACCCCAAAAAAAATAATGTGGTGCCATATGTCAAATTTGAAGTATGGCATATGAAATCTTCAAAGAAATATACTATGGTAGATATAGATGGATTGGTAAAGATAATTTTGGTGAAAATTACCCAAAAAATCCTAAATTTATTGCACTTTTGCTAGTTCAGTTCTAAACCTTTTAATTGTGTCGATTGAGTCTTAAATCATTTTATGTTTTGACAATTGAATCCATCAAGCCAATTTAAGCCAGAAATCGCTGACGAGATGTCGATTGTCCTACATGATACAGCCGACGTTGACGTGGACAATTTTAAAAAAAAAATTTCTATTTTTTATGATTATTTTCTTCTTTTCTTTTTTTCTTTCCTTTATTTTTCTAACCTTGGGCCGGTGATGTCGCCAGCCAAACGTCACCAGCCACAGGAGAGGGCTGGCGACCCTCGCTTGGTCAGGGCGAGGGTGTCGCAACTTCGCCAGCCATGGGCAAGGCCCTCCACGAACTAGCTGGTATAGTCAATATGACATCATGTAATAGCAAAATTACCACAATCTCAAGACAACTTTTGAACCAAACTGAAGTCACAATAGATCAATAAGTATTACGGACAACAAAAGATCATCTTGATTCAACAAATTGCAGCCCACAAAACACGATCCTTCTATGAGAAAATGACATGATATCATTCTACGTTTTTTCTAATCTTGAAGTGATTCATGCAATAAATCGAACACAAACAAAAGGCATGGTCAAGCATGTATCGCAAAAACTAAAGCTATGAAGTTAAATCCGAGATATACAAGGTAAGTTAGGTCGTGCAGTGTCAGGAGGTTCTCAGCCACAAAGGGATTTACAGCAAAAAGAGTCCAAAAAAGCTAAACAGGAGGTACTCGGAATGTAGGCCATTGAGCTCAACTGGCCAATTGCACTAATACACTCTTAGATTGATCAATAATGAAGGTAAATCAACACTAACTGTATTGAGGCAAAAAGTCAAACATATGGAGAGCACGCAGTTTGAAGCACTAACCCGGAAAGTTAATCGACAGACATCTAAAGAGCATAAAATACGAAATTCACATCTTCTTCTTCGTCCTATCTTAGTCCCCCTCCCCCATCACAACTAATTTATGATTTCTGCTTCTTTTAATTTCGTTTCATGTACTCTCTTATTCTCAACTTCAAATTCATTCATTCCACCCAAAAATCAGTGTGAAGCCAGCAAACAATGATTACAATCTAACAAGAATAAGCTCTCTAACTCAATTGGTCGCAGAAAGGTTACGAGCTCACACACTTTTGATTTATTCAGAGAGTTGATTCATATGAACTTATATGCAACAAAGAAGCTAACGAACGTATGACAGGAACAAAAATAGCATACACACAAGTATGGACTTCACTCAGACAATTACTCAAACACCTAGCAAGCACTCCAAGTCAGCAGTCCGAATGTAAATTTTATTGATTAAAACTACATCCAAAGCATCATATAAAACTTGAAACACGTATGCAGTCATTGGAATTGCCTCGAACAAAGGTCAGTTCTTATATAATCAAATTCGGGAATTCAAGGTCTCTATTTCGAAGGAAACAGAGTGTGCCTTTTACCTTATCAGTAAAGTGAATCTAAGCAACGATTGAGGACCAAATCCGTCAAGGAACTTCTGGAAGTTTTTCGGTGAAGATCCGATCTGGTAGTGGAGAATCGAACACGAATTAGATTCTCCGGACTCTTTGATCTGAAGACAGGGTCGAACAGGATAAGCTCAGTGCGACGGTGAAATGGCCAACGGCATTAGCGACAGCCATCGAAAAAAGCTAAAAGATGTTAAAAATTGCAATTCATATCCAGAAATCTCTCCCCGAGAGACGATTGTTATGCATCCGGTGTGCATGTGTGATGCTCTGTTTCCTGGTATGGTTGTCGTTGAGCTCGAAGTGGCCAGCAATGCAGGTTGACGGTGGTGAATTCAAGGCGACGGAGAAGGAAATCTAGAGGAAAAATTGGTTCCTCCACGGAGCGTATTCTCTCGTGCGCGTATTCATGGACTTTCCAATTTGGACGGGGACCGAATTTTAATGCTTGTATATTTTCATTTGGTTTCATTTATTCATACATTTAATAAAAACTACCTAAATGGGCGATTTTGCTTGAAATGTTGATAAAAAATAAGGTGTCTAACAATCATCGTAAAATGAGTCCCTAACATTTTGATGACAAATTCCTTCAAGTCTAAAAAATTCAGGATTTATTGATCTTACAAGCTCCTTCAAGTGCTCTCAGGTCATCATTGCACCGTATATACTTCAGCTTCTTGAAGTGGGATAGATCAGGTATGCTTCGCAAGGAAGAACAATAATCGATCGAAAGAGTTTCTAGCGATTCCAGTTTGTCAAGACCTGCAATCTCAACCAGTTCCGGACAGCGCCATAGTTCAAAGTCCTCGAGATTTTTGAAGTTGGATAAGCTGGGCAATGCCTGAAGGGAGTCACAGCACATAAGGCGCAAGAGTCGTAGATTCTCCAGTCTTTCGAGCCCATTGAACTTGCTTGACCGGCACCCCCACACCCTCAAGCATTGCAACGATGTTAAACCTCCAAGGTCTAGAATATTAATTTTGTTGAGAGTTAGCTCCAACAAACTCTCCAGATTGGAAAGGTCAAAAACTTCAAGAAGATTGCAATCTTCAACCGTAAGTTTCCTCAAACTAGAGGGAAGCTGCCTAATGTGGCGCAGGTTCTTGCAGCCGTTGAGCTCAAGTTCTTTTAGACAACAAAAGCAACCCATATATGAGCTTATGCTGGTGATACTTGGAAGTTCCAACCTACACCGTGGGCTGTGAGTTTTCCCTTCTGGAACAATGAGGCGGTGATGCCCGCTGGGAAAACGTAAATCCAGATTTCTTAAATTCACAAGGTTGGAGATCTCTGGAGCTTTTTCTGAGGTTCTTGAGGACAGGCATAGACTTACCAAACTCCGGGGGAAGCTCTAATACATCCTCCACACGAGTTCCTGTTAATTTCAAAGTCTTCAAGGAAGGTAGCCTCATGATATCACTAGGAATCATCTTTAGCCGATGGCAATACTCTCCATAAATCTCCTCAAGTTTCTCTAACATCCCGATTGCCTCGGGTAATTTTTGTATGTGACTTCTGCTCATCTTCAACACTTTCAAGCTCTTTAGATTGACAATAGCATTTGACAACTCTGCAATGCCTGTATCCGAGACATCCAACTCAGCTAAACCTTTCAGCATTCCAATCGAGTCGGGAAGCGTCGTTAGCTTGATGGCTCCACAAATGACCAAGCGTTCAAGATTTACGAGTGCTCCTATTGAGCTTGGGACTTGACTAATGCTTCCACTCAAATTATAATTCTCTATGAGCAGCTCGGTCAATGCTTCTAGAGAACCCAATTCAATAGGTAGCACTTGGAGTTTAGAGCATCTATATAGATTCAAGTGCTTTAGACATCTCAGATGACCAATGGATCTATGAATCCTTAACAAACTCCCACATTCCCTTAGAATTAATATTTCTAAGGATATATATGCAGAGAGGTCAGGAGTTATGCTTAACTTGCCACACCATGATAGTTCAAGGACCTTCAATCTTGTAGCCACCTGTCAAATGATAATGAATATCCAATGAGTTTAATTTATAGAAGTTTTGCAGGACAAGCAAATATATAGACTAAGGAAGCATTCCACCTAAGTAACTTTATAAATGCTCTGTGCATATCCACTCCTTTATAACTCAAGCCAACATCACTCTCTGTCAAACTTTTTTCATTCCTTCCAATATTGTCCCCAACAACAAAGAAAAGAAAATGGATCTATTTTCAAAGTACCCCTGTATCAAATAATAAAAAGGCAAAAGAATGTAATCAACATCTCTCTTATAAATTACAACGTCCGTTTTCAACTTCATCATGGAATTACCGATATTGTCCCCGACAATAGTACTTGTAACTTTCCTATGTAAATGCATCATCAAAACATCAATATAGAAAATAATATTACATGTCTTCTGACTATCAACTAATCTATATTTGCAGTTTATTATTTTTTATTTTTTGCTTTTTGTTTCATACATTAAGATAAGGGCAATATTAGCGCTCCCATAACCTTTGAAGAGTGTAATATCTTTGTATACTTTTGATGCACTAAACAAGTCAGTTTGCATGTTCAATTTTACTCGCATCCTATGTATAGTACAAATAGTCTTATTCACCACTTATGTTTAACTTAATTTAAACATCTAGTAGTGACAACTTATTGGCTTGATTAGGGAACTCAAAACAACATGAATGTTCACATAATGTTCTATAAAAGTAATGTGAGTCTATAGATATCAAGCGACAACAATTATTCCATTAGATGATTTAATAATTCTAGAAATCACTTGTATGAATATCAAATTAGTCATTTTCCAAAAATGGAGTTACTAGTAACATGGAATGTCCATATTACAATGCCCTTTAATCATTCAGCTACAATCAATTTAAATTGAAGAAAGCCATCAGGAAAAGATTTGCCACAAATGATAAAACGAACAAATCTTATCATCTCTTTTTTGGTAAATTAATCGTTTCATTCAATAAAAATAGAAAACGCAATCTTGAAATATCTACACAGGTTACATTCTCTCCATAAACACAACAAAATATCTATGAATACAATATTGAAAGAATGAAGAAATAATATCGAATGTAACATTCTTCCCGTTGACCATAGTGTGTTGTGACTTAAATGTAAAGTAAATGTTTGAGTCAATATACTTCTAGTGAAAACTCAACAGTAGTGGTTTAAAAACTAGTTCAGCTATGGAATGAGGGATTGGTGCCACAAACCTTCTTCAAGACCAAGATTTTTTCCATGAATTAAGCCAATAAACTTTAATATAAAAAAAAAAAGATAAATAAAATGACGATCTACAACCCCATGCGACACGACCTGGTGTGACGTGTAAGTGGAAGAAAATATAACATGTAATACCAAATTATTTTGCACACACATACCTTGAGTTGAGTCCAACCACCCCAATGTTCATCTATTGAGGCACCTGATAGGTTAAGGATGACTAGATTTTTTGGGCAAAAGTTGGTTGCGTGCATTTCTGCTGGACACCAATTCCAAAAAAGCCATCTCAATTCTGAAAAGAGACCCTCAAAGTCTCCAGAGAAGGTCCCACCAACCATTTCGAGAAATCTAATATTTGACACTTTGATAAAGTCTTCTGGTGTCAAAACAAAGTCTTGAGGAGGCCAACCGCCCGTATAAACGTTGCAATGGTTTCGGTTCCCTAGATTGAGGAAAGAGTCAGTTCAATGTGAGGAGCTCCAAACAGAGTCTCAAATAGAGGGAAAACAGTCCAAGGAAGATATCTGCAATGAAAAAAAGTAGACGAGGCGCACTTAGACTTATACCTTCTTTTGGTGGACAATATCAGGACCTTCCCCACTCCACCACGCCCGAGAACCCTTTCTTGGGTCTTTGCAATTTTCTTGGTACACAATGCTCCTGCCTAAGTCCTTAAGTTGATCATGCATCCATAGTATATTCCCTTTTTCGATTTTGACTAAGGACATTAAAATTAGAACATCAATCCCCTCATTCGGAAAAAAATCTACAGTCATCCCACATGTAATATGGATAACTCTTATCTCTTCCAGCTAGAAAGCAAGCAATATCAAGAAATATTTGTTGTTGTGGAGGATCTAACGCCTCGTAACTCAACATTAACTTCTCCTTCACATCGTTATGAGGGAAATGTTCCATCTTTTGCAACGTGTCTTGCCACACTGCTATCTCTGTTTTTCCACATAAAAATGAGCCAATCACTTCAATAGCCAAAGGAAGCCCTCCGGCTTTTGCAGTAACTTTCTTAGATATACTCAAGAATTCATTTGGAGGAGAGTTGCTTCTAAAGGCATGCTTGCTAAAAAGTTGAAGAGCTGTGACATTGTTGAGTTCCTTAGCTTCATAAATCAAACAATGTTCAAATTGATCTTGGAATCCATGAAAAACATTTCTGTCTCTTGTTGTAACAACTATTCTACTTCCCAAACCAAACCACTCTTTCTTTGCTGCCAATGCCTTAAGTTGGCTCATATGAGCTACATCATCAAGGAAAATAAGAACTTTCTTTCTTTTGAATCGATCTTTGATCATATTCATCCCATGATCAGTGCTAGAAAGTTCAACTCCTACGTCACCAATGATATCAGAGACTAATTGCCTCTGCACAATTAACAGACCAGAACCTTTTGATGCTTCTCGGATATTTGAAATGAAGCTACAGCTCTCAAAATTAGTAGATAGTTTGTGGTAAACAACCTTGGCAAGAGTTGTCTTGCCTATTCCACCCATCCCCCAAATGCCGATGAGCCTTACGTCCTTAGATTCAACATTCAGCAAATCTACTATTTCATTCACTGATTCGTCCATTCCAACTAAATGATCGGATATATGCACGCAAGACACCTTAAGCTTAACCGATACTTTCCGAGCAATCAAATGTGCAAGTTCTCCGTGGCTGTGTCAGGACACAAAACATTATCAAGTGAATTATAAGATTGGTAGCAAACTTTTTCACTTGCAAGATCAAGCAATAACATGAACTTACGAAATTGATGCTGGACCAAGCGAACAGAAGAATAAATACATGATTCTCTAGTTCTGCTCAATCTAGGACGATAGGTTATAATGCTTATGCCGAGCAGGTAATCCTTGAGTCTTGAGACAATGGAGCGTAAATTTCCATGTGATATCCATCACAATTTTTGGTCCAGAACTAAGAAAAAATTTTGCTCTATAAATTAAAACCGCATTCAAGCAAAAGAAATAGAGATAAAAGGGAAGATGGAGTTGAGTGAGTTAACATACCATATGTTCTTGGTGTCCCATCCCCTGATTTTAGTAACTTCCTTGAGCGCCTCCTCCCAGCGTTGCACAATCTTAGTCCCACGTTCCTTTTTATGCAGAGTTAGTGCATTCCTATACACTTCGGTTTCAAGCTTCACGTCGGAGGGTTCCACATCATAGAAAACGGGCAAAACATCCAGTTCGTTGTTTTTCCAACGCTCCATCATGTGGTCCAGCTCGCGTAGGCAACAGCTACTGGAGGCGTAACCTCTGGAGAAGATGGGAATGCATATTTTCGAGTCATCAATGGCCTGGAAAATCTCCGGACCGATCTCTTCACCGACGTCAATCCCCTTCTTGTCGATGAAAACATGGATGCCCTTATCTCGCAGGGTATGATAGAGGGAATCCGTGAAGTTAGCGCGAGTATCCGGACCTCGAAAACTCAAGAACACGTCGTACGCAGTTCCGGATGAGCCATGGCATGTGGATCCATTTTCCGGAGAAGAGCTCCTCTTTCTTTTCATCTTAGCTCCGTATGCTACAATTCTGGAAGCAAATCACAAAAGATTTGACATGCTTTAACAGGGGCCAAACAAAACAAGCGATGGTCAGCGAGGTAAGCGAGGCTCAGTTTCCATTTCCATCGTGTTGCGGCATTGATCGAGAGAAATTGCAGATATACGATCGAAGGATTAAGATATGGCCTAAGCCCCACAAGAAATTGCAGATGCATGATTCGGTATAATTGTGGAAATATTATATGTTTCAAGGGAAAAATCTATAATTGTGTCGGCAATAAAGATTAAATTAAGCAAAAAGTAAAACATAAAAAAAAACTCGAAACTAGCTTTTTTTTTTCCCCTTTTTATGCCTATGCACCATATCATTGTCCTTCAATTGGAATGTGTCATCTTTTCTTTCCTTACTTTTCTTTTTTTCCGAAAGGTGACCAGAAAGAGTGTCAGATACCGTGTTGATAAAGCAAAGTCACACTTTTTCACTTCCTTTGGACTGGGGCCGACCGGAGTCAAGTCAACGTAATTTAGTGGAAGTCGAGGTAAGTAAACTATAAATGGGAAACACATGTACCTAAAAAAGGAAAGGAAAAAAAAACGAAGAATTAGGACTTGATTGACATTATGATTAAGTGGCCTGA
This sequence comes from Syzygium grande, assembly GCA_024733475.1. Classification (NCBI taxonomy): domain Eukaryota; kingdom Viridiplantae; phylum Streptophyta; class Magnoliopsida; order Myrtales; family Myrtaceae; genus Syzygium; species Syzygium grande. The sequence goes on along the minus strand of JAMXDD010000008.1, from coordinate 26,634,158 downwards.
TTTATGGTCATGAACAAAATGCTGCTTTTTCGGAGTTACGTTATTGTACTGTTATGAGTCAAAAGCAACAAGAAAAATAAGATCTAAAAAAGCTGGATTTGTGACTAATTTTGGTGCTCTTTAATTTAATTAGATATGCATTTCCAAAAAAAAAAGAGTGGGAGCATACAAGTAATATTTATATCCATTTAGGTTAGATGATTTGTTTATGTAATTTTTTATTGAAAATTTAAATTATTATCAATTTTTTTTAAATTTTGCTATGCAATCCATATACCCGGATCGAATTATCGAAATAGGAAATTTGCTAACACGGAGATGTCTAAAAATCTCAAATAAATCAAGATTAGAATCGAGCGATATCAAATTAGATAATCAATAATTGCGAACTAGGCAACGAATACTCAAGTGGAATCGGTTCAAGAAATCACCTAGTTTGAAGTATTTGTTTCCAAGAATCGGCGCTGGCGACGAGGAGCTTTACGGCGACCGGCGAGGAGGAACGTTAGGACCAAAGCAGCAACGATGGCAATTCAGTAAGGACACAGCAAATTGTAGACAGGCTCGCTAAAACAAAAGATGCGACGGCAACAATTTGTTGGTGTTGGGCAGTCTAACTGGAAAGCTTGGAGGCGACAGTGTGGGTTCGATCAACGCTAGCCTGCGCTGGGCAACCTCCGAAAAGAAATCAAAACGCAGCAGAGGAAACAAAACAGCAAAGCGGTGGCGTCAAGGGTAGCTGGGTTGCTGCCTGGAATCACCGGATACCACCTGGGACTGTGGCTGCGGTGCCAGAATAAGTCGGCCAAGCTGCCGTCGCGGCTGCAGCAAGACGTGCTGAGCGCGACGGAGCGTGCCGGCAAGCGAGGCGGAGGCGCGACGATGGACGAGCCGGCAGCGAGCGCGGTGACCGGTGAGGGGCAGCGGCGGCGTTCGTATTGTCTCTCTAATTGTTGCGTGTCTTAGGGTTGTGCAGAAGGTGCCGCCCCAGTGCTCGCCTGAGCGTGTCCTTTTATGGTGTTTTTTTTCACTTTTTATTTTTTTAAGGGAAAATGACATGAATATTTCCTAAATATTGAATTACTATGTAACACGACCCCTGAACTTTTACTATTTAATGTGATCATTGAACTATAGCTCAATATGTAATGTGGTCCCTGAATTTTTAATTTATTCAATATGATTCATGAACTTTTAATACATGTTAAATTTACTCCTTGAACTCCTTCTATTAAGTTCGTGGATAACATTGGACATTTTTATATAGTTTAAGTTTAAAATGAAATATGTACCAAAAGTTCAGAGATCACATTGGACAAATAAAAAATTTAGGGAACACATTACATATTAAACTAAAGTCTATAGATTATATTAAATAAATTAAAAGTTGATAGACTGTATTATATATTAAATTAAAATTCAATAACTATTTATATCATTATCCTTTTATAAATTATTTATCTCCCCCTTTCTTTTAAAATAACCATATATTACTCTCAATGTTTCTTTCCCTGTCATACCTCACGTAAAGCTCTCCCAGAATTTGCTTAAGATATTCTTTATTGCTGATGTTGACCGAGCAATCCTAGCTCGATTGGCTCTCGTCATTTCCTTTTCAATTTATTGTTTGCCTTCGTCGTTTCCTGCAATGTGGAAGACCACGATAACTCATCTTCTTTTCTTCGATCTTGCCATGACATGGTTGCGAAGACTTGGATGATCGAAAACGCAGTATGATGCATTTCAAGGAAGTTGCAAGAACTACGTGTGGAACAGGGGTCAATGAGTGATGGTTAAGTTATCGAAAAAAAAATTATTAAAATACTATCACGTCAGCCGGTCGGCATCCACGTTAGTGCCGACCGACTAAAAATGACTGGATGGACTGAATTGACATAATTATAAAAAGTTTAGGACTGAATTGGCTAAAAAAAAGTTTAGGACTGAATTGCATAATTACAAAAGATTTATGACTTTTTTGGTAATTTTTTCAAAAATTAGTTTTGGATAAATTTATCATAGATGCACCAGTTTGAGATTTTCCGTAATAAAAAAATTAATTTAAGGTAAATTTATCATAATTGTACTAATTTGAGATTTTTCGTGGTATTAATCCTATGCAAAATCATCAACTCTAGCTTACAGTGGTCACATTTAACTCAAGCATCGATGCGATCACAAGAACTAGCTAGTTCTAGTCGCCTAGCTAAAAAAAAATTAAAAACTCTACAACTGTCGACATTGTATAAAATTATGCTATTATATTATGCCACGCATTCAAGAAACCACACATGCCTTGGACTATAGTTGGACCATTTAAGATGGTTTGTGTTATCGACAGAGCAACATCCATTTTCTCCGAGGACGGACCCACATGGAAAAGGTTGGGGGCAATTCACCCCGCAAATATATATCATGTCATTTTTTTTTTCAATTGCACTTTAATAATGGCCCCACAAATTAGATGAGAAATCACTTTAATTAGTTATATTCTCACTTTTTAGTTATTTTTCTTCCATAATTGAGAACTGCTTATGAAGGCTTAAGTGCAAAAATATTAGCAAAATCTATTGCAATTTTATTCATTATTCTATTCTTTTCAACCACATAACTATGGAAAAAGTGTTAGAAAAATACTATACATATTAAGTTTGTGTCAATTTAGTCATAAACATTTTAATAATACTAATTTAGTCCTAATCCTTTTGACCTCGAGCCAATTCAGACCTTTCGACTAATTTTTTTTGCATATGGCTGATGTGGACATTGGCCGTACCAAGTAGGCTTGACATGAACAATTTTTAATAATATTTAAATATATTTTCAAAATTTCCTTTTTTTTCTTTTCTTTCTTTTTCTCTTTTTCCTTCTCTTTCTTCTTCCTCCAGCCGGTTGCTGAATCTCGGCGATCAGCCAGAGGCGAGGGTCAGCAAGGTAGACCTTGCCGGCCTTTGGTGGCTCGCCCTCACCAGATCTAGTAAGGGTTGAGCCTCGTTGATCATGGGTGAGGCTTGACCTTGCCAAATTCGACAATGTTATGCCTCGCCTTGCCATTGGTGAGGCTTGAGCCCTCGCTCGAGACTACGAGGCCGAAGGCCATGGCTAGGCAAGGCTTGACCTTGCCAGCGCTAACAAGGTACCTCACCGGGCCTTGCCTTTGGCCGATCGCTGAAGCTAAAGGTAAAAGGAAGGCCAAAAAAAAAAAAAAAAAAGAAAAAAAGAAAAAAACAAATAAATAAATAATTGAAAAATATATTAAAAAATTATTAAAAGTTGTCGACATCAACGTCAGACATCCCACGTAGGCGGGTTGGCTTTCACGTTAGAAATATTCGGTCAAAATTAGTTTGAAGGATTGAATTGGCTATATGTAAAAAGGTTTAAGACTAAATTTGCACCATTAAAAGGTTTATCACTAAATTGACACCAATATAATAAGTTTAGGACTTTTCTGATACTTTTGCCATTGAATTATTATATTTACTATTTGAATCAATAAATTTTATATACTTTTTAGTATCTATTAGGTTTTCCCGCTAATAAAATTTACGAATCGACCCGCGCAACAATACGGAAGCGCGCACTCTTCTTCCTCTCGCAAAAGGTTGAGTGTTGAATCCCGGCTACTGCAGGTGACTTAACCGTGGCGTGTGTGTGTGGTGGCTAAGGCGTGTCGCCCCAGGGTTTCTTCCTATTTGTCGGCGGTGTGTGGGGTTCCCTGGGTTATCAAAAAAAAAAAAAAAAAAAAATTCTGAATCTGTCCCTAATTTTCTCCATCGTAACACGCAAACAAGGCAGCCAAGATAAATCCAAGGTTCGACCAAAAAAAAAAGGTAAATCCAAGGAAAACTCAATTATAGAAGAAATATACGGAAGACAAACCTCAAATTATGAAGGCGAACTTTTACAAGAAATCAGACGAAATTGGACGAGTTAACGATCCAAATAGCAGTGAACGTTCACGAATACCTCAGGCTGGTTCAGTCCACCGATCAGCACGACTCACTGATGCAGTGGAGATTTGGGCCAATCGCTGACATGGTGCTTCAAATGAGCTAACGTAGCATTGACGTGGTGTAGCTCTGACTGTGGTCACGCTAGAGATTAATTAAGTGGCACGAAGGGACACAAATTGAGGTGAGGCAGTTTGTTATCGCATAAAAATGGATCTAGACTATCGGGTCGGCTACGACCTGACGCGTGCGGGCGTGGCAAGTATTGGATGAGGTTGTGGTTGCTAGTGTTTGGAAGTTCTGGTGGTGGGTGTTTTGTGGCATATAAAAGGGGTGGTGTCCGCAGGCATATATTCGAATGGTAGTTGTCTTCGCCTGTGAATGGTGGTGTGTTCTAGCGCGAGCACATTCTCGGCGGCTGGTAGAGCTAGATCACAATTGTTGGAAATTATCTAAAGCATTCTGACGATAACAAAACTTAATCTAAGTACTTAATAAGTCTACTTAAGTGTGCATAGGCTCATATCTAAATTATGCAGAAGTTATGATATGACACCACAAAAATATGGGTTAAATTTCACTAAGTCCGCAAACTGCTGAAGGAAAGGTGTAGAACCAAAATCTTGGTCCCGTAGAATAGTCAGATATGATCGTTACACTCTATCCTTTTACAGATTTGACGAACATTAGAATTCCTAAATTGAAGACTCCGCTAAGATTGGATGATGGTTTTTTAGGAAAGTAATGATGTAATTTTTTGGCTCTGCCCCTTCATTTACCAAAACAAAAAGCATGGACTAATTTGATCAATAGATTGATAGGATGACTTGATCAAAACATGTTGTTAATAGAAGGTCTGATTGACTGCTTAGATTTAGGGAATGTTCTACATAGACCTATTTTTTAACTCATATTTGATGGACTGAATCATTATATGGGTTAGTTATATTCAGTAAATATGTCATGAATGAGTTTAGAATTAAGTTATCGTTTTTTCTCCAATGTGGCATTATAGTAATCCGATAAAAAGTTTTAGCATTAAAATGAGTTTTGTATAAAAGTTATGACACTTCTAGTAGTCTTTTCTCAAAATACAACTATAAAGCAGATTATGGAAGAAATTAGACTAAGTATTGATCAATTGGAAAGAGCGATTATGGATTGGCAAATGGCAGCACGCTTTGTCTATGTCTCTGCACACACTTTACAATATAAACCGTAAGTGGACATAAATTAGACAAATCTAAGTAGACTATAAAATATGGGGGAGCTGTTGGTCGGTCCTTATCAATCTACCATGTTGACACCAATGAACTTGAGGAACAGTATTAAACCCATGTACCCATATGGAAAAAAAGAAGAATTTCCTCTTGATTGACATTGAGACTTCTGACTAAAAGAAAGGCAAAAAGTTACCCTTGATTGACATTGAGAAATGAAAAGGAAAAGAAAAAGCGGAATTTGCACTTGATTGACATTAAGATTTCTGATAAAAAATTTTAATGACATCTAGGATATTTAGAATACTTAGAATATCTTATTGATTGTAATTGATATTGTAATATTTTGTTACTTTAAATGGTCAATCTATAAAGCCTATAAATAGGCTGGTGAACTCTTTATTGATATACATCGAAATATATAGAAATTCTTTCTTTTTTTTTTTCGCATCATTCTTAATTTGATTTTCAGCGAAATTTAGTTGCTATTTCCGATTTCCACTATATGGGGCCCACCAGCAGTAAAGTGGACAAAATTTACTAGAGGTCGAAGTCTTAAGTAAACTATAAAAATATGGGGGCGTGGTTGGCCAGTCCTCGTCAACCTACCGTGTCGACAGCAATAAATATAATTGGAGAGGTTTAGGTGACAAAACAATGGTCGGCACCATTAATACTTCTAGTACGCCTTTGTCCAGACACAAATGAAAAGCCAACTAAATCATCATCGTCACCGGAAATTGAAAAATTGGAAGCTGTATTTAAAGTGTGCATATTACATTGGTCGAACGAATTACTTTTACAATGAACCATTCATGATAAAAGCTGTACCTTGTTCACCAGAAAGAAGCTTGTCTCTGTTTTTACATAATCAAGTGCATCATCAATCAACTCGTTATAGGCCTTTCCATAATCCTACCCGACAAAAATGAAAACAAGAATAAAAGAATGACAAGAATGAACAAATTCTGTAATCTAACTAACCTCTTCTTTCATTGCAAAATTATCTTCTCCTGTTGGATTTATCTTCTATTACTTATTGTGAATTAATAGAAGATATTAATCATACATAATATGGACAATTTTCTTAATTTTTTTAGTCTGAAAGAATTTTCGTTCCAATTAATTGCCGAAGATTGTGTTGTCAACAAAATACTTCTAAAATTTAGATATCAATGTAGAACATCGCGATGGCAACTTCTCTATTAATGGTGCCTGGAATTATATCAACGTATAAAGAAACAACTAAACTGGATTGACTAAAGTCACCATTTCTGATGAATTCCAAAACATTGTTATCACGATCCAAAAGTTTTTTCTAAGGGTTCATCCCTAGATAGAATCTTTCCTAAGGCCTCCCTGCTCCGCCATCACTGTTAGGTCTGCAACTAAAAATAATTAATTACTTAAAGTTTTGCTTTAGAGTTACTAACAACCTTTCATGATAAATTTTATATGTTAGAACAAATGACTTTTTTATAGTTTTTTAGTGTTGATCGCAAACTTTTTCTATGAATAAGGGCTAACACAATCACATATAAAGAAAAACCGGCTGGTAAATAATATTAGATAACGCATGAGAGTCCAAGTAATGATATCAAATTATATTGGACTTCGTTAATCACATTTTAATACAAATGTGGGTGATAATTAGTGTAGTCCGGTATTCTAATAGCCATCTTCGGCAGAGAGGCTGTTAAAATATGCTCTATAAATAGGACTTTACTGAGCGCCTTCTAAACCACTGAAGAGACGCTACAATTGAAAATGAAGAAAGAAATGTTTGGACAAGAAAAGGCATCTCCCACGAAGCCCATTCCTATAATGTTGTACTAGATGTCATGGACCATAATGCTTATATAAAGAAATGGCTATTTGAAATGTTACGATTACGTGCTTTCCCTGAGGGGAATCTCAGGAGCACGAAATACGCTTCGATAATCACTTGATATGCCTCGTGAGACTTCCTTGTTCAGTAAGGATGTGCTTAAAATGCCCGAATTATTATCCATGTTAGAAAAGGAAAAATGCAGTTGAGAGATATGAATGCAACACAGATGGTGCCGGGGCTTGTGGATCCTGTTTCTGAACAACTTCCATGTGTTTTCATCGTAGCTGCATCTACTCCCAACAAAGATTTCGAGAAAAGGTTTTGCAGACTTGGGATGATGGGAAATCTGGTGTTGTGCATTTCATGGGAAATTGAGTTTCTGTTTCCGATTTCCATGGCTGGCCTGGGGCCCACAGGAGTCAAGTGGACATAATTTAGGAGAGGTCAAAATCTTGGTAAACAATAAAATATGGGAGCGTCGTTGGCCAGTCCTCATCAATCTACCGTGTCGACACCAATCATCAACACAAACAAGCAAACAATTGTCAGCCAAAATCAATGGTCCGGATCGGCGTGATGTGTACTGCATTATTCACCAGAAATGGATGAGTTAAAGTCACATTCCCTCATGAATTCTAAAATATTGTTGTCACGATCCAAAAGTTTTTTCCGAGGGATCATCCCTAGAAAGGATCTTTACCAAGGCCTCCTGCGACTAAAACGACCAATTTCTTGAAGTTTTGGTTTAGAGTCACTATCAATAGTTCGTAACAAATTTAATAAGTTAGTACGAATGATATTTGATAGTTTTTGATTGCTGATTGCAAAAATTTCTATGAATATGGGCTAAAACTAATTGCATAAACGAAAAATGAAACAGGCTGGTATATAATATGAGGCAATGCTTGATAAGTCAAGTACGGTAACGAGATCAAACTATATAGGATTTTGTATATCTCAGTTTGGTAAAAATGTGAGCGGATGGTTAGTATAGTCCAGTATTCTAGCAGCCATCTATGACAGAAATGCTGTTAAAATATGCTCTATAATTAGGACTTTACTGGCGCCTTATAAAACATGGAAGAGACAGTACAATCGAAAATAAAGAAATTAATGTTTGTACAAGAAACGCCGCATGCCCATCGTAACCCATTCCTATGACGTTGTACTCGATATCATGGATCATAATACTTATATAGAGAAATCTCTTCCGTTAAAATATACATTTGAATAGTTGAGATTACATGTTTTTATTGAGGGGCTTCGGTAGTCACCTACGTGCCTTGTGAGACTGCCTTATTCAATGAGAACTAGTTAAAAATGTCTGAATAATTATTGATATTTGGAAAGGAAAAACTTAGTTGAGAGAAACGAATATACCTCAAAGTTAGCACAATTAATCCAACGTGATTTTATGAGCTCCGACATTGAAATGAAATATAAACCATATAACATAAAATTATATCTGCAATCACATGTCACGAGCTAGTCTGGATATCACCCGACCACTAAAGGAATAGGTTATGACATATCGGGAAGGTAGTAAATTTTTTTTGAATGAAGCCAATACCAATACTCTTCTTCCTCCATCGTCTTCTTCAACCTACAACATGGGGCAGGGTTTGAGCTAATCTCACCCTCCCCTACCTTTCTTGTTAATTTTGTTTGTGTTTTTTTTTTGTTTCTTTTTTTTTCTTCCTATCTAGATCTTGGAGCTCTCTTCTTTCAATCTAGTTCTAGATCTGAGAGTTTGAACTTTCCCAGTCTAGTTCTAGATCTACGAGTTATTCTCTCTATCTAAAACTTGGAGGCTAACTTATATGCTTTTAGGGATCCAATGTCCCTATGCTTTTTCATTGTACAAGTCCTCTACTTCTAGCTTCAATGGTGGTCACATGAGCTTTGGTGTCTCGCTGAATGACGAAATTTGCTCTCCTAAATGTTAGATTTGTGTTTGTTCAACATGTTTTGATTGTCTTTGTATGGAGATTATGCAAAGGAAGCCGAACCTAGGCACATTCTGTGAACTGAACTGGCAACACCGTGTTACTAGATGAGGAATTTTGGACGTGTGCTCATCACTGACAAAGTACAAGATCCAATGACCAGTTGCCATTTTGCTCGACAAATCTATTATTGTTGAACGAGCATGTGCTTAACCCTACTTGTGCCAAATTTGATGAATACTCCAAATTTATTCTAATTATTTTCTCGAAATTTAAGTTACTTGGAAGCGGACTTACTTGAAAGTGGTAGACTTGGACCACCAGCTTTTGTGAGATTTTGAAATTTTATTTACGGTCATTTTGTTTCGCGGAAAATATTTTATGAGAAAACATTGTCCTCATTTTCCGGCAGTCTGAACCTTTAAAAAAATGAGTCAACGGAATTTTTTTTTCTAGTCAACGGAAAACCCATACTTAGATTTAGGAAAATGATATCTTTTTTTAAAAAAAATAAGAAATTTTTTTCAAAATATAAATAGATGATGACACTTAGATCAGAAACTTTGCACTTGAGCATGGGAACCCCAAAGTTCATTCCTAGACCCCTGGTAGCCGACTTGGGTCTAGAGGTCGGGGCCGAGTCTATCGAGGTCCATCGAGGTCCATCAAGGCTAGGCCCGAGTCCAAAGAGGCCAAGTCCAAAACCCTCGTGCCTGAGCTCGAGTCCACAAAGGTTAGGCTTGGGACACCGGTGCCCATGTTTGGGACCTCGGTGTCCGTGGCTGAGTCCCCCATGCCCCAATCTTAGCGCATGCGCACAGGTTCATCGCAATTTGGTCCGAAACCCTAGCACCCAAGCCCAAGTCAATTGAGGTCGAGCTTGGGACCCCCAGTAGACACAGGGACTAGGGATCTGAATGCTAGGTGCCCATGCCTAGGTTCCCGGCACTCGAGCCGGGGTCCATAGAGGCCAAACCCGGTTTATTGAGGCCGGGCTCGTGATCCCGGTGCCCATGCTTGGGTCCCTAGAGCCCAAGCTCGGATCCATCAAGGCTAGGCCTAGGGTCGGGTCCATTAAGGCCGGATCTTGGGCCTCATGTTCGGTTACTTCTGCTACTCGTGTCCAAGTCACTAGAACTCAAATAGTATGTATATTTAAAAAATAAAATTAGATTTTCCTTATCAAACGACAGAAAATATTTTTCAGTCGCTCTCGTGTTTCATCCAAACATGGGAAAACATTACGTTTTTTCTTGGAAAATGACTTCTGAAAAATATTGTCCAAAAATTTCACATTTTTCGCGAAGCAGAGCCAGACTTTATTTTATCTTTATTTTCCTAGACTTATTTACTAGTTTGTTAAATGATGATAACGAGGAAATGGATAAAGACCGATTTATCTGAAGTACAGCTATAAAGCCTGTCATGGAAGAAATTAGACCAAGGATTGAGCTCTTGTGATGCATCTTTCGAAGAATTCTCTAGAGGATCGTGAGAGAATTTAATGGATTTATTCCAAACTCCTAATTCAATCTCTCTTGGCACGGACAACACTTCAATCAGCAGACATCTATCCAAGTTTGTATGATTCTTCTAGACTATAGAAACACGAATACTCTCATGTAACTGCTTGATATTTAGAACCATCAGCTCTAGCTTCCAACGTTCACATTTAACTCAAGCATCGGTGCAATCCTAAGCATCGGCTAGTCTTAGTCGCCTAGTAAGAGAAACATTATACAAGAATCTATACTAGTTATATAAATTCTCGACAAAAAAAAACTAGTTTATAAATTCAACTTTTATATAACTTATGAAGTAAATATATACTAGGGGTGATTAATTTCAGGGTGGGTAGGTTCCATACCGGAAACCCGGAACCTACCATCTTGCAATCGGTTTCTAGTTTTTGGAACTTGGAACCTATAATGTTTGCCCTAAAACAAGTTTTGGAACCTACTCTGTCTTTCCGGTCCGGTTCCAAAGTCTACTAAAAACCTTGCCTTTTTTTGGTTTCATTTTTGTTCTTTTTTTTTTTCTTTTTATGATCATACATTTTGATATCATTTAGGCAATTTGTCGAACAAGTAATACGCACTACGGTCAAGTGGCTTAGACATAAGATCGAAGCAATATTTCTTTTTAAGATCACAACCTCAACAACAATACCAACGTCAGCCATCAAAAGCAGCTTCAATTCGAATTGATTTTCGTACGAGCTTAACGACACATCTCAATCCGACGACCATCCGTCACCATTAACTCAATCCTCCACAATGGCAACAATAAGGAAATGGGCAGACCATTGACTCGAATCCTTTAAAATGCCATTGACCGCCATCCATCACCAACTAGACAAACATACACGGGAATAGGACAAAAATATTTGAGTCACGGTGCTTACAGATTTAATGCAGTTTTCTGTATGTTCAGTGAAAGAATCAAATCCGAGCACCCTGAGGTGTAAAATCGCAATTTGACTGCTCGATTGATTGACGCTCTTGTCGACGGGTGGTATTCGATTCATCGGCAGGATGTATACTAAAAAGCACGTCCAATGTAAAATAAGGTCTATAAAAAGCAGTTTTTGTGCAAAAAAGTCGATTGCTAATGAAATAGAAGCGCCTTTTTTTTATATCAGACAATAAAAAATAAAATAAGCACCTTAAAACAAAATATTTTAAACAGATTACTCTGGTCCCCTAATTTCCTTTTTTTTCCCCGAAAAAAGGAAACATCAAAAACGGAAAATTGAAAATGAAACGGGAAGGGGCACCGAAAAGAATTTTCCAAACCGAACAAAACCGCCTTTATACTTTGGCATCAATGAGAAGATGACGCGAAACAGAGTGGTGGCTGTCTGCTGAGGTTAGAAACTAGGTGAACCGGTTCAAACCGTCCGGTCGGTCCAATTTTCTTGTGGGTCTTAACTCGGAATTAGGAACCGAACCGGTTCCAAACAATTTGAATCGGGGAACCGGTTCCCGAACCTATTTTTCGGGCAGTTCGGTCCGGCCCCGAGTAGAACCAGTCTGGTTGCACACCCCAATAGATACATGACTTATGAAGGTCTAAATGCAAATCACGACGACAATCAATTGGACTAAACCTGAAATTGAAGGCCAAAGTAAAATAGGGACCGGACTAAACCTCAGGCCGGAGTGTGGGACAGGGAATATAAATCATAGCGTTCATTCTCAATGGCCTCGTGAAGTCCCACTGGACTTTGGTCATGTTGTGTACAGATAATTAATCAGTTAGGTCCAAAACAAATTCATATGACAACTCCCACTAATTAGAAAGATGATGGTCGAATTGGAGAAGTTTGACGCAGTGACGGGCAATTTTATAACAATTGAGCCGTGACATGGCGTGATCCATCACTATTATCCAATAATCATAGAATTATTTCTGTCCAACGTGAAAATAATATGTTGTGCACACAATTGCTGTAGCTCGTGTCAATTTTTGATCTGAAACATGGCATGAGGAGTATATTCTGTTCGATGTTCATATATTTCCATACAGAAAATGCACAAGAGGAAAAAAGAACAAAAGAAAAGCTGAACAACTGTGGATCGTTGAGGTGGTCCTAAGCTTAGCCGTCGGGTGGTGACTCTTTTGCTCTTGGACAATAACATTCACTGTCAGTACCAAAATCTAATTGGTCAAAAATTGAACGGAGGACTTCATGAGAACATGCCCATTCTTCTCCAGCGTTTAGTGTCGGTGACCAAGTTATGCTCTAATGATTTTTTTTTTTGATCGGAATGCTCTAATGATAAAAAAGCAGTGATCGACAGAGAAATGTCCCTCATAGATATGCTTCTTCAAAATGATAATTAGGATAATCGTCATGGTTTGTATGAATATAATCTTCAAAGCCGTCGTCGAAGATGGGTTTCAATGGACTCCTTTGTGTTCATTTATTATACGAGACCTGGAGACATCGGCCCCTTGTTTTATGTTAGTTGATACAGTTATGTTCTTTTACATTTTTTTTTTTGTTCCACGCCACATCCGGGAGGCCGGGTCCGAGAAGCAAATGAAATCCCGAGAAATGTAAAATTCACTGTTGTATGTCACGTCTTACCTTGGATTTGCGAAATTGTTGCTCGAAATCAACAGATCTAGAGCTTGGAATGGACCCTGAACTTCGTCGGAGATAGATTTTAGGTCAACGAAGCACGCGGGGGGAGAGAGAGAGAGAGGACTTTACTGAGCGTCTTCTAAACCACTGAAGAGATGGTACAGCAGGAAATGAAGAGAGCAATGATCGGACAAGAAAAGGCATATCCGGCGTCGTGCGCTCATCCAAATCCTCCCTCTAACGATGTCGTATCCAATCACTTATATCATAACACTTGTACAACACGATAAGCGTGTTCGTCCTACTCATCTAAATTCTGCATTTGAATCATTGGGGTCGTGTGTTTTCTAAGGCGAATCTCCGGATCAAAAAATCTATGCCCTCCTCAGTACACTTGATACGCTTCGCATGAAAGGCCATCATTACTTTATTCAATTAACATTAGCCAAATATGGAGAAACTTATTGGGAGAATTAAATGTAGCACGACGCGGTTTAACATGTTACTATATGAAAAGGAAATCTTGGTCAAACAAGATAAACATATTCTTCGCAGTGACATGTTGAAAGGGGTGGCCAAATTTTGATCAAAGCCAATAGCAATCAGCTTGCCAAATTTGACTAAGACCCAAAAAATTCCTGCCAATTATTGTACCCGGAATCAAGTTGCTTGGGCGGCGAACTTGCTTGGGCGTTGTAGAGTAGGACCACGAAATTGGTGAGATCTTGACCTTTTTATTTATTTAATTTTTCATTTTCCTAAGACTTATTCACTAGTTTTATGAATGGTGATAGCGATGACGACGATAATGATGATGGGGATAAGGCTGGTTTGTCTGAAGAACAGCAATTAGGCCCATCACGGGAGAAATTGTATTAATGAATAATCAGATGGAGAGAGTAATTAGAAACACGGTTTTGAGTCTTTTGACCATGCCACTGCACGTATTTTTCAATATAAGCCAGAACAGTCGATATACTTTTTTTTTTATTGAACTGCAAAACGACATTGCTTTTTAGGCTTCATTTATTTGGTGAAAACTAAATGATTTGAAAAATATTTTTCTTAAAATGATCGCTTGTGTCGCTTATAAAAATGAACGAATGAAAAATATTTTTATTGTTCACAAAAAAATTTAAAAAAAAATTATTATCGGTGATAAAAATACTTTTCATTGATTAATTATTTCAAACAATACAAGCTATTATTTTTAGAAAAATATTTTTTAAATTATACATTTTTTACTAAATAAACAAGCCTAAAGACTGAAATTCCGAAGACTTTTTCCTCGAATACAAGAATGGGATTCCTCTACATCGGATGCAGTGTTTCGGGATTTGCATTGCGTAGTCACAACCCAATAATATCAGAGGCCCAAAAAGTTCCGACAAAGTTCTAAGGGAGGCCTAATAGTGTGCGTATTCTTTGTTCATCAGAAGTGAAGACCTAATAGATTATTGGGTTAATACAGTGAAAAACCCCAAATTAGTACGCCTATAAAAATTTTACCCAAAATTAACTTTTTTACTACAAAAAACTCAAAACCGCTACACCTGTGATAAATTTATTCTTAGTTTATTCCCGTTAAATTTTACTGTCAAATTGTTTTGTTAAATTATACGTGGCAATTGATGGATGTACCGATTTTATGTTTTACCCTCCGTTTGTCACAGGTGTACCAGTTTATGATTTTTTGTGGTATTAATTCAATTTAATGGAAACTAATGGAGGGTAAATTTGTCAAAAAGGTACCAGTTTGGGATTTTTGAGGGTCAAAAAATTAGTTTAGGATAAATTTATCATATATATATCAGTTTGGGGTTTTTTATGGTTAAAAAATTAGTTGGGATAAAATTGTCACAGATGTACCATTTTGGGATTTTTCGTGATATTAACCCTAGATTATACCATTTTCTTTTAATAGCAGGAAGCCCATTTTAAGTAAAGGAATTTGGGGCACATGAAATACCATACTTTCTACCAACAAAATAAAAAATACCTTACTAACATTATGGATCAAAAAAAGACACAAGCCAACGTAATAAGGATTTGTTGATCCAACAAGCTTTTTCAAGTGCTAGAGTGCGAGATTATCGTTTCAAGCTACTTTTTTTCCTGTCGCCGAATATGTCGTAAGAGTATTGACGTCCCACTCCTTCAGCTTCTTCCAAGTTGAAGTGTGAGAATTTTTGTGTATATTTCTTGCTATTGAGCTACAAGCTCTTGAACTACAAGACTAAGTCCCTTTGTATAGGGAAAGAATAAAACAAGAATGAACAGTAAACCTAAAATATATGTTATATTTAACATCCCCCCCCGCAAACTCAAGGTGAGTTGAAACAAGTCAGCTGGAGTTTGGAGAGAAGATCTAGGAAGCGCCCGGGTGGATGTGTCTTTGTGAAGATATCGACAATCTGATCAGCTGATGAAGTAAAGACAAGTCGTAGAGTGCCACGAAGAACATGAGAGCGGATGAAATGACAATCCATCTCAATGTGTTTGGTGCGTTCGTGGAAAACATCATTATGTGCAATTTGGATAGCACTACGATTGTCGCAACGAAGGATTGTCCCGCTATGATGATGGACTCCCATATCTTCCAGTAGCCATTGCAACCATAATAACTCTGATGTGGTATCAGCAAGAGCTCGATATTCAGCTTCCGTACTAGAACGAGCAATAGTGGATTGTTTCTTGCTACACCAGGAGATAAGCGAAGTGCCCAAGAAAAAACAGTAACCCGTAGTGGAACGACGATCTTGAGGGTCACCACCCCAGTCAGCATCTGAATAGGCAGTCAACTCCAATGTCGAATGAGCAGAAAAGTGAAGGCCATGAAATAACGTACCCTTGACATAGCGAAGAATACGAAGAACTGCAGCAAAGTGAGTTGTACGAGGCGCTGTCATGTACTGGCTGACAATATGAACAGCATGAGCGATGTCAGGGCGAGTAACAGTGAGATATATAAGACTGCCAACTAGCTGTCGATAGAGGGTAGGGTTTTGAAGAGGAGTCCCATTACCGGCATCAAATTTGGCATTGATCTCAAGAGGGGTCGTAACGACCTTAGTGTCCGTGAGTCCTGCTCGAGAAAGAAGATCAGTGGCATATTTGGCTTGCGAAAGATAATAGCCGGATGTGTCTGAAGTAACCTCCAAGCCTAAAAAATAACTAAGATTTCCAAGATCCTTCATCTCGAACTGTTGACCAAGATAATGCTTGAGTTTTGAAATTCCGGGACGATCATCTCCAGTAATAACCATATCGTTGACATATAGGAGCAGGAGAATAGATCCATGAGAAGTATGTCGAACAAAAAGAGCATGGTCGTGGGGACTAGATGTAAAGCCAAGAGATGTCATGGTGGAGCTAAACTTGGAATACCATGCACGAGGAGATTGTTTCAATCCATATAATGCACGACGTAATCGACACACTTGGTGGGATGAGTGAGTGTAGCCAGGAGGAGGTACCATATAAACTTCCTCGGCGAGATCACCATTTAGGAATGCATTCTTGACATCCATTTGAAACGCAGGCCAACGCTTAACAGCAGCGACAGCAAGAAGACTACGAACGTAGTAAGGCGCGCAGGGCAAGGGGCAAAAGTCTCTTCATAGTCAATGCCATATTCCTGAGTGAAGCCTTTTGCAACGAGGCGAGCTTTATAGCGGTCCACAGTACCATTTGCTTTTGTCTTAATTTTGTACACCCATTTACAACCGACAGCGGACTTACCAGGAGGCAGAGCAACTAAATCCCAAGTATGAGATTTGTTTAAAGCTTGTAACTCATCTGCCATTGCCTTCTGCCAAAGAGGGTTAGTACTAGCTTCTCTGTATGTGCGAGGTTCATGAAGGAAGCTATTGTAGAATAACAATGGTAATCTCGAAGCCAAACAGAAGGTTGACTTACTACGGTGGGCGGCGATCGGAGGAGGAGGAAGGAATGACCGCTGGTGGAGAATCCGCGGAAGGTGCAGGCACGTCAGAAGTGGTCAAAGTGGGGTCTCCAGAAGGCCGTGCTTCAAGATGAGGGAAAGGTACATCTGGAATGGAAGAGTCAGATGTGGATGGAGGTGTGGTGTCTTCAGGAAATAAGTCTACGGAAGGATTGGTAAAGAAAGGAACATGAGTAGAGGGGTCGAAAGGGATGAATAGAGGAGAACATCTTATGTTCCCAAAAAGTGACATGACGGGACACATGAAGACGATTGGAAGTGGGATCCCAACATCTATATCCTTTGTGCTCAATGCCATATCCAAGGAAGCAGCATACATGAGCACGAGGTTCTAATTTTGTGCGCTCATGTGAATGAAGGTGCACAAAACATGCACTACCAAAAACACGTAGAAGAGTGTAATTTGGAATACTACCATACAAACGCTCGTAAGGAGAGATGTGACCTATAATAGGTGATGGAATACGATTTATAGTGTAAACAAGCAGTGTGACAGGCTTCCCCCAAAACCGTTCAGGGCAAGAGGCAGAGATGAGCAAAGTGCATACGACATCTAAGATATGCCTATGCTTACGTTCAGCTCTACCATTTTGTTGAGAGGTGCCAGGGCAAGAGCGATGAATGATAGTACCATTATGAGAAAGAATTTGAAGAAATTCTGTATCTCTATATTCCATAGCATTATCAGTACGAAAAATCTTAATATCTCGTGAAAATTGGGTTTTAACCATAGCAACGAAATCACGATAAATACGAGAAAGTTCAGAACGATTTTTCATAAGATAAACCCAGGTATATCGAGAATGGTCATCCACAAAAATGACAAAATAGCGAGAGCCACCCATGGTGGGAGTGGGAGAAGGTCCCCATATATCAGAGTGAATGAGATCAAAAGGAGTATGAGACACAGAATCACTAGTCTGAAATGGCAAAGCATGATGTTTTCCCAACTTACAAGGCAGACAGTCAAAATGTTTAGTATCAACAAAGCATAAATGACCACTCGAAATTAAAGAGCTTAACCTAGAAAAGGAAGCATGACCTAATCTAGAATGCCAAGTTTCAGATGACACTGTGGCAGCACAAGCAACCAAAGAGGTCGGAATATTTAGGGAAACAAGCTCAAATAGACACCCCACTTTACGGCCTGTCCCAAGTGTCTGTCCCGTCCGAGGGTCCTGCACATGACAACCATGAGAAGAGAAGTGAATATCAAGACCAAGTTCACACAATTGGCCGACAGAGATCAAGTTAAGTGAGAGTTTAGGAACTAGGAATGTGTTAGTTAAAGATAATGTAGGTGTGGAAATGTTTCCTGTATGACTAACTCTTATATGTGAATTATCGGCAAGAAGAATATGAGGTGCATGTAAAAGGGAGGATTTAGATCGAAATAAGGTAGAGTTTGATGTCATGTGATTGCAACAAAGCGTAATCAAAGAACCAAGAATCAGAAATACCTGGAGTAGTAGACATAGTAGAAGTGCTAGGAATAGCAGGGGTAAAGGTACCAGATTCTTGGAGAATGGTGCGAAGATCCTCTAGAGATACTAATGTGGGAGACGATCCATGGGAAGACGCTTCTACAGTGGTAGCATTGGCAGATGGACGAACAGAGGGACCTCGTGAGGGACCGCGGCTACGAGGCTGAGTGGTCGATCCTGTGGGTTGCGTAGGTCGTAGCCGATAACAATTTGGTGCCATATGACCATGTCGGCGACAATGTTTGCAAAATGGACGGCGATGGAGGAAGAATCGAAGCGGCAAGTACCGTGACCGTTGGCATGGATGTAGGCATAGTAGGCGTTGCATTTTCAATGTAGCTAGCCGAGTCTCCTCATTCAAAGAACTGATACAACCTGTCTCAATAGAAGGAAAGGGATCTCTATGTAGAATGGAAGCTCTCTCATGCATTCAAACTCATCATTTAGAGCCATCAAAATTGCATAACACGAATACGATCACGATGTTCAAAGAACTGCGAATATTATCGTCCCCTTCCAAGCGTGGTTCACATAAGGTCAATCGATCCCAAATAGCATGCATAGATGATAGAAAATCATTAATGGGCTGACCTGGCTCTTGACGCATGTGATATAAAGTCCCTAACAATCGATATTGATGGGCAACATCTGAACTAGAATAACGACAATCAAGAAGATCCCAAGCTTCCTTGGCTGTATTAAAAAGGCCAAACTGGAGTCGAATAGATGGGATCGAAGTGTTTCGAAACCATGTGAGAATCTGATGATTTCTACTATCCCATTCATCCAAACGATTCACAAATTGATCATCAGTTTCTTCAACAGTTTTAGTAGGTTCCCTAATTTGTCCAGTGACATAACGCCAAAGCCGGCATCCTTTTAAGAAACTTGATATCTCTTGAGACCATAAAATATAATTGGAACCATTCAAAATAGTCTGAATTGGCATTGAGACTTCCATTCTATCCGTTCTATCCATGAAAGCCACTTTCCTACTATAAAGTCAGTGGAATGTACTATACCGAGCGCAAATATGGGAAAAGGAACACCAAAAGTTAGCTTAGGATGTTGGAATACCTCAAGAAATGGTTGAAAAACACCAAAAACCGGTCAGGAAATGGTCGAACCGGCCGAAAAAAAGTGACAAAACCGTTCTGTTCGATGCCGGTCAACGCCGGTCAATGCCGGTCAACACCGGTCAACGCCGGCAAACGGATGACGTGTCGGTGACGTGGAAGATGGCGTGGCGGTGACGTGGCTTGGGGCGTGGGCCAGGCGCGTGCCGGCGTGGGCCAGGCGCGTGTCGGCGTGGGCCAGGCGCGTGCCTAACGCCTCAGGCACGCGTAGGCGCGTGCCAGCGCGTGGATCTCACGCGCAGCGCTTGGAGCGACGCGTGAGGGCGCGTCCGGCGGAGGAATGCAGCGAAACTTGACTGGCGGACTCGACTGAGGGCGGCGAGTCGAGGGTTGATGTTGGTCTTTGGAAAAACACGGCGGAAGATGTGGAAAGCACCGGTGAACAGCGGTGAACGGCGGTGGGCTTCCTGGGTCCAAGGCGCGGTGGCGCGGGGCGGTGCGTGCGGCGGCGTCCGGCAGCCGTTAATGATGAAATTTCAGGATGTGGGTCGCCTGAGGGCGGCAAGTCTGCTGGTGGTCTCAGTTTTCCGAAATGAGCAGCGGAAGTATGTCGAGCAAAGACAAAAACCTTCGGTCTTGACGGAGAACCGGGATGGCGCGGCCGGTGCGGCTGGTGTCGTGGCTGCGCGGCCGGTGCAGCTGGCGTCGTGGCGACCACAGTGTGGCAGACTCAATGGGCGCTCCTCAGGTAACAGCGGCTCTGATACTAAGTTGAAGTGTGAGAATTTTTATGTATATTTCTTGCTATTGAACTACAAGCTCTTGAACTACAAGACTAAGTCCCTTTGTATAGGGAAAGAATAAAACAAGAATGAACAGTAAACCTAAAATATATGTTATATTTGACATTCCAGCTGGATAGATTAGGTAGGTGGAGCAAGGAACTGCAGCATCCAATATAAAGACTTTCCAATGATTCCAGTTTGTCAAGACCCTGAATCTCAACCAGTTTTGGACAGTCCGTACTTTATGGTCCTTTAGATTCTTGAAGTTAGATAAGTTGGAAAGGTCTAAAACTTCAAGAAGATTGCAACTGTAAACTGCGAGTTTCCTCAAACTAGAGGGAAGCTACCTAATGTGGCACGGGTTCGCGCAGTTCTTTAGTTCAAGTTCTTTAAGACAGCAAAGGCAACCAATATATGAGCTTATGCTGGTAATACTTGGAAGTTCCAATATGTAACATGGGCTGTAAGTCCTCAAACTTAGAAAAACTTCGATGGAGTTTGAGCTGGTAAAACATAATTCCAGATTTCTTAATCTCACAAGGTTGGAGATCTCTGGAGCTTTTTCTGTGGCACTTGAGGACAGACATAGACTTACCAAACTCTGGGGAAGCTTTGGTACATTCTTTACACGAGCTTGTGTTAATGTCAAAATCTTCAAGAAAGGTAGTCTCACGATATCACTAGGAAGATCTGCGTGCAATTCGCTCCATAAATCTCCTCAGGTTTCTCTAACATCCCAATTGCCTCAGGTAACTTTTTGCATGTGACTTCTGCTCATCTTCAACACTTTCAAGCTCTTTAGATTGACAATAGCATTTGGCAACTCTGCAATGCCCGTTTCGAGACATCCAACTCAACTAAACCTTTCAACAGTCCAATCGAGTTTGGAAGCATTGTTAGCTAGATGGCTCCACAAATGACCAAGTGTTCAAGATTTGCAAGTGCTCCGATTGAGCTTGGGACTTGACTAATGCTTCCACAGAAATCACAATTCTCACGAGCAGCTCGGTCATTGCTTCCAGAGAACCCAATTCAACGGAAAGCACTTGGAGCTGAGGACATCCAATTTAGATTCAAGTGCTTTAGACATCTCAAATGACCAATGGATCTATCAATCAATAACAAACTTTCACATTCCTCTGGAATTAATATTTCTAAGGATAAATAAGTAGAGAGGTCGGGAGTTATGCCTAACTTGGAGCAATTTGATAGATCAAGGACCTTCAATCTTGTAGCCACCTGTCAAATGATTATGAATATCCAACGAGTTTAATTTATTGAAGTTTCGCATGACATGAGAAAAAATATAGACTAAGGAAGTATTCCACCAAGGTAACTTTATAAATACTCTGTGCATATCCAAAGCAACAAAACCTCTATTTGTCACACTTTTTTTTTTCATTTCTTCCAATATCATCCCCAACAACAAATAAAAGAAAATAGATCTATTTTCAAAGTACCCCGCATCGAATAATAAAAAGACAAAAGAATGTAACCAACATCTCTCTTATAAATTATAACATCCCTTCTCAACTGCATCATGGAATTACTGATATTGTCCTCGACACTAGTACTTATGACTTTCCTATGTAAATGGATCATCAAAACATCAATGTACAAAATAATCTTACATGTCTTCTGACTATCAACTAATTTATATTTTCAATTTTCAATTTTTTGGTTTTTGTTTTTTTGTTACATTAAGATAAGGGCGGTATTAGCTTTCATATAACCTCTGAAGAGTACAACATCTTTTTATACTATTGACGTACTAAACAAGTCAGTTTGCATGTTCAATTTTACTCACATCCTATGTATAGTACATATAGTCTTACTCACCACTTATGTTTAACTTAATTTAAACATCTAAGAGTGACAACTTATGGGCTTGATTAGGGAACTCAAAACAATATGAATGTTCATATAATGTTCTATAAAAGTAATGTAAGTCAATAGATATCAAGTGACAACAATTATTCCATTAGATGATTTAACAATTCTATAAATCACTTCTACGAATATCTAAATAAGTCATTTCGCAAAAATGGAGTTACTAGTAACATGGAATGCCCATATTACAGTGCCCTTTAATCATGCAGCTACAATCAATTGGAATTGAAGAAAGCCATCAGGAAAAGATTTGCCGTAAATGATAAAATAGCAATAGCATAGTATCAATGTAAAATTATAAATGCAATGCAGATTGATGATCAATGACCAAATCTTAACATCTTTTTTTTTTGGTAAATTAATCGTTTCATTCATAAAAATGGAAAACGCAATCTTGAAAGATATACACATGTTACATTCTCTCCATAAACACAACAGAATATCTATGAGTACAATATTGAAAGAATTAAATAATAGTGATCGATTGTAACATTCTTTCCATTGACCATAGTGTGTACAACACATCTATAACTTAAATGTAAAGTAATTGCTTGAGTCAATATACTTCTAGTGAAAACTCAACAGTAGTGGTTTAAAAACTAATTCAGCTATGGAATGAGGGATTGGTGTCATAAGCCTAGTTCAAGACCAAGATTTGTTCTATGAATTAAGCCAATAAACTTTAATATAAACAAAAAAGATCAATAAAATTACGATCTACAACCCCATGCGACACAAGAGCTAGTGTGACGTGTGAGTGGAAGAAAACATAACATGTTATACCAAATTATTTGCACACGCATACCTTGAGTTGAGTCCAACCACCCCAACGTTCGTCTATTTAGCTCAATGATAGGTCAAGGATGACTAGATTTTTTGGGCACAAGTTGGTTGCCTCCATTTCTTTGGGACAACAACCCAAGAAAGCCATCTCAATTCTGAAAAGAGATCCTCAAATTCTCCAGAAATGGTCCAACCATACAAATCGAGATATCTAATACTTGGCGCTTTGATAAAGTTTTCTGATGTCAAAATAGGGTCTTGGAAAGGCACCTTATAATTCATATAGAACGTTGCAACAGTTTTGGTTCCCTAAATTGAGGAAAGAGTCGGTTCAATGATTGGAGTTCCAAATAGAGTCTGAAATAAAGGGAAAACAATCCAAGGGAGATTTCTGCAATGAAAAAGGTAGACGAGGGTGTGCTTAGACTTATACCTCCTTATTATGGACAATATCAAGACTTTCTTCTCGATTCCACACCCGAGAACCCTTTATTGGGTCTTTGCAATATGCTTGGTACACAATGCTCCTGCCTAAGTCTTTAAGCTGATCGTGCATCCAAAGTCTATTCCGTTCTTCAATTTTCACTAAGGACATTAAAAGCAGAACATCCATCCCCTATTCAGAAAAAATCCACGGTCATCCCGCATGTCATATGCATAACTCTTATCTTCTCCTAATAGAAAGCAAGCAATATCAAGAAATATTTGTTGTTGTTGAAGATCTAACGCCTCACAACTCAACATTAACTTCTCCTTGACATCCTTATGAGGGAAATGTTCCATCTTTTTCAACATATCTTGCCACACCGCTTCCTTAGTTTTTTCAAATAAAAATGAGCCAATCGCTTTAATAGCCAAAGGAAGCCCTCTGGTTTTTGCATTAACTTTCTCAAATAGACTCAAGAATGCATTTGGAGGAGAGTTGCTTCTAAAGGCATGGTTGCTAAAAAGTTGAAGAGCTATGAGATTGTTGAGTTCCTTAACTTCATAAATCAAACAATGTTCAAATTAATCTTGGAATTTACAGAAAACACTTTTGTCTCTTGTTGTAACCATTACCCTACTTCCCAAACCAAATCATTCTTTCTTTGCTGCCAATGCCTTAAGTTGGCTCTCATGATCTACATCATCAAGAAAAATAAAAACTTGCTTTCTGCAAAATCGATTTTTGATCATATTCTTTCCATGATCAATGCTAAAAACTCCAACTCCTACGTCACCAATGATATCCGAGACCAATCGCCTCTGCACATTTGACAAACCAGAACCTTGTGATGCTTCTCGGATATCTGAAATGAAGTTGCCACTATCAAAATCACTAGATAGTTTTTTGTAGACAACCTAGGAAGGAGTTGTCTTGCCTATTCCACCCATTCCCCAAATGCTGATGAGCCTTACGTCCTTAGATTCGACATTCATCAAATCTACTACTTTATTCGCTGATTCATCCATTCCAACTAAATGATTGGATATATGCACACAAGACACCTTAAGCTTAACCGACACTTTCCGAGCAATCAAATGTGCAAGTTCTCCGTGGCTGTGTCAAGACACAAAACATTATCAAGTGAATTATAAGATCAGTGGCAAATTTGTACACTTGCAAGATCAAATAATAACATGAAGTTACAATATTGATGCTCGACCCAGCAAACAAAATAATAAATACATGATTCTCTAGTCCTGTTCAATCTAGGACGATAGGTTATAATGCTTATGTCGAGCAGGTAATTCTTGAGTATTGAGACAATGAAGTGTAGAATTCCATGCGATATCCATCACAATTTTTGGTCCAAAAACTAAGAAAAAATTTTGCTCTATAAATTATAATCCACATTCAAGCAAAAGAAACAGAGATAAAAGGGAAGATGGAGTTGAGTGAGCTAACATACCCTGTGTTCTTGTTGTCCCGTCCCTTGATTCCAGTAACTTCCTTGAGCGCCTCCTCCCAGCGCTGCGCAATCTCAGCCCCACGTTTTCTTTTATGTAGAGTTAGTGCATCTCCATACACTCCGGTTTCAAGCTTCACGTTGGAGGGTTCGACGTCATAGAAAACGGGCAAAACCTCTAGCTCATTGATTTTCCTACGCTGCATCATGTGTTCCAGCTCGTGCAAGCACCAGCCACTGGAGGCGTAATCTCTGGAGAAGATGGGAATGCA
This sequence comes from Syzygium grande, assembly GCA_024733475.1. Lineage (NCBI taxonomy): Eukaryota > Viridiplantae > Streptophyta > Magnoliopsida > Myrtales > Myrtaceae > Syzygium > Syzygium grande. Next base: position 26,608,975 of record JAMXDD010000008.1, on the reverse strand, counting down.
TATTTTCGAGTCATCGATGCCTTGGAAAATCTCGGGACCGATCTCTTCACCGACATCGATCCCCTTCTTGTCTATGAAAACATTGATACCTTATCTCTCAGGGTATGATAGAGGAAGCCTGTAAAGTTAGAGCGATTATCTGGTCCTCGAAAACTCAAGAAGACGTTGAACTCACTTCCCGATGAGCCATGGCATGTGGATCCAGTTTCTGGAGAAGAGTTCCTTTTTCTTTTCATCTCAGCTGCGTCTGCTAAAATTCTGAAAGCAAATCACAAAAGATTTGATATGCTTTAGCAGGGGCCAACGAGCGATGGTCAGGGAAGTAAGCAAGGCTCAGTTTCCATTTCTGTCCTGTTGCGGCATTGATCAAGAGAAATGGCAGAGATATAAGATTGAAGGATTAAGAAATGGCCTAAGCCCCACAAGTTGACGGGTGGATGCAAAATTCGCTATTGTGCATTTTGAGTTAATGTGAAATTCCGATTTCCTAGGCTGGCCTGGGGCCCCCCAGAGTCAAGTGTAAGTAAACTGAAAATTAGGAAGGCAAGTTGACGTTGGTGTATCGCTCTAGAAACGTTATATTAAATCAAATGTGATGATTAAAATTTCTTTTTCTTTTTTTAATTATTGGTTTCACAAATGACACATAATATAATAGAACGAAAGGAGATAATTCAGATGATCAGAGTCAGCTGAATTTTCTTAGGATTTATTTTTTTGTGCTTTTTAGAAAGCAAGACTGTTTACTTTATTGTTAAAATTTAAAATTTTATTCAAATATAAGAGAATTATATGTAAATTACTTATCAATATTCATGTCTTGTGAAAATATTATATGTTTCAAGGAAAAAATGTATAATTGTGTCGGCAATAAAGATTAAATTAAACAAAAAGTAAAACATAAAAATTTACCGATGCAAGCTGGAAACTAGTTTTTTTTTTTTTCTTTATGCTTGTGAAAGCGTAAAGCTTGAAATCCACTATCAGTGGAGGACCTGCTGATATCATTGTCCTTTAATTTTTTGGTCGAAATTGTCCTTTTCGCTTTTTCTTTTTTTTTTTCCTTACTTTTCATTTTTTCCGAAATGTGACCAGGAAAAGTGTAATCCACAATTTTTCACTTCCGTTCGCCTGGGGCCCACCGGAGTCAAGTCAAGATAATTTAGTGGAAGTCGAGGTCTATGTAAAATGGAAACAGAAGCTTGTGAAACTTTGTTAACTTATATCCATTTAGGTTGGATGTTTTGTTTATGTTATTTTGTATTGAATTAAAATTTACGTATAAGGAAAATAAAAATTATTATCAAACTTTTCAAAATTTGCTTATGCAATCCATAACCCAATCTCAATGCTTAAAGATAGAATTATTGACTATGCCAGGTTCAAAATACAAATAATCAAATCGAATTGGTTCAAGAAATTACCTAGTTTGAAGTACTTGTTTCCAAGAATCGGGGCCGGCGGCGGGGAGCTTTACAGTGACCGGTGAGGAGGAACGTCAGCACCAAAGTAGCCACGATGGCGATTCAGCAAGGACACAGTAAGTCAGGACCCAAGCAGCCACGATGGCGATTCAGCAAGGACACAGCAAATTGCATACAGGTTCGCTAGAACAAAAGATGCAGCGGTGAAGGTTGGTTGTTGGTGTTGGGTAGTCTAACAAAACAGCAAAGCGGTGGCGTCAAGCGGAGCTAGGATGCCGCCTAGAATCACTGCAAACTGCCAGGGATTGCGGCTGTGGTGCTAGAATAAGTTGGCAAAGCTGCCGTCGCAGCAGCCGCAGGACGTGCTGAGCTCAACAAAGCGTGCCAGCAAGCAAGGGACAGCAATGGCGACGGCGGTGCTGGTAGAAGGACAGGAGCCAAAGATCGACACCGGCAAATGAGGTCTAGAGAATTTCGAGGAGAAAGCAAACCGAGACCGCCAGACTAGGGGTGTGCATGGTCTGGGTGAGCGGTTCCCATCCCGAAATCGTGGACCACCCTCTACAGGACCGGTTCCAAAAATTGGAACCGAGAACCGCCTGTCGGTTCCATGGACCCGTTCGAGAACCGAACCACCAGTCCGGTCCGGTTCCCGGGCGAGTCTATGGAACCGGTCCCAACAAGGTTTCATGGATAAATAAAAAAAAAAATCTGTGGACCAACATTGGATCAATAGAACAAAAAAGAAAAGAAGATAATTATCCATACAATTCCTATATTATGATCGGTTATATTAACCACATCATCCATAAATCAAGTGGGTACCCATCAATTATTGGAAAAAATGACCAAGGTATCCCAATTGCATAAGAGCTTCAGATATGATAACAATTTTCTTCTATTTTTCTTTAATTTTTTTTGTCAGATTTTTTTTTAAATTAAAATTAAAAAATAAAATATATTATTATTATATTCACGGTCCGGTCCGGGTGGGGCGAGTGGGCGGTTCCACATTGGGAGGCGGGAACCGGGACCGGTACCCACTAGTTCCAAAAAATTGGAACCGGGAACCGGACCGGTTCCCTTGAGAACCACCGGTTCCGGTCCGGTTCCGGGCGGTCTCGGGCGGTCCGGGTGGATCCCGGTTCTTTTGCACACCCTTATGCCAGACGAAAGCAGCTACTAGGCCGAGAAATTAAACCACACCAGCGAGCAAGGATGAGCAATCATGAGCAGGACCAGAGAATGCCCGAGAACGATGAACAATCACGTTAAGCTCCCAGAATTTGCTTCAGATAATCTTTAGCCAGATTGCCTTTGTCGTTCCTTGCAACGTGTAAGACCACAATAATTCTTCTTCTTTTCTTCGATGTTGCCATGATATGGTTGCGAAGACTTGGATGATGGAAAACGCGGGGATGATGCGTTTCGAGGAAGTTGCAAGAACTACGCGCGGAACAGGGGGGGTCGTCGACGAGCGATGGTCAGGTTGGAAAGTGACAAGTGGTAACGAATGGCCAAAGCCCCACGATGTGACTGGGCGTATGGGGGGGCGAGAATCAAATGAAATTCCTGAGAAATGTAGACACCCGGAGTTGCAAATATGATCTCGCTCGAAAACAAATATGAAAAGGGTAACGCCTCTAAATTTTAATTATTGTCGCAACCTATCCGTCCCGATTGGATAGGCCAAGAGGTATTTGTCGAAAGATGTGAACGTGAATTGATTCGTTTGAAAGACAAACTAAATAGTTTATTAATCCAAAAACCGAGGTGCTTTCAGGCCTCATACCTCATGCGATGAGAATTATCTAAACTAAACATTCAATTGGAGTCGCCACTAGTTATGATCAAGAATTGGCTAGAAACCCTAATCGAGATGCGAGAATGTCATCTCGATATGTGCAAAAACCAAAAATTCAAAAAGATCGGGGATTTGATTACACTAGCGATCTAACTAGTGCCCCTTTCGGTACCTAAACTTGAAATATCGCTAACTAATGCACTAGGGCAGCCTATCGAGAAGCGTAGAGCTCGTCCTTACCATGCTAAAAAAAAAAAAAAAAACCAGCCAATGTATCAAAAGTGCGTAACCAGATAATCGGCATGAAAATAAATAACCGGCGAACTTAACATTATCTCTAAGAAAGAAAAGGCGATCAAAAGTCTTAAAGTAAAGCCCTAAAGGCTTGTTCAATTTTTTAGGAAATTTTTAAAGGTTTCCTCAATTTTTAACTGCTATGAACTAAGTCTAGAATGAGGTTAAATACTAAGATCTAATGAAATTAACCTAAAAAACAAATTTCTAAACACTTCATAATTTTCTGATTATTTTGGAATTTTTCTGATTATTTTATTTTATTTTTCTGAATTTTTTAATGTTTTTCAGACTTTTTAATTTTTTTGGATTTTTAAAAATTTTCGAATTTTCTTTGGAATTTTTAATTTTTTTATATGTTTATTAATAAAATAAGAATTCCGGATCGGGTCCCCTGACCCGATCCGCCCAGCTACCTTACCCAACTCTTTCTAACCTGCACGGGATCCCTTTTTCCTATTTCTTTTCCGATAATCTTTTTTATATTTTTTCCATCTTCTCTTTTTCCTTTTCTTTTTTTTGTTTCTTTTTCTTTTCCTATTTTTTTCTTTTTACTTTTCTTCTCCCCAAGAGCTCACCGAGAGCTCTTCACCAAGACCTTCATTCTCCATTGCCGGAGCAATTTTTCTCCAACCACCGGCGCTTACCGGCCAACGCCGACAATCATCACCATGAACTCAACCTTTGCCATTGTCCGACTAGTCCGACCGTCTATCTTACTCGTCGGCGGGCCATTCTCGACGACAACTTCCCTTGCCAAATCACAATTCCACTCATGCAAGGCAATCAAGCATGAAAACTAATGTAAATTAACTTGGTTAAAAATCCTGTTGAACATCCGTGATCGAGTGACATGCCTCCAGTTGTTTCTAGCCAATAGTCGCCATGAGAAGACCAAGTGATGCAGAGAACGTGGCAAATCAAAGAAAACGATGGCAACAAAACAAAAGAAAAGATTCAGATTCGGTAACAACGATACATGAAACGGAATCAGATTTATATGCTAAAAAACAACCGAAACAAGCGATCTGCATTTACATGCTTCGGATACGATGATATCATTGACAGTTTTTCAGTCGCACCTTTGAGGTGTTTTGTCAAACGCTATATGCGCAACAATAAGAATGGACTTTTTGGCAGAGAAATCTGAACCGTAATCTCATTTAATATCACAAGCCTTTGTAAATCATTTAGTTCAACCTCAAATCTCAAACGAGGTACTCACAAATCACAATAAAGAGATTTGGTCACTTGTTGAGAAAGAGGAAAATGATGTTAACCTGGTTTATCAATAATATCTTCTAGACCATGATAGATACTCAATTTTGAGATTGAAACTTTCACGACCGTCCATGAATAGACTCGCAACTAGCGACGGAAGTCTGTGGACGGGATCTAAACGCTTCCAGTTCTCGTCGCCGGAAAGCCGAAGGAACTCAAGAACTCTGCGGAGCTGCGGCCATGAACACTTCAGACGAACTTCGGACATGCCACAAACAGAGAGAGAGAGAGAGAGAGAGAGAGAGAGAGAGAGAGAGAGAGAGAGAGAGAGAGCGAGGGAGCCGGGAGGAGATCGATCGCTGGACGGCAACCCCTGCTGCTGTGCGTCCTCCGTTTTGCTCCTGTAAGCCCACGCCGCCCCCTGGTCCCCTCTGCCGTGAATGATAAAAAAGGGGGAAGAAAAACAGTTGCGGGCCGGGTCAAAGGGAAAAGAAAAGTGGGCCGGGCTGATCCAGCCCACTCGAACCGCGTCGGACTTGCCCGGATTTTTTTGATTTTTTTTAACAAGAAAAATGTGTCTAATAAACCTCATTAATGCAAATACACCTAATGCCTATATGCCATGTAATTTAATGAAAATATTTTTATTTATGAGTTAAAAATTAGCCCATAATTTTATATGCAATTAAACTTTAAATGGATAGTCAAAATTCATATGTCAATAGCTAATTTTTTTTTTTATCATCTACAAACTTCTAATTGCATTTCTAAAAAATTCCTTCATATTACCAACTTTAATTAGAGTGGCTTACCGGCTCTTCTCTATTTATATTATCGATTAGTTTTGAATTACCGACTCTTATTTGAATTATTTACCAATTTTGTTTTTTAATTACCCATTTTTATTATTTTTTATCAATTTTTCTTTCATCTTTTTTTTTATTAAGCCTTAAATTTACTAACTCTTATTTGTCAACATTTTCTTCGATTAAGTTTTCAATGGGTTACCAACTCTCATTTGAGTTAACTATCAAGTCCATTTGATTTTTCTTAGTTTTTTTTAACTTTTCCCATTGAGTTACTAAATCAAGAAAAAATTGGGAGGTCACCAAAGAAATATGGGTAATTTTCTATATAATTGGTAAATTTAAGATGTTGATAATTAAATAAAATTTTCCAAATAATAAGAGAATTGGTTTATCAGTTGTGAAAGAAATTGGTAATTAATGAAAAAGAAGAAGATGGTTACTAATTTCTTAGACCCGCAAGGAGCTTTCCAAGTTGGATGCTCGAAAGGTAATCTCCACCGTCAGTGTACCGCATGAAATGGAAAAGACTTTTAACACTTTTTCCCACCCATCAACGAAGAGGAAAAGTTTCAAACAGACAAAAACAAAAAGGAAAAGTTAAAGATCAGTCATAGAAGCAATTGCAAACGAACTATCATCGTACTTCTACAACCTTTCTTGATAGTTTAGAATAAATTATTATTGTCTTGCTTTAAGGTAGCCTCAATCTCTTCATGATCTTGACCGGGATCGAATTCACTAGACTAGAATAATGAAAAAATTAAAAAAAATTCATAAAGTTATCGCACATTTACCAATCTAATCCTAAACTTTTCAATTTTACCAATTGAGTTTATCCGGTTAATTTTTGCTAGAATTTGGTGAGGTGGATGTCAGTTGTTCTACGTGGCATGACCGGCATTGACGTAAATAATTTTTAATAATTTTATTTTCGAATTTCTTAGTATTTTTTTGAATGGTTTATTTTTATTTTGTGTTTTTTTCTTTGCCGTTGAGTAGGGATGAGCAGTTCCAAATTCTTTACAAATTCCACCTAGAACCTAGAATCTGGAACCTGTGACAGGGTAGATTTCGAGGTAGGTTCTAAGGTCTAACGGGTTTTTTTATATTTCATTTTTAGTTAATCAAGACGAAAATGAATGCAACAATATTGAACAAGCTTGTTATTCACTAAAGAGAATACAAAAAACTAATTTTTCTAGTATTACAGTTCAAATAAATACAATTAAATTGAGAAGTCATTGTGTGAATTAATACTGAGAGTGAGCGGTTCCATGGTCCATACAAATTCCACTTGGAACATACCCATGAGAATATTTTCCTTTATTTTTGGAACCCACAACCTACCATATCATAGGTTCTAAGGTCATTGCTAAGGTCTACCCATGTTTTACCTGATTATCAATTGAACAATTGTAGTGAATCTTCACCTTTAATGACCACCACTTGTTGCTATGATCCATTGACCATAGCTTATATTTAGACACACGAAGCATATGAAAACATTAACAAGTCATAAAATAAAAACTCAAACTAGTGGTTCCAGATTATATACTTATTATCTAACGCTATGAAATATCGCAGGATCACGTGAAGACATAGACCAAGAAAGAACACAAAAAAAACTTATTTAGGTTTTAGGTTTCAGGTTTTGTCTACCTAGAACCTAGAACTTACTCGTCGAAATAGATTCCCTAATTTTTGGGATTAGGAACCTATCTTGCATACCTTGAAAACTGAAATCTATAGGTTCCCATCGGTCAAGTTCCAGGTTCTACTCTAAAACCATGCTCACCCCTATCGATGAGGGCCACCAGTGGTGATATGATATTTATTGTATGATGGATAGATTGAATTTCTTCTTCTTTTTTCCTTTCTACCAAATGCTCATGTTTGTGAGTTTGTGACATAATGTTTATTAATCAAAATAATATGATTATAAAAAAAAAATCAAAACAATAAGGTTGTGTATAGTCTGTGAGCTAGTGTGCTCTTTTGTCTTCTTTGAATTATTTGTTTCGTGTGTTTTTGACAAAACGGAAAACAAGAAAACGATTTAACCAGAAGCATTGTAGGCGATCCATCTTTGAAGAATGTTGTAGAGGATCATGAGAGATTTTAGAGGACAATTAATTCGATCTCTCAAATAAATCTTTATCTTTGGCTCGGACAACACTTCGATCGGCACACATCTATTCAAGTTTATATGATTTTTCTGAATGAGAGAAACATCAAAACGATCATGTGATTGCTTGATATTTGGAACCATTAGCTCTAGCTTTAACTTGAGCATCGATGCGATCACAAACATCAGCTAGGCCAAGTCACGTAGCCCAAAAAAGAAAATTATATAAAAATCTTTTATATTTTGCAATTTTATATAAATAGTTAGACCTAATTGTCAAACACTTTCCTTACATAGATTGAAGACCTAGCTGATAGCATTTAAGTATGATATTCCAGAATTATCTATGCCAAAAATCACAGACTAATTTGCTTAATCGAATGGTGAGATGGCGCGATCAAAACCTATTAATAATGGAAGGAGAAGGGCTAAGCACATGCTTTTCGAAAAAATTAGTTTTAGATAAATGCGTCGTGAGTATAACGGTTTAGTATTTTTTGTGAGACAATATTAATATTAGATAAATGTGCCATGCCAGTATCGATTTGGAATATCTAGCTAGATTAACTGAACAATAGACAAATAGTCGTTAGGAACTAATTTATTAGAGCCCACGAGGAAATTTCCAAGAACGATGCTCAAAAGGTTATCTCCATGGTTGGTACACCATGTGAAGTGGAAACGACTAACACTATTTGCCCAGACATCAACAAAAACAAAAAGTTTAAGATCAGTCATGAAAGGAATCTCAAATGACCTTGCTTTTTTCTCATCTATTATCATGTTTCTATGACCTTTCATGGAAGACTATAATAAACTATTCCTTTAATAATTTCGGATACATGCTTGACATGCACATTGTATAGCCAAACGGAGGAATGAATGGGAAAATCAAAGAGGAATAACTCCGAGATGGTTTGTCATTTATTATGAAACTTCATTATTAAGGGAATGTAGGGTCTTGAGTTGTTGCACTTCGTGTCTTCTTATGATTATCTGTTTCATGTGTTCTTTGGAAAAGAGAAGACGAGGAAACAAGACAACACATATAACCAGCACCACTTGTAAGCGATGCATCTTTGTAGACGATCACATTTAATCCAATCTCCCAAATCAAACACTCTTTGACTTGGACAACATTCGATCAATACACATCTATTCAAAGTTTATATCATTATTTCGGGAAAAGAACACAACAAGTGTCAAAAGTTATGTACGGCGCTCACTTTAGTACAAAAAACTTTTTTTTTGGATTACTTCAGTGCTAAAATTTTTAAAAAACGATCACTTAAATGTCAACTCCGGCCAGTTTAGCCAGAAATTCAAAGTGGCAATTTTTTTTACTAATTTCTAAAGCTGACGTGGCTCGTCGGATGCTTAGTTAACATGTACAATCAGCATGTAGATTTTTTATGATTTTTTTTCTTTTCTTTTTTTCTTCTCTTTCTTCTTCTTCTTCAACCTCTGGTGATTGAAGGCTGGCCACTAACCGCCTGGCCTCACTCGAACAAGGCTGTCGTTGCCCGCCACAGGTGAGGCCCGGCAAACCCTCACCTGGGCGAGGGTCGGTGAACCCCGGCGAGGGTCAGCGAACCCCGGCGAGAGTCGACCTCGCCTCGCCTAGGCGAAGGCGAGCCCCGACAAGGGCTCCCCTCGCCAGATCCGGCGAAGCTGTTGTGGCCTGGGCGATAGCCGGTCTCGCTGGATCTAGTGAGGGATCCTAGGCGAGGCTGACCCTCACTAGGGCTCGCCTACCCTTGCCCAGACCAGGGTCAGTTGAGCCTTGCCTATGGCAGGTGATGGCGGCCTCATCAGGGCGATGCCAAGAGGCCGGTGGCCGACCTCCAATTACCGGCGGTGACCAGAGGTAGAAGAACAAGAAAGAGAAGCAAAAATGAAAAGAAGGAAAAACAATTAAAAAAATTTTAAAAATCCAAATATATATGTGGAAATGCCACATAGACTTACTTTTTTTTTTTTAAAATGCAACTCAGATTAAAATTTTCATTATAAATGCCACGTATTAATTTGGCCAGAATTTCTCGCCGTTGGTACTTAAATGATCATTTTTCCTCCGATTTGGCACATAAGTGAGCCGGCAAAAATTTTTGGCACTAAAGTGAGTGCTGTACACAAGTTTTGGCACTTCAAATGTCCTTTTCCTGATTATTTTTGAGTTGTGAAAACATAAAAACTCTCATGTGACTGTTTCATATTCAGAGTCATCAACTCTTGCTTTCAATGGTCCCATCCAACTCAAACATCGCCGCGATCACAAGCATCAGCTAGTCTTGGTTGCCTACAAATATATATATAGACACACATGTAAATACTCTATACTATTTTACAATATATTATAACATTATACCGCCTATTCAAGAAACCACACGCGCCTTGGACTATAGTTGGACCACTTAAGATGGTTCGTATTATTGACAGAGCAACATCCATTTTCCCCGAGAACAGACCAACATGGCAAAGTTGGGGGGAAATTGCCTCCACTATCTTGTAAAGAATCTATATTACGTCACTTTTCAAAATAATTTTCAATAGTGGCCCCACAAATTTAATGAGAAATTACTTTAATTAGTTATTTTCCTCACATTTTCATTATTTTTCCTCCATGATTGGGTACTGCAGTAAATAAATATATACATAACTTATAAAGGTTTAAGTGCAAACTAAAAGCAAAATCTATTGAAATTTTATCAATCATTCTATTTCAAAGCACAGAACTATTATATTTACTATTTGAATCGATACATTGCATTCACTTTTTATTTTCTATTAGGTTTTCCCACTAATAAAAATTTCATGAATCTGTCCCTGATTTTCCCCAGTGTAAACACGAATACAAGGTAGCCAAGATAAATCCAAGGAAATCTCAGTTCTAGCAGAAATAATAATACACAAAACTAACCTAAAACTCTAAAGGCCAAAATATATTAGAAATTGGACTAAAACGAAAGAGTGACGGTCTAAATAGAATTCAACCCGGTCCATGAATGCCTCTGGCCGGTTTAGTCCACTGATTAGCGAGCTGGTTGACGGAGTGGATTTTTGGAGCAGTCGCGACATGGCACTATATGGGGCTGACATGGCACTAATACGTATCGGCTCTGACCATACTATAGTCAAATTAGAGACTAACTAGTGGCACATAGGGACATAAATCGAGGTGAGGTAGGTTGTCGCGTGAAATTGGATCGAGATTGATAGATCATCTATGACATTGCGTGTGTGGGTGCGTCAAGTATTGGACTGTGATTGCTAGTGTTTGGCTTTCTAGTGGTGGGCAATTTATGCCAAGGAACAGGGATTGTATACACTGTGCCGTTGGCACATATTTGGATGGGAGTCATATTCGCCCACGCATGGATGTGTTCTGGCGCAAGGACATTCCTGGCAGCCAATGGAGCTAGATCACAACTGTTGGAAAGTATCTAAAGTATTTTGATGATAGCAAAACTTAAATCCAAGTATTTAATAAGTTCATTCAATTGTGCAGAGGATCATATCGAAACTATGCAAGCTTTATATATTGACTAGCCATCTTGTAATGCCAACATCAGCACATTCTGCAGCACATATTGCAGTTAGACAAAATTTATTCAACTAAAAAGAAATACATACTTTTAAACATTTACGAATTAGTTTATTCATTAATATTGACCAAATATATATAACATGCAAATGTAAATGTTACGTTTCTATCAGACTACGAACTGATAACTCTTTGTTCCCGTTTTAAAGCTCATATTCTCTCCTAAGTTGAACACTAAGTAATAATAGTGCATCTTTATTTATGGTGAACTTTTTATATTGCTTCTATGGTACTTGTAGTTTGATAAGCTTAGATTTCTTTGAACTATTAGAGTTATATAATATCTATGTGTTTTTAATATTATTTGCATATTTGACGAAATGTATTTAGAGCAATGAATGATTTGTTTATGCATATGATCCGGTCTTTTGGCTATCTTCTTTGAGGATTATTTTTGGTTCCAATCTTTGAGGATTGTTAGGTATCGAGTTTCACCTTATGCAATTATAACCTGAAATTAATTGATCAAGGGAAGACTTCTGTTTGGTCTCTATGCATCGTGCATCGGACGCACTAATAATATTTCTCTTGACTTCGGAAAAAAGATTATCAACTAATACTCAATCGTAATTCCTAAATTTGTCATTTAGGATCAAGTTTTACATAAATGTTCAGTTATTCCTTTATTACTTAATAGTTTTTTTTTGCTTTAAGATAATTTTGGCTAATTAAAACGGTTAAACCTTCGTTTGGTCTTGATTCGAGTAAAAGTAACCCCTCAATTTTTTGTTTTCTGTTAATTTTGGATCTCAAATCTGCATTTGATAGGATGAAAAAGGAAACTATAATAGAAGAACGTGCACTTGATTGGCATTAAGATTTCTGATGAAAAAAAATGCAAAGGCCATTCCAATGTCGACAAGGGATCTTGTACCATAACCATTACCAAGAACAATCAGTGTGAAGCCAGCAAACGATGATTTCAGTCAAACGAGAACAAGCTCTGTAACTTAATCGGTCGCACAAAGGTTACAAGCTCAGTCACTTTTGATTTATTCGGAGAACTGATTCATATGAACTTATATGCAATAAAGAAGCTAGCGAACGAATAACAGGAACGAAAATAGCATACGCACAAGTGTGGACTTCACTCAGACAATTACCCAAACATCTAGCAAGCACTCCAAGCAAGCAGTCCGAATGTAAATCTTATTGAGTAAAACTACATCCAAAGCATCATATAAAACTTGAAACACGTACACAATCATTGGAATAGCCTCGAACAAAGTTCAAATCTTATATAATCAAGTTCGCGAATTCAAAGTCTCTATTTCAAAGGAAACATAGCGTACACTCTGCCTTATCAGTGAAACGAATCCAAGCAACGATTGGGGACCAAAACCGTTAAGGAACTTCTGGAAGCTTTCTCAGTGAAGATCAGAGCTGGTAGTGGAGACTCGAACACGAATTAGATTCTTCGGACTCTTTGATCTTAAGATAGAGTCGAATAGGATAAATTCAGTGCGACGGTGAAATGACACGGTGTTAGCCACAGCCATTGGAATTATAAGCCAAAAGATATAAAAATTGGGATTCGAATCCACAAATCTCTCCTCAAGAGAGGATTGTCACACATCCGATGTGCATGTTGTCGAGCTCGCAGTGGCCAGCTATGGAGCTTGACGGTGGTGGACAGTAGTCGAACAGTGAATTCAAGGCGACGGAGAACGAAATCTAGAGGAAAAATTGGTTCCTCCACCTAGGGTATTCTCTCGTGGGCGTATTCATGGACTTTCCATCATGGACTTTACAATTTGGACGGCGACCGAATTATTAATTTTTGTGTATTTTCATTTGGTTTCATTTATTCATACATTTAATAAAAGCTACCTAAATGGCCGATTTTGCTTGAAATGTGAATAAAAATAAGGTGTCTAACAACCATCGTAAAATGAGTCCCTAAAATTTTGATGACAAATTCCTTCAAGCTTAAAAAATTCAGGATTTACTGATCTTACAAGCTTTTTCAAGTGCTAGATCAGGTAAGCATCGCATCATTTATTCTTCAGCTTCCTCAAGTGGGTTAGATCAGGTAAGCTTCGCAGGGGACTGCACCATCTGATCGAACGAGTTTCTAGTGATTCCAGTTCGTCAAGACCTTCAATCTCAACTAGTTTCGGACAGTTCTGTAGTGTAAAGTCCTTGAGGTTTTTAAGTTGGATAAGTCGGGCAATGTCTGAAGGGAGCCACAGTCCTCGAAGTGCAATAGTCGTAGATTCTCCGGTCTTTCAAGCTCACTGAACTTGCTAAACTGGCACTTGAGAACTCTGAAGCAATGCAACGATGTTAAACCCTCAAGGCCTTGAATATCAAAATGTTGTCCCTCGAGAGTTAGCTCCGACAATTTCTCCAAGTTACAAAGGTCAACAACATCACGAAGATTGCAATTTTCAACGGTAAGTTTCCTCAAACTAGAGGGAAGCTGTCCGATGTGGTGCGGGTTCTCGCAGATTTTGAGTCGTGGATTCTCTGGTCTTTCAAGCCCACTGAACTTGCTTGACCAGCAATGGCGCACTCTCAAGCATTGTAACGATGTTAAACCTTCAAGGCACTGAATATCAAAACGCTGCCCTTGAGAGTTAGCTCCAACAATTTCTCCAAGTTGGAAAGGTCAACGACTTCAAGAAGATAACAATTTTCAACTGCAAGTTTCCTCAAACTAGAGGGAAGTTGTCCAATGTGGCGCAAGTTCTTGCAATTCGAGTTCTTTTAGACAACAAAGGCAATCCAAATAGGAGCTTATACCGGTGATACTTGGAAGTTCCAACTTACAACATGGGCTGCACGTGCTCACGTTTGTATAACTGGAGGCTGTTATGTAACAGTCCGGATTTTGATCCAATTTTTGGGGTTTATAAAATGCATAATTTGTCAGTGTGCTTATAGTAAAATCTCGCCCGAGAGCTGATCACTCTCGGTTATTATTTTAAACTAGAGATTTCGCTAGAATCGCACTCGATCGAATTTCGTCGTTATTTGGACCCGAACTTTGCAATCGATTTCGGGTGTTTTGGGGACGCAATAAATTGGGCCGGTGTCGTTATTCAGGTTTGCGGTATCGAGATTGTCGGGAATAATGAAAAGTTTGGGTTTTCGGACCGGTGCAAATTTGGACTAGTAGACCCTCGTTAAATTTTGGTCAAATTAATTTGGCTTTGTCCTTTTTAAGCGAGGTTCTACTTTGGACCTAGAGACCACTTTCCATTTTTAAATTGACTCCGGTTTGCGCTTAATATTTAAATTCCTATAAATTTTCAAAATATTTTTCTCTCTGGTGGATTTGATTAGGGACTTGGATTGTGATCGATTAAGTGGATTTTTCTGATTAATTGATGGAGGATTATTGGCCCGAGAGGCGAGGAATGGGCTAGTCGGTTTGGACTAAATTGGGCGGTCGGGATTGTTTGGATTTAATATGTGGAGTATAGTGCTACGTGATTTTGATTTTGTGATGGCCAACTAAAACGATAATTGGGGAGTATGATTGAGCATTTGGGCGATAATTATTGGCCTAGAAATTACGGTTTGATGGTCGCCCACGACGGGACTAAATTTGGGCGCGGTGCGATTAATTTGAGGTTTAAGAGTGTGATCATCGGAATTGATTGGTTTGTGTAATTGATTGCCCAATTAAGCCTTGATTGTGGTTGAATTGATGATGCTCTGTCGCATGTCTAGCGGGACTAGGAATGGATTAGCTTGACTGGCTTCGGGTGAATAAATTTCATGCTGATCCAATTGGATGATTTATATGTATAAATTACGTGTTGAATTTGTGCCATGACTGTATTGGATGATCTGATTCATTGGGCTCCTGATTAATTGAATTGAATGCCAATTCGCGAAATTTGTGAGTGCCCAAGTGTGGGCCATATGGCCATGGTTGTGTATCATGAGCATTAGCATGGCATGTGCATTTGTAAGTGCCCTTGTGATATGTGCATTGTGATCACTTAAAATGCCCCGATCGTTTTTACGCCGGGTTCGGATAACAACGAATTGTGTGATCACCTAAGGACCCACGGTCGCGGACCTTCGGCCGATCACCGTCCTCATGCACTTTGGAGCGGGGCGATGCGGTACATCCGGAAGGCGACTATCCTCATGCACTTTGAAGCGAGCTTTGGTTCGCAAGGAGATCGGTGTTGCGCCTCATGCACTTTGAAGCAGGCTAGAGACACTGGGCCAGATCGGTTGCTGCGCCTCATGCACTTTGAAGCAGGCTAGACGCACGGGCCGTGAAAAATTGATGACTCGAGTCGTGTTAATAATAATTTGGGGCAGTGTGCTAGTGTGTCAGTGTGGGCCAGTGGGCCGGGAATTGCACGTGTCAAGTCCATGACATTTGCATACATGATCATACATTGACTGGCATGCAGAATGTGAGAATCGGTGCATAAAGCGTGTGATTGGCATATGTGTGATTATGAGTGCCACTTAAGTACTTGTGATTACTATATATGGATATGCCTAACCGCGGGGTCTAGTGAGATTAGATTTAGGCCGAGGGCCCCGAGTCGATTATGTGTGTATTTGTCTTTGTCTGTCTAGTACTTGTCGGGAGGTGCATATTAGCCTAGTTTAGGTTTAGGGAATTACTCTTCGAGATTTATTCTCACGGTTGTTGTAAAACCGATATTTTCGGATCCGGCCTTGAGGAGGACGGGTGTCCCGACACATTTTTGGGAGAAGACCCAGGTTAATTGTAGTACACGAACCCCGAGCCACTTACCCTTTTTTGTCAAGAGTGGCCTTGAACCGCTTTTTGATTTTTGGTAGTGGGGCTGTAATTGAATATTGTATATGAATTCGATTACTAGTACAAGTGTTGATTTTGGTGGTTACCCTTGGTTATACGTTTATATATGTACGGGTAGTTTTAATTGCTTCCGCATGTCTTTGTATATCTACGTGTTGGGTGTTGGGTCGTGACGTCGTCACGGGACGTCTTGCACGAATCGACCTCTGCGAGGGGATGTGGCGCTAATAGGGAGTCTTGGGGCGTGACATGTTATAAAAGATAATTCTAGATTTCTTAGACCCACAAGGTTGGAGATCTCTAGAGCTTTTCCTGCAGCTCTTGAGGATAGACATAGACTTCCAAACTCTGGGGAAGCTCTGCTACATTCTCCACACGAATTCCTTTTAATTTCAAAATCTTCAAGGAAGGTAGTCTCTCTATATCTCCAGGAATCATTTCTTGCTGATTGCAATCCTCTCCATAAATCTCTTCAAGTTTCTCCAACTCCCCAATTACCTCGGGTAACTTTTTCATGCCACTTTTGTTCATCTTCAACACTTTCAAGCTCTTTAGATTGACAATGGTATTTGGAAACTTTATAATGCCTATACATGAGACATTCAACTCAACTAAAGATTTCAGGCTTCCAATCGAGTGGGGAAGTGTCGTTAACTCAGACTCTCCACATATAACCAAGTGCTCAAGATTTATGAGTGCTCCAATGGAAGTTGGGACTTCTCTAATGCTTATGCTATATCCAAAGTCGTCATCGATGATTTTATCCATGAGTAGCTCAATCAAAGCTTGCAAAGAATCTAATTCAATAGGCAACGTTTGGAGATGAAAACATCTATTTAGATTTAAGTGCTTCATATGACCGATAGATTTATCAATACTTACCAAATTCTTACAATCGTCTAGAATTAAAACTTCCAAGGATAAATATGTGAAGAGGTCAGGAATTGTGTCTAACCCATGGCAATATGATAGATTAAGCATATTCAATCTCGTAGCCACCTGTCAAATGATTATGTATGTTCAACGAGTTTGATTTACAAAATTTTTACAAGATATAAACAAATTTATCGATTAGGGAAACATTCCACAATAGTAACTTTATAAATACTTTGTGTATATCCATTAGTAACGATCCCCGCTATTCTATAAACAACCATATATAATTTGACATCCAAAAGTGATAACATATTGATGGGTGTTTAGTAGAAATATCTTATTTTATCAAGGGGTAGCTTTTTAAGAATTATATCACTAGTTCCTCATAATAGGATTTTGTTAAAGAGCCATGTTTGTTAATAGAAACAAAAAATTAGTTTAACATATGTTTATTATAAAGAACTTTTGTTACCTTCGACCAATTATGGTCTATCATTAGTGTAAAGAACTTTTTAAATATTCACCGTTGGAGGAGCAACATATTTAATTGGAGAATATATTATATATTTGCTGATTTTTTATACATCCTTTTTGGTACTTTTAAAATTTAAATTGAGGTAATTTCTTTTATTGGTATTGGAAATGTATAACTTCAGCATGTTAAAATATATGTTATATCGATTTTTGTGAACATATTATATCGTCAATTGATATTATCTTCGCCAGTCTCTACATACAAAATTTACAATAAATCTACCCGTTTTACTCTACACGGGGTTGGTAACTTTACGTATTCACAATATCTCATTCAAAACAAATAAATAGATATTCCTTATAATATGTTTGGTTATGTTCTTGGTTGCTTTGGGTTGGTGATTTAGAATTTATTTGTGAAATCACATATATTAAATCAATAATAACATGAAGGATCCCATATTTAATAAAAACATATATATTTTCCCTTACCAAAAAAAAAAAGAGACAATGCGTTGAAGATAACAATATTTCTTCACTTGGACGTTTAACGAGGGCTCTTTAACCAAATCCTATTACGAGAAACTAGTAATATAATTCTTCAAAAGCCACCGCCCTTAATAAAATAAGATATTTCTTCTAAACACCCAACAATAGGTCAACACTTTTGGATGTCAAATTATATAGGTTGTTAATAGAATAACGAGACCACAACCAATGAATATACACAAAGTATTTATAAAGTTAATATTGTACATGTTTCCCTAGTCGATATATTTATTTAAATCTTGTAAAAATTTTGTAAATTAAACTCGTTGAACATACATAATCATTTGATAGGTGGCTACGAGATTGAATGTGCTTAATTTGTCATATTGCCATGGGTTAGACACAATTCTCGACCTTTTTCAAGATATTTATCCTTAGAAATTTTAATTTAGAGGATTGTAGGAATTTGGTAAGCATTGATAAATTTATCGGTCATTTGAAAAATTTGAAACACTTGAATCTAAATAGATGTTTTCATAACTAAACGTTGCCTATTAAATTAGATTCTTTGCAAGCTTTGACTAAGCTACTCATGGATAAAATCGCCGATGACAACTTTGGATATGGCATAAGCATTAGAGAAGTCTCAACTTCTATTAGAGCACTCATAAATCTTGAGCGCTTGGTCATATGTGGAGAGTGTGAGCTAACGACAATTCCCCACTTGATTGGAAACTTCAAATCTTTAGTTGAGTTGAATTTATCATATACAGGTATTACAGAGTTTCCAGATACCATTGTCAATCTAAAGAGCTTGAAAGTGTTGAAGATGAACAGAAGTGGCATGAAAAAGTTACTCGAGGCAATTAGGGAGTTGGAGAAACTTGAAGAGATTTCTGGAGAGAATTGCAATCAGCAAGAGATGATTCCTGGAGATATCGAGAGACTACCTTCCTTGAAGATTTTGAAATTAACAGGAATTCATGTGGAGAATGTACCAGAGCTTCTCCAGAGTTTGGAAGTCTATGCCTGTCCTCAAGAGCTGCAGGAAAAGCTTTAGAGATCTCCAACCTTGTGAATCTAAGAAATCTAGAATAATCTTTAATAACAGCCTTCAGTTATACAAAAAATTAGTTTAACATATGTTTATTATATCTCTTTTGGTAGCTAAATTGTAGTTGCACCATGCTATAATTGTATTGTAAAGTACTATACGACAATGTATATTTTAAAGCCATAGCACATCAAAGCTGGGTGAGGCAGTTTTCTAAAAGCTTCAATAAGGTTCTATAGCTTTGAATTAGCTGCAATTGTGAGGTATTTTCCAAACACCTTATAAAGCTGCAACATACCTTTTTATGGCTGAAGTTATTGCTGGAAAGCTTTACCAAACAGTCTCAACAAGCTTCCACGGTGAATTCACATAAGTAGTATGTTTATACATATTTATAATAAAAGAAGTGGGTGGAGTGGAGTTTTGTGATTGAGTCACACTGTGGCAAATTTTTATTCCCTATTTCCCCAAACATGAGATGTTGTGATCGTTTGAGTGTCTCGTATACAAATTTTTCTGGTCAGACACCGCAACTTTTTCAAAAATAAATTTCTATAGACCAGTTAAAAGTTGATTCTATCCAAGAACCAACATGCTCGGGTTGATTCCCGTGGAAAAAATTTTGTGAGGCCCAGCCCGAATCCAATCTACTCGTGTTATGAAGCTTCACGTTCAGACTTGTCGAAAAACATTATTCAATGGGTCCATTCAAGTTTCGCTTCAAATCCGAAAGCCATAAACCTACCCCTTTGTAATTGGAAAAAACCTATGAATTAAATCAGATCTGAAAGTGGAAAAGGAAACAGATGTGGGGAAAGAGCAATATCTGAAAGAGGATGAGGAAGTAGGGCACCAAAATAGATGAAAATGTTTACAATCTGCAAGTGTAGTCCTCCCACCAGCCGCAGAGAGACATTAGGAACACATAGATCTACTTATATGAGGTCGCCTTGCCATGATGATCCGTCTCGTGATTTTCCACAATTGATCATGGACTGTTTGAAGAGAGAGAGAGAGAGAGAGAGAGAGAGAGAGCAGCCACACATGCTGCCAGGAAGATCGGCGGAGTATGGCACCATTAGAGCAAGCCAACGACCACTATTCTTCTACTCTCTCTCCCCCTTTTGGCCAATTACAAGCAGAGAAGCTGCTTGCTTCGTTCTATCCTTCTTTCACATTTCTTTTTAAGTTTTTCCACAGTAGATATTAGTATATTACAGTGTGTAAAAGTGAAAAGTCTAAATAAAAAATTTGGCTATTCAAATTATAATCAGTATTCAAGCAGAAGAAGCAGAGAGAAAATGGAAGATGGAGTTGATGAGTTAACATACCCGGTGTTTTTGGTGTCCCGTCACTTGATTTTAGTAACTTCCTTGAGCGCCTCCTCCCAGTCCTGCACGGTTTCATCCGCACGTTCTCTTTTATGCTGAGTCAATGCATCCCTATATGCTCCAGTTTGAAGCTTCACAACAGAAGGTTCCACGTCATAGAAAATGGGCATAACCTCCAGTCCATGGGTTCTCCTACGCTTCATCATGTCTTCCAGCTCGCATAGGCGCCTCCTACTGGAGGCATAGCCTGTGGAGAAGATGGGAATGCAGACTTTCGAGTCATCGATGGCCTGGTAAATCTCAGGACCGATCTTGTCACCGACGTCAATTCCCTTCTTGTCTATGCAAACACGGATACCCTTATCTAGCAGGGCATAATAGAGGGTATCCATGATGTTCAAGCAAGTATCCAGTCCTCGAAAGCTCAAGAACACATCAAACAGAGGTCCCGATGTGTCATTGGTGGTGGACCCCGTTTCTGAACTAGTCCGTGTCATCGTAGCTACGTCTACTGCCATCAAAGATTTCACAAAAGATTTTACAGACTTGGGTGGGATGATGAGCCCACTAGAGGTTCAACATTCAGAGTCAAGTCGAGTAGAAGACGAAGCCTAAGTAAACTGAAAATATGGGGGCAACTTTGGTCAGTCCTCATCAATTTATCCTGTCCACACCCATAAACTTAAGGAACAACATACAACACATGTACTTAATCAAACAAACAAACAACAAAAAAGGTGAGGCTCCGGAACTTTCAGAAGACAAAAGCTGGTGCACAAAAAGGTCTAGAGGCCGGAGGGTGTGACCCAACAAGCATTGATGAGAAATTTTCTCATGACGGAAAAAAAAAAACAAAACGTCGGGGTCCAGTTACACAAGATGGTGATTGAGAGTAGGAAAGTATCTATGAACACTAGATAATAGAGTTAAACTGTTGAACAAACTTAAATGAAAGCCACGACAAATCAACAGCGAGTACTCGTTGTTTCGAATTTCCACAAATCGAGGCTCGGATGCTGCGAACCCCACGACGAATCCTCTCGGAGAAATGAGGAACGGGGAGGTGAGGGAATCTTCGGTCAGGATCGGGGGAGAGAATTTGCCCGGGGGAGGGAGGATATGGAAATCTAGGTCGGGAAGGGTTTTGAGAACTCACCGACGACCCCCGATCCTCCCGAGCCAAGCGTCACGGATGAGCGAGCTGAGCGAACCGGAGTTTCCGCGGCGAGAGCTGCCGGAGATCTGATCGAAGGAAAGGAAAGAGAGAGAGAGAGAGAGAGAGAGAGAGAGAGAGAGAGAGTGAGAGGGAGGGAGGACTGTTGCAGTTGCAGAGACGAGAGACAGATACGGTCAACAGAGTACTTGATGGAGATAGAGGTGTGAGGAAGAAGATGGCTTCTTAAAAGCTTCAAAAAATTGATTGAGAAAGAGGAATAATAAAAAGGACGGGTAGAAAATAAAAACGAAAATGAGTATTTTAAGAGAAAAATATATATGGCCAAACAAAGGAATTTTTACTATACCACGTGGCATAATAAAATACGTCATATATAATTTCTCAAATTAATTTGATTGATTTATTTATATATTTATTTCTGAATTTGTATCAAATGAGTTTGATTAAAGTAATTTAAAAAATATTAATTTATCATGTATATATAAAAATATACATTTAATATATAACATGTCTTAACGTGTTTGAATTATCTACTTTTTGAAAAATGACGTATAGGCATGTCGTGTCGTATCACATGTCAGTATTACAAAGCCAACAAGTTAGTTCAACAAAATCCGTAAACAAGATGAGTCAACAAAAATCTCTAAAATGGCAAGTTGTTCAGGGTGCGAATGGTAACCATTTTGCTTCAGAAATCAAATTCTTGCCAGAAATTGATTTCTGGAATTTTTGCTAGAAATTGATTTTTGGAGAAGAAATTTGTTTGATAAAACATGACTAATTCTACTCCAAAAATTAATTTCTGGAAGAGAAATCTGTACAATAAAACAGGAGGAAATTTTCCTGTGGAGAAAGTCTTAACTGGCTTAAGTAGCTATCTACATTTGTGAAGATTTGTCTTCTCAGCTTCACAAATATGTCTATATTTAATGTCGAGGCTAAATACATCTTGGAGGCATATCACTTTGTTTCTAAGAAACATGCCTTAGCAAGGTTTGTTGAATTTGGTTCCTTGTGTTCTTGAAATCTAATGCAAGAAACAACAATTGAAAGTTAAGTTATGAACGGATAATCACCAAATATTATTAAGTATTTTAAGCCTTGCGCATGATCTCCAGTAGGTATGCCTTTGCCATCCTAGATTGCAATGCCGGGATAATAAACTTCGTATATGAAGAAGATAAAACTTGATCAAATAGATCAGAGAAAGAAAATACAGTTATATGGTAAGGGCTTAAATTATGTGATTCTTATTATCTCATTTTCCTGTTACTTTAGACGCTGTGAGGGCTTTGTGTGGGAAATTTTTTGCTTCTGCTCGCATATCCTTTCTACTGAATTCTCCAAGAATAGTCAATAGAGGGAAGATTAACTAAGTTGAGTTGGTAATTGAACTCAGACCATTCTCCAAAACTTCAGCAAATAATTAAGGGAAAAAGAAAGGTAATGATAAACTTGAGATTCGCATGTGCAAAATAAACAGATTTATGGTACTTTTAAGTAGCAGATGGCAGATCCAAGCATTTGAAAGTCTCAACAGCCGAAGATGGCAAATTTATTAGAATTTTTTTTGTCATTCACAAGCCCGACAAGAGAAAGTGCAAGACCCAACGAGAGACTAAGAGTACTAGCACCCCAATTCGCCGGTCCCCTCTTCGAAAAATGTGTCCTCAAATCAAGAAAAGCTTTCTAGCTTCAGTTGCTCTAACATTGTTTCCAACAGTCCCTCGCTTTGCACATCTTACCTGCTCAAAATTGATAAAAATAATAAAAAATTGACATTACTCTAAATTCAACAGCAGAGAAACGCGAATAACACACCAATTACAGCAACTTTAGACCATTCAATTCCCCCGAAGAGACATTACATGAAAGCAAAGGAAACGATTGTCGCGACCTCCCCGAAACGGCCCCGAGGCCTACGAGGTTTGGCCAATGGATTACTAGGCTGAACCTAGCTCGAGCCCTCCCAAGCCCATACCAATTCGCGACTTAAATTTAAATCATTGACATGCAAATCAATTTCATTTAGGAGTAGCTACTAATCGGTTTTTGATAGGTTAATTAGACACCTAAGCGAAGCACGGGAGAAGAACTTCACTTCTACGAACTAGAGATTCAACGGGTACGGGGACTCGATTACACTAATCGATTGATTAGTGCCCTTTCGGTACCTAATCTTGTTCAACTCACCACCTAACGTACTCTTGCAAATCGGGAGTCTCAAAATTCCATTTCTAGCTAAGCTAAGGGGAACAACAATCAATATCCAAACCTAGACATGCATAATCACCTACATGCGAGGTTAAATTAAATCGCAATTCAAAATGTGTGAACAGGTAGCGTGCAATCAAATATGACATTAATCACACAATAGGGCAAGAAAACTCAATTCCAAGACCCAAATGAAAATTCTGATTTTTGATTTTTTTTTATTTCTTAATAATTTTTTTTAAAAAAATAATTTTAATTTTAATTTTTAAAAAAAATTCGAAATTTTCTTGAAAATTTTTGAAAATTTTTTGGAATTTTTTGGAATTTTTGAAATTTTTTTTTAAAAAAAAGAAACAATAAAATAAAATAAAATAAAATTCGAGCCTTTAAAAAATTAATTTTTTAAATATTTAAATATTAAAATATTAAAATAAATCGGATCCGGCCGGATCTCCACATCCGACCGAAGTGCCGAACCCCGCCGAACACGCCGGCCGGGTCATGACCGGACCGGGTTCATTTATTGAGCCGGTCCGGCGCTAACAAAAAGAAAGGGCCTAGCCCAAAGTTATTTTTTTTTAAAACACCAAAGCCCAACGAGGAAATAGAAACCCTAAACCCTAAATTCACCCGGCCCACTACCTATTCCAGCCCAAATCAAATAAAAAACCAAATAAGCCTAAAATTGGCCCAAATACCCAACAAAAAAAAAAAAACTACCCGGATGTACCCACTCTTGAGCCGGTTCGAGACCCGATTAAAGCGAAACCCTACCAGTCACAACCCGACTCTCAGGCGACTCATGGAACCCCCAAACGCCCGCCGCCCGACCCGATTCGCGGCCTCGCATGGATGCCTGCACTTTCGGGGCTACGAACACAGCCGGCCGCCGAGCCAAAGTCCGACAACCGTGGAGGGAAACTCGGCCCTGGTGGGCCGGGACCTGTCCCGTTCGCGCACGCCAGCCTGGCCAGCCCGCGTCACTACGGCTTTCGAGACACCATCCGACGGGGGAGCTTCCCCCACGCTCAACGACGCACTCGAGACACCTCACACGAGACACCACACACGAGACACCACGAAGAGGGAGACTCTGGAACGGCTCACATGCCAGGAAGAGAAACACCCAAATGAAGCAGAGGGCGTAAACCGATATCATTTGGGCATAACGTCGAGCAGCTGGTGCGCGCGACAAAAAAACAAAGGATTTCGGGCTCGATCGAGACTCAAGCGCGATCTCGGTGACTTTCACACCCACAAAACCAGTAGTAGGTCACCACGGGAATCACAAGAAGCCTGACGTCGCAGCTCCGTAAAGGAACCCTAACAAACAGTGGAAACGTAACAATGTAAAATGGGAAGGGGTCGCCCTTACAAAGGTGTTCCTGATCTCGCCCGTGGCGCTAATGTGGGTGAGCTGGTAGATCGGAGTATATCCGCTTGTCCGCCGACGCTCCGGCGAGATCCTCGGAAATCGACCCCGGATCAAATGAAACAAGAAAAACCCGAAGCTCGGGGCGGGACGGAAATCGTCGACCGCCCGGCGCGGTCGGCGTGGCGGTCTTCAGCGGAACCCGCTCGGCCTCCGATCTCTCGCATGACGCTCTTGACCTCACCCTCTCCCTCGGATCTCTCGGCTCTCGTTGTGGTCTCTCCCGACCTCTCAAGCTCCCCCCAGAACCCTCTTTGCTCCCGATCTCCTCTTCCTCACGAGCTCTCTCGCTCGCTCTCTTCTCTTCTCCTTCTGATCTCCCTCTTCTCCCTCTCGTTTCGCGCCAGCCTGCCCTCTCCCTCTGTTTAAGCTCCGTCTCCCTCTCCTTTTCTTTGCTGCGCTTCTCTGGCTTTTTTGTCTGCTGCGACTACTGCCTTTTCTCTAGCCTCTCAGAGGTGCGGCGTATAGAGGAGTGGGCCAGCGTTGACTGATTCAACGCTGGCCTCTCTCTTTCTCTTTTTTTTTTAATAATAATTTTTTAAATTAATTTTTTTAAAATGAACATGGAAAATGTGTTCTAATAGGCCCTATTAATGCAAATGCACCTAATAACTATATGCCATGCAATTTTAATGAAAATATTTTTGGTTTAGGGGTTAAAAATTAAATCCTAATTTTTATGCAATAAAACCCTAAATGATTTGGACAAAATTTAGGTGTCAACAACGATGTCAAACATGAGTCACTGGGCATTCAGTTTTTTTGGTAGCACACATTGCAAACCTGAAGCTTGGAGAGTATCCTGCAATTCCCAAAACATCACAAAATAACAGCAAACTAGTCATCTATTGAAACACAACCAAGTCTTCTTATTTTAGATTAATCGAGTGCATGGTAGCAAACAGTCATGGAATAGCAGTAAGTAGTTAGAAGCAACAGGCAAAGCTCGCAAAACAAATAGCCAACCCCTATTCCACTGCTACCTTGGTTAGCCATAGACAAATTAATGAGTCCAATGACTATAGAACACGACCCAAAATTTTTTTTTGACCATAGAAAGTAACAATAACAACATCCACAAAATCTATAGGGTGATCCGGATGTCTAGATTAGGACCGAAGATCTGGGGAGAATCAACACAAATTAAACTTGGAATAAAATAAGACACGCACTATATTTACCTTTTGTATAGCTCCAGATAAGCTTTTATGGATTAACAAAGATAAGTATATATGAGACTTCACTATAATTGAAAAGCATGCAGGAAAATTAACTGAATATCTGTATCAAAAACTTCACTCATTTCAAAGAACTAAGTGCCATGAGAGTTCAAACACCCTATGAGTATCGGTACTCAAAGATGGACTAGGAAATTTATGTATTTGTTTGATCAAGCACTCTTATCGGGATTGAGCTGAATCGCTCTCATAGTTTGTTGGAAATATTAGAAAGTCTTTTGTGTATAATTTTGTATATAGGTGGCTTCCACCTGAAGCCATTTTGTGTAAAGGCGGTACCCTGGTACCTTCTTAAGGAAACTGTATTTATCATTCAGAAAAGGAAGAGGATTTTTCTTGAACTTTAGACCGAAAAAAGACCCTTAAAGGATTTCTTCCCTATTTAATACACACTCACATCATAGGAGGAAAACAATGGCCATAAACCACGACTAGCGACAATGAGATCGAAAAAGACGTTTGGCTAGGCAATGGGATCACAGAAGACTAAAACCATCCTTTGCTTAAATAAGAAGAAAAAAAAAGGATGGAGATTTTTGTTCTTCCGGTTGCTCTTGAGCATATAACTGGATGTCAAAGCACATTGTATCAAGATTGGATGAACAATTGCATACCCAGAGAAGCTAATGACCACGGCTCAAACTCTAAACTATACGGAATGACCTGCATTCTGCCAATCTTTACACCTAAATTAAAGAGTTGAATCTACCAAGAAGATTTCAACATCCCCGAAACACATCTATGGCTCATTCTTCAGGCATTACATGAACATTCAACAAAGAATCAGCTACAACCTATGACAAATATATTCCTTTCTGACCTCAAAACAGCACACGGAACACGTCAGCTAAACATAGTTCATAACTTCATACAAAAACCAATTCACCTAAAACAACAAAAAGCTCTAACCTTTAATCAAGGCCTTCATCCAAAATCATCTACGCTTCTCCTTGGCCGAGCTCTTCCTCGCAGCGTCCTTGACGTTCTCAATGTACCCTTCGATCGGCGGCGTGAGTGTCGCCATGAAGCGGTTTGCACGGAAAGGTGTCAAACCTGGCACCAGCGCCGCCTCTCGCAGCTTCTCTGGCAGCACCTCGATCGCCTCCTTCTTCATCCGCAACAAATTACTCTCCACAGCCTGCCTTGCCATATGCCTCCTCATCAAAACCCTAGAATACTCCTTTGCGAGCCGCCTTCCATCCTCGACCGTGAGCCCGTACTTCGGAATCTTATCCGCATCGACCAATCCCAACGAGATCAAATCCACACATCATAGCCCTTTCGAAGCAGAAACCTTGCGGCTCAACTTCAACCTCAACCTCAATCCGCAGCATGCCAATCAAGTTCTCGCCCGGACCGCTCCGCAGGCGCCTCGCTCCCTCGATTCCGACTCGATCGAGCGAGATTTGCGCGGGCCGCGCGCCCTAAACGGGCGCCCGCATTGCGTGCCGTGGATTGCACCGAAGGGAAAAGCTAACGACGGGAGAGGAGATGAAACGGTCGGAGGAATTGAAGACTCACGAGCTGCGCATGAAGAAACAGAACGACGGAGAGAGAGCGAGGGCCAAAATCGATCGCCGCCGCGTGCGGTGGCTGTTCTGGTGCAGCCATGAGGAGGAAAGGAGGGGCACGAAACTGAAGAGAGTCAAATGTCTCTTGAAAGAGTAAAGAAGGAAATTCGGCCAGAATGCATTTGGGAAGCCTAGAAGCTACAAAAACTAGCTTCTTTTTTTTGGCCCAAATCTCGTTCCGGAAGCAAAAACTCGTTCCGGAACTAAAAGAAGAATGTATTTTTTTACCAAACGTGTTTTTGTTTCAGAATGCAATTCGAAAATTTTTTAACAAACGCATTTCTATTTCGAAATGCATTCTGGAGCAGAATTTTTGCTCCGGAATGGATTCCATGCATGCCCTTCGCTGTCGGGTGGTGATTCTTTTGCTCTCAGACAATTACATTCTGTTGTAAAAAAAAAAATCGAAAATGTGCAAAAACTGGACGGAGGACTTCATATGAACATGCCCATTCTTCTCCAGCATTTAGTATCGGTGACCAAGTTATGCTCTAATGAACAAAAAGCAGTGATCGACAGAGAAATGTCCCTCATAGATATGCTTCTTCAAAATGATAATTAGGATAATCGTCAAGGTACGGATGAATATAATCTTCAAAGCTGTCGTCGGAGATGGGTTTCGATGGACTACTTTGTGTTCACGTATTATACGAGATCTTTTAACAACATCACCAAATTTTATGTTAGTGGATACAATTGCGTTCTTTTACATTTTTCTGGTTTTCTTTCCATGCCAAATCCTGGATGGTGAGTCCGAGAAGCAAATGAAATCCCGAAAAAGGTAACATTCTCTGTTGTATATCACATCTTACCTTCGATTTGCGGAATTGTTGCTCGAAGTCAACAGATCTAGAGCTTGGAAATGGAACCTGAGCTTCGCTGGAGAGAGAGAGAGAGGACTTCATTGGGCGTCTTCTAAACCACTGAAGAGATAGTAAAGCAGGAAATGAGGAAAGCGATTTTTGGACAAGAAAAGGCATATCCAACATCGTGTGCTCATCCAAGTCCTCCTAACGATGTCATACTCAGTGCGTCGTATCACGGCTCTTGTACAACACGATATGCATATCCATCCTACTCGTCTAAACTCTACATTGGAACCGTTGGGATCGTGTGTTTCTATAACGCAAATCTCCGGATAAAAAAACCTATGCCCTCCTTGGTAGTCACCTGATGTGCCTCGCATGAAAGCCATCATTACTTTATTCAATTAACATTAGCCAAATATGGAGAAACTTATTGGTACTATATGGAAAGGAAATCTCCATCGAACAAGATAAAACATATTCTTTGCAGTGACATGTTGAAAGGGGTGCGAAAATTGTGATTAAAGCCAATAGCAAACAGCTTGCCAAATTTGACCAAGATCCAAAAAATTCCTGCCAATTATTTTTCCTGGAATCAAGTTGCTTGGGCGGCGAACATGCTTGGGCGTTGTAAAGTAGGTCCACGAAATTGGTGAGATCTTGACCTTTTTATTTATTTAATTTTTCATTTTCCTAAGACTTATTCACCAGTTTGATGAATGGTGATAGCGATGACGGCGACGATGATGATAGGGATAAGATGGGTTTGTCTGAAGTGCAGCAATTAGGCCTATCACGGGAGAAAGTGAATGAAGGACTAATCAGATGGAGAGAGTAATTAGAACCACGGTTTCGACCATGTCACTGCATACGTCATTGCTTTTAAACTCCGTTTATTTTGCGAAAATTAAATGATTTGAAAAATATTTTCCTCAAAATGACCGCCCGTGTCGTTTACAAAAATGAACGAATGAAAAACATTTTTATTGTTCACAAAAATATTTAGATAAAGATTATTATCGATGATAAAAATATTTTTCATTGATTAATTATTTCAAACGATACTAGTGATCATTTTATTTTAAGTAGAGGAATTTGGGGCACATGAAATACCTTACTTTGGACCAACAAAATGAAAAATACCTTACTAACATCATGGATCAAATAAGACACAAGCCAACGTAATACAGATTTGCTGATCCTACAAGCTTTTTTCAAGTGCTAGAGTGGGAGATCATTGCTTCGAGCTACTTGTTTTCCTCTCGCCGAATATGTCATAAGAGCATCAACATCCCACTTCTTCAGCTTCTTCCAGTTGGATAGATCAGGTAAACGTAGCAAGGAACTGCATCGTCCGATATAAAAACTTTTTAGTGATTCCAGTCTCTCAAGACCTTGAATCTCAATCAGTTTCGAACAGCCCCATATGTCGAAGTCCTTGAAATTCTTGAAGTTAGATAAGTTGGAAAGGTCCACAACTTCAAGGAAATCGCAATTGTAAACTGTGAGTTTCCTCAAACTAGACTGAAGCTGTCCAATGTGGCACAGGTTCTCGCAGTCGCGGAGTTCAAGTTCTTTTAGACAGCAAAGGCAACCCAACTATGAGCTTCTGCTGGTGATAGTTGGAAGTTCCAACATGCAATATGGGCTGTAAGCTCTTTCACACAGAAAAGCTTTGGAGGACTTTGAGCTGGGAAAACATAGTTCCAGACTTTTTAATCTCACAAGGTTGGAGATATCTGGAGCTTTTTCTGCGGCACTTGAGGACAGACATAGACTTACCAAATTCTGGGGAAGTTTTGGTATATTCTCCACACGAGTTTCAGCTAATGTCAAAATCTTCAAGAAAGGTAGTCTCACGATATCACTAGGAATCATCTTTAGCTGCGTGCAACCCACTCCATAAATCTCCTCAAGTTTCTCTAACATCCCAATTGCCTCGGGTAATTTTTGTATGTGACTTCTGCTCATCTTCAACGCTTTCAAGCTCTTTAGATTGACAATAGCATTTGGCAACTCTGCAATGCCTGTTTCCGAGACATCCAACTCAACTAAATCTTTTAGCATTCCAATCAAGTAGGGAAGTATCGTTAGCCTGATGGCTCCACAAATGACCAAGCGCTCAAGATTTACGAGTGCTCTGATTGAGCTTGGGACTTGACTAATGCTTCTAGTGTTTTCATAGTAGTCTATGAGCAGCTCAGTTAAAGCTTCTAGAGGACCCAATTCAACCTGTAGCACTTGGAGCTGAGAACATCCATTTAGATTCAAGTGCTTCAGACATCTTAGATGACCAATGGATCTATCAATCCTCAGCAAACTTGGACACCCCTTTAGAATTAATATTTCTAAGGATAAATATGTAGAGAGGTCAGGAGTTATGCTTTAACTTGGAGCAATTTGACAGATCAAGGACCTTCAATCTTGTAGCCACCTGTCAAATGATTATGTATATCCAATGAATTTAATTTATCGAAGTTTTGTAGGACATAAGCAAAAATATCTACTAAGGAAGCATTCCACCTATGTAACTTTATGAATACTCTGTGCATGTCCAGTCCTTTATAACTTAAGCCAAAACCTCTCTGTCACACTTTTTTCATTTCTTCCAATATTGTCCCCAACAACAAAATGGATCTGTTTTCAAATTACCCCCTTATCGAAAAAAATAAAAAGACAAAAGAATGTAATCAACATCTCTCTTATAAATTATAACATCCCTTTTCAACTTCATCATGGAATTACCGATATTGTCCCCAACACTCATACTTATGACTTTCCTATGTAAATGCATCATCAAAACATCAATATAGAAAATAATCTTACATGCCTTCTAACTATCAACTAATCTATATTTGCAGTTTTCTATTTTTTATTTTTTTCTTTTTGTTTCATACATTAAGAAAAGGGCGGTATTTGCTCTCACAAAATCTTTGAAGAGTATAATATATTTTTATACTATTGATGTACTAAACAAGTCAATTTGCATGTTCGATTTTACTCAGATACTATGTATAGTACAAATAGTCTTATTCACCACTTATGTTTAACTTAATTGAAACATCTAATTGTGATAACTTATTGGCGTCATTAGGGAAGTCAAAACAACTTGAATGTTCATATAATGTTCTATAAAAGTAATGTAAGTTAATAGATATCAAGTGACAAGAATTATTCTATTAGATGATTTAACAATTCTAAAAATCATTTGTACGAATATCTAAATTCGTCATTTCCCAAAAATGGAGTTACTAGTAACATGGAATGTCCATATTACAATAACCTTTAATCATGCAGCTACAATCATTTTTTTAGAAGAAAGTCATTAGGAAAAGATTTGCCATAAATGATAAAACAGCCATAGCATAATATCAATGTAAAATTATGAATGCAATGCAAATTAATGATCAACAACCAAATCTTAACATCTTCTCTTTTTTTTTGGATAAATTAATCGTTTTTTCATTTAATAAAAATGGAAAACGCAATCTTGAAAGATCTACACATGTTACATTCTCTCCATAAACACAACAAAATGTCTATGAATACAATATTGAAAGAATGAAGTAATAATATCGATTGTAACATTCTTCCCGTTGACCATAGTGTGTACAACACATCTATAACTTAAATGTAAAGTAATTGTTTGAGTCAATATACTTCTAGCAAAAACTCAACAGTTGTGGTTTAAAAAACTAGTTCAGTTATGGAATGAGGGATTGGTGTCATAAGTCTTCTTCAAGACCAAGATTTGTTCTATGAATAAAGCCAATAAACTTTAAAAAAAAAAAAGATCAATAATATGACGTTCTACAACCCCATGAGACACAAAAGCTGGTGTGGCATGTGAGTGGAAGAAAATATAACATGTTATACCAAATTATTTGCACACACATACCTTGAGTTGAGTCCAACCACCCCAACGTTCATCTATTGAGCTCACTGATAGGTTAAGGATGACTAAAATTTTTGGGCAAAAGTTGGTTGCCTGCATTTCTTTTGGACAATAATACCAAGAAAGCCGTCTCAATTCTGAAAAGAGATCCTCAAAGTCTCAGAGAGGGTCCAACAAAACAATTTGAGAAATCTAATATTTGGCACTTTAATAAAGTCTTCTGATGTCAAAACAGAGTATTGGGGAGACACGTAAAATTTCATGCAACACGCTGCAACAGTTTTGGCTCCCTAAATTGATGAAAGAGTCGGTTCAATGTGAGGAGTTCCAA
Organism: Syzygium grande; assembly: GCA_024733475.1. NCBI lineage: Eukaryota > Viridiplantae > Streptophyta > Magnoliopsida > Myrtales > Myrtaceae > Syzygium > Syzygium grande. The sequence goes on along the minus strand of JAMXDD010000008.1, from coordinate 26,576,047 downwards.
ATAGAGTCTGAAATAAAGGGAGAACAGTCCAAGGAAGATCTCTGCAATGGAAAAAGTAGACAAGGGTGTGCTTAGACTTATACCTTCTTATTATGGACAATATCAGGACCTTCTTCTTGATTCCACACCCGAGAACCCTTTCTTGGGTCTTTGCAATATTCTTGGTACACAATGCTCCTACCTAAGTCCTTAAGCTGATCATGCATCCATAGTCTATTCCCTTCTCCCATTTTCACTAAGGACATCAAAAGCAGAACATCAATCGCCTCATTCGGAAAAACTCCACAGTCATTCCACATGTAATATGGATAACTCTTGTCTTCTCCGATAGAAAGCAAAGCATGCCATATCAAGAAATATTTGTCGTTGCTGAAGATCTAACGCCTCATAACTCAACATTAACTTCTCCTTCACATCCTTATGAGGGAAATGTTCCAACTTTTTCAATGTGTCTTGCCACACCGCTTCCTTTGTTTTTCCATATAAAAATGAGCCAATCACTTCAATAGCCAAAGGACGCCCTCCCATTTTTGCAATAACTTTCTTAGATAGACTCATGAATGCATTTGGAGGAGAGTTGCTTCTAAAGGCATGGTTGCTAAAAAGTTGAAGAGCTATGAGATTGTTGAGTTCCTTAACTTCATAAAGCAAACAATGTTAAAATTGACCTTGGAATTTACAGAAAACACTTTTGTCTCTTGTTGTAACAACTATCCTACTTCTCTAACCAAACCACTCTTTCTTTTCTGCCAATACGATAAGTTGCCTCTCATAATCTACATCATCAAGAGCAATAAGAACTTTCTTTCTGCAAAATCGATTTATTCTTTCCATGATCAATTCTAAAAACTCCAACTCCTACGTCACCAATGATATCACAGACTAATCGCCTCTACACATTTGACAAACCAGAACCTTGTGATGCTTCTTAGATATCTGAAATGAAGCTATAGCTGTTAGAAATTATTAGATAGTTTGTCGTAGACAACCTTGGCAAGAGTTGTCTTGCCTATTCCACCCATTCCTCAAATACCGATGAGCCTTATGTCCTTAGATTTGACATTCAGCAAATCTACTACTTCATTCACTAATTCGTCCATTCCAACTAAATGATCGGACAAGACACCTTCAGCTTAACCGACACTTTCCTAGCAATCAAATGTGCAAGTTCTTCGTGGCTGTGTCGGGACACAAAACATTATCAAGTGAATTATAAGATTGGTGGCAAACTTCTTCACTTGCAAGATCAAACAATAACATGAAGTTACGAAATTGATGCTGGACCCAGCGAACAAAAGAATAAATACATGATTCTCTCGTTCTGTTCAATAAAAAATGATAGGTTACAATGCTTATGTAGAGCAACTAATCCTTGAGTCTTGAGACAGTGGAGTGTAGAATTCCATGCGATATTGATCACAATTTTTGGTCTAGAACTAAGAAAAAATTTTGCTCTATAAATTCAATCTGCATTCAAGAAAAAGAAATAGAGATAAAACGCGAGATGGAGTTGAGTGAGTTAACATACCCTGTGTTCTTGGTTTCCCATCCCTTGATTCCAGTAACTTCCTTAAGCGCCTCCTCCTAGCGCTGCACAATCTTAGCAACATGTTTTTCTTCATGCAGAGCTAGTGCATCACTATACACTCCGGTTTCAAGCTTCACGTCGGAGGGTTTCATGTGATAGAAAATGGGCAAAACCTCTAGTTCGTTGGTTTTCCTACGCTGCATCATGTGTTCCAGCTTGCACAGGCACTAGCTACTGGAGGCGTAATCTCTGGAGAAGATGGGAATGCATATTTTCGAGTCATCGATGGCCTAGAAAATCTCGGGACCGATGAGCCATGGCTTGTGGATCCAGTTTCGGAGAAGAGCTCCTCCTCCTTTTCATCTCAGCTGCGTCTGCTAAAATTCTGAAAGCAAATCACAAAAGATGTGACATGCTTCAACAGGGGCTAACGAGCGCTGGCCGGGTGGGGAAGCGAGGCTCCGTTTCCATTTCGGTCCTGTTGCGGCATTGATTAAGAGAAATGGCAGAGATAAGATTGAAGGATTAAGAAATGGCCTAAGCCCCGCAGATTGACATGATTTAGAAGAAGTCAAGTAGTCTCAAAATATGGAGAGGTGGGGTGATTGGTCAGTCCCTATCAAAGATTTCACAAAGGATTATACAGACTATGGGATGATGGGAAATTCGGTGTTCTGCATTTCAAGCAAGTTGTATATGAGTTGACATTTGTGGCATTGAGTATCTGTTTCCGAGTGTTATTATCTGGGACGTGGCCTTGGGCCTGCCAGAGTCAAGTAGACATAATTTAGTAGAAGTCGAACTCCAAGTCGTCGTTCTATACTCATCAATAACAGTGAGCGAATGTCAAAATGTGGCTACGGTTTTAAATCAGTATTGTTATGCTACGGGCCAAACTTTTAACCTGAATAAATCAGGTATTTTCTTTAGCTCCGGTTACCCTCTGAGATTAAGACAGAATATGGCCCAAGAATAGTGTGTCCCGGAAATAGAAAAAACAGGAAAATATTTGGGAGTACCCTCGGATAGGGGAAATTCAAAGAAAGACATGTTTGCATGGATTCTGGCTAGGGTGAATATGAAACTGGAAGGGTAGAAGGAAAATTTGATTTCAAAGGCAGGGAAAGAGGTGCTTCTCAAGGTTGTGATTCAAGCGATACCACAATATGCGATGTCCATTTTCAAAATTCCCTTATCTATTTGTTGTGCAATAGAGCGAAAAATTGTTGCCTTTTGGTGGAGGAATGGGGAATCAAAAGCTGGTATATATAGGAAAAAATGGGAGTTACTTAAAACAAGAAAGGACAAAGGAGGCTTGGGTTTCTGGGATTTGATCACCTTCAATAAGGCCATGTTGGGGAAGCAAGCCTAGAGGATCATTCAGTCTCCATCCGCATTATGGACCAAACTTTAAAAGGAATTTATTTTCCTAATACTAATTTCTGGCATGCGGGGAAGGGAACTAGACCATCATGGGGTTGGCAGAGCTTGATCATGGGTCGGGATGCCATTACAAAGTCGACTATGTAGTCTGTAGGGAATGGTGAATCCATTAGCGTGAGGGAGGATAAGTGGTTACCACCAGGGGTTATTGGAGGCCCAGCGAATCGCAATGACCCAGTTTTTGTTGCTGATCTTATAGACAAAAATGTGCCCAATTGGGATGAGCAGGCACTTAGGTGATTGTTTGATGACAGAGTAGTGAAGGAGATAACATCTATTCCTTTATCGAAGGAAAATGAGGCGGATAGATTGGTCTGGACAAGGACTAAATCGGGATTGTATTCAGTGAAAAATGGGTATAACCAACTCAGACAAGACGATCCGTTATCATGCATACAACAACCCTCCTCTTCCTACTAGTCCCCATCAGAACTTTGGAATACATTATGGAAACTAGATGTTTCGCCAAAACTCAAGATGTTTTTATGGAGTATTTGCCAAAACGCCTTGCCTAAAAAGGATAACCTTCTCAAAAGAAACATAATCCCTGACCCAATTTGCCCTCTTTGCCAGCAGAATTGAGAAACTCTTGAGCACTTGTTCCTCCTCTGTTCATGGACTCAAGAAATCTGGTCAGATTTGCGGGTACAAGTCAGGATTTCGAGTCATGGACTCAATTGAATTGATCAATGGTTACTAAATTACTGAAGCACCAAAAGGGATGAGCCAAACCTCGAGCTTGTCACAGCTATTCTTTGGCACATATGGAAATCTCATAACAATTTCATATTCAAGGGCACCAAACCAGATCAAAGGAGTGTTGTCACGGATGCCTGTGCAATGAATGACAAAATTACTTGTTGGAGCTCTAAACCCATAGGAAAAGGGAAAAGAAAGGAGAACTCACAGATTTCTTGGATTCCACCCCGCCCGGGATCTTTGAAAATAAACATAGATGGAGCGTTTCTAGAGAGAGAAGGGGCTGGTGCGGTGTCGTGGGTGTGTCGAGACTCCTCCGGAATGCTGATTGACGGATTCGCAAGTTCTGTGCAGGTTCAATCTCCCCTCCATGCCGAAACCTTAGCTCTGTTGGAAGCATTGAAGTGGCTAAACTCATGTGGCTTCGAAGAGAAAGAATGTAAAGAGATAGAGTTGGAGTTGGACAATCTCTTTTTAGTTAGAATGCTTCAAGGCACAGATAAGGTCTCTTGGGAAGTCCACGAGCTGATTAGAGAGAGTAAAGACTTGCTTATCAAAGTAAAAGGCCTCTGATTGGCCCACTGTGCACGGACCCAGAATAAGGTTGCGGACTAGATCGTTAAAGCTCAAGTCCATAATATGTTCCCACTCAACCGGGTTTTCAATCCACTACAAGCCCTTTGGGATTTGTTATGCTCAGAAGCTCCGTTGGTGTACTTATCAACTGTTTAACATGAATGAAATGGCTTCCTTTTCTGACCAAAAAAAAAAATCTACCATGTCAACATCAATTATTACAATGGGAGAGGGTGATAATATAGTGGTTGAGATAAACCAAATAATAATAATGGTCAGGATCGGCGTTTTCTTCTATTTACATTTCTCTATGGGCGAAGTTTATAATTTTTACTACATGAATTATAAACCTTCTTCGTACCTTCATCATCCAATAAAAGTTGATGCCGTCCGTCGTTGATCAGTCCATTGTGAACCATCAATCGCCGTCAAATTCACCCACAATATTAGATAGACCATTAATCTGTGAGAGAGACGTATTAAAATACCTTGACATATTGATTAGTGGCATTTGCACTCAATGTAGTAGCTACTTTAAGAACGCCTTAGTCCAGACACTATCAGCCATTCACAATATATTTAATAAGCTAGAGCAAATATTTTTTTCATAGTTTTTGGGTACTGGTTGCGAAAACTTTTCTACGATCAAATTCCGTTGGACTTTGTATATCTCAATTTGGTGACAATGTGGGCGGATAGTTAGTGTAGTCCATTATTCTAATAGTAATAGCCATTTTATGGCAGAGAGGCTGTTAAAATATGCTCTGTTCATAGGACTTTACTGGGCATCTCCAAAGCCGCTAAAGAGACGGTACGATCGAAAAAGAAGAAAGTGATGTTTGGACAAGAAACGGTATCTCCAACGTTGCATGCCCATCAAAGCCCATTCCTACGACGTTATACAGGTGTTATGGATCTTAATACTTATATAGAGAAATGAGAAGCGTGTTTGTCCTCTTCTATTAAAATCTACTTATTAATCGTTACGATCACGTGTTTTCCCTGAGGGGAATATCGAGAGCACAAAATATATGGGTTTCGATAGTCCCCTGATGTGCCTCGTGACATTGCCTTATTAATGATGAGTTCAAAATGTCTGAATAATTATCAATATTAGAAAAGGAAAACTGCAGCAACGAGAAATGAATGTTACCATGAAGCTAGCACAATTAATCCAACGCGATTTAATGAGCTCCCACACGAAAATAAAATCTAACTCACACAAGATAAAAATATTTTTTCAATGACACGTTCACTTTTGGTCTGGACACCACCCGACTACTAAACTAAAATAATGACACGTGAGTGGGTGGCCAGAAAAAATGTGAATAGAGCCGATACCGGCCAACTTGCTAAATTTGATGAACTCTCGAGATTAGTGCTAATTATTTTCCCGGAATTAAGTTACTTGGCGGCGAACTTGCTTGAACGTGGTAGACTAGACCATGAACTTTTGTGAGATTTTGAAATTTTATTTATTTTATGTTAATTTTGCTAGACTTATTCACTAGTTTGTTGAATGACGATATGGATAAGACTGATTTATGGAAGAAATTAAACTAATGATTAATGCATTGGAGAGAGCGATTATGGATTAGTAGCACCCTTTGACCGGGTCAACGCACATTCTTATCAATGCGGACTAAAGGTCAGCCATGGTTATGTATTGAACCTAGTAATAGTACTACTATTGAACTCAAACAAAAGAGATTGTTAACTAATCCTCAATCCTATTTCCTAAATCTGCCATTTTGAGATCAAATTTTCCTTAAAAATTTTCAATTATTCCTTTATTAATAAATTTTATTTGCTCGATAGTTATTGCAACCTTTATTGTGAGTTTCGTCTTTCATGTACCTATTCTACACTTTTATTGCATGGGAATTGATTTATTCAGAAAAGTGATTTTTTTGTTAGGACAAATTAAGACTCCCCCAAAAATATATAGTTCTATATGTCAAATTTGAAGCGGAGCTTATTAAAAATTCAAAAATATATATTAATGATAGATATAGATAAACTGGTAAAGATAATTTTAGCTAAATAAAAAGGTTAGACCTTCGTTTGGTCTTAATTCAAGTAAACCCCTCAATTTTTCGGCATCTATTTTTGGATGTTAAGGGTGCGTTTGGCAACCGGCCAAATAGTAACTATTTCTATTCTTTTGTTCCCAAAATTAATTTTGAAATAGAATTAAGAAACAAAAAAAGTTGTTTCCAGGAACAAAAAAAAAGAATCAAAACCAACAATAGCTCATTCTACTTGTGGAGTTCACATGCCCAGAGCTCATTATGCTTCTCCTTCATCGGCCTTCTCAATGGGTGCTCCTTTACCAGCGTCTTCCTTCACGATGACGGCTGCTCCTTCACCGATGAAGCTTCTCGTTTGAAGTGAGTTTTTACTGATGACTTGCAACTATGGAGGGACGTTGTCGCCACTATTAAGCAAGCAAGCCCTCGCCCAGATCGGTGAGGGCGGCACTCACTTGAGCAAGAGCGAGCCCAGATGGGCGAGGGCGGCGCTCACTCGAGCCTCGTCGTCACCCAGATTGGCGAGGGTGGCGCTCGCTCGAGCGAGTGCCTCCTTCGCCCATCTAGGCTCACTCTCGCTTGAGCGAGCGTGGATCTAGGTGACAGTGCAACTCAAGCTAGCGCCACCCTCGCCCATCTGGGCTCACTCTTGCTCGAGCGAGCACTGCCGTGTTCGCCAATCATTTTGTCCTAGCTAGTTGTAACTCATAGTGTGTATACATGTTGACATACTGATCCATTGCGTCAATTTTGGCCCTTCATCTCTTTTGACTCGACCCTCCTCAGCTCCCTTACGTGTAATCACCGCATTGCCTGGCTACCTCCACTCTATGGTTCGTCTCAGGTAGGTAACATCCTGAATTTCGATGTAATTCCGAGACCACGCATTTCATTTTAGTAAGTCTCATCCAGAACTGATCACTCTAGGGATACTAACCAAAGGGGTATGGCTAACTAGAAGAACAATACGTGGACGAGGGACCCGATTGTGAATCGGGCACCGATCTCGAGAAATGATAAGGGAATATTTTGGGCTAACGTGGGCCGATCTTAAGAAAAGTGACGGATTTGGTTGGCCAAGGCTAACGATGTACAATCGGATCGAGGGTGATTTCGCAAGTCCGAGAGTGCACGTGGCCAACCAGTCCCGAACTTGAAACGAACGATCGCGACCTCTAGAACTAGCGATAATTCCTCTCTTTCTCTCAGTGATCGAGGCCGTTTCGACTCGAGTTCTCCTAGGTCGATATGCGTAATCTCTAAACAGCCACTCGTTAGTCAGAGACTCTGAACTTTGAAATTTAGCGAGTATTAGTCACGAAATTGGACTCGGACTTCGGTGTCGATTTTCGGAGGCTTAAAAGGCTATTTTTCCGATTATGACGTCATATTATGCTAGCCACACACGTTTGGAGTTAATACGGTCAAAAAATGGAATTTTGACCTGGAAGTCAAAAATTACGATTTTATCTCTCGGGACACCGACGTTGACTTTGAGGTCGGTATGAGGTTATTTTTTTAGGCCAATGCCATTTTAGGGTGGCTACGCACATTTAGAGTCGTTACAGTCAAAAATTGAAATTTTGGCTCGAAAGTGAAAGATAATATTATTTTATTCTTCAAGACTTTGCAGTCGATTTACGAGAGCTTAAGAGGCTATTTTCGTGATTCTGACGCCATATTATGTTGGCCACACACATTTGGGGTTGGCATAGTAAAAAATTGGAATTTCGCCCCGAGATTGGAAAAATGACCGTTTTGCCCCTAGGCTATTTTTGAGTTCCGAATTTTGGGACATTTTTTGGATTAATTAAGTCTGAGATTTCAGCTCAATTATTGGGGCAAATGACCTTAATGCTCATCAATTATTGGGTAGGGATGATTTAAGACCGTCGGATCAAGGGTATTTTGGGAAATTCTTTGGATCGACGACACGTGTCCCCCCAAGCCCACTATATTTGACCAAGTTGGACTCAAATTCTCTCTCCTCTCTCATTTTGGCCGGACCCCTCTCTCTCTCTCCTCCCCCGAAATCTCTCTCTCCCTCTTCCTCCTTCTTGGTCGTCGTTCGTATGCCGGAGCTTGCTGGACCGCCGCCATGCTACTGCCGTCCGGTGGTGCCGCTGCTCCACTTGACCTTGCCTCACCACCACCCGATTCGTTTCCCTTCCTTTCTCTCTCTCCTCCGTTTCTTTTTCCCTTTCTCTGCAAGACTGCCGGAACGCCGAAGCCGTCATTGCCTCACGCCACCGCCGTGTCGGAGCTCGTTCGGCCATTTCTTTGTCGCCATGACGCTTCAGCCTTTCGTACGTTATCGTACGTTGCCGTCCATACGCCGTCCGTACGTCGTCCGTATGCGCCGTCCGTATGCCGCCGTGAGCCGTCGTCGTCGCCGCCTCCGAAACACCGTCGCTGATTTCGTCGTTCACAGGCAATCGATCGCTCGCTTCTCATCGTCGTGGTCTAGAAATTAGGTGAGCATACTTCCTAAACCTGGATTAAGACTAATAGTGCGTTTTCTGGAATGGGTCGAGTATTAGCAATGTATATTGGGAGGAATTAGTGCACCGTATGGTGGGGTTTAGTACTAGAATAATATTGGTGATTTATTGGGCTAGCAGGGACTAGTTGAGGATTAGATGACTAGATTGCCGGGTATGCCCGGGCTGATTGACGTGTTGATTACTATGCCCAATCTTTGGGAAATTGAGTAATGCCATGTCGTGTGATTGTGTGGCCAACCAATGCGGAGTGTGATTGCTCAATTGATGGCTTGAATTGATTATTAAAGTGTGCATCGTGAATTGGGCCGCACGGTATTAATTGGTCAACTGAGTAAATTGTTGTGGCTTGAATTTGGTTGGATGCTGAAGTATGTTGTTGCTCATGGTGTATTGTACTGCATTTCATGGCCACGCATGGTGTATGCCAAGAATGAGGCGTGTGATGAAATTATGCGTGAATGCATGCTTGTCATGAGATTGTGATCACCTAATTATGCCCTAATGCGTTTTACGCGTGGTTAAGATAATAACTGACTGTGTGTATATGTGATCATGATTCACCCTGATACGTGTTACGCGGGGTATGCCGTCCTGATGCGTTTACGCGGGACGATGCCCGGTTTGTCCAGAAGATGACCAACTTGATACGTTTTACGCGGGCTTTGGTTCGTAAGGAGATCGGTGTTGCATTTGATGCGTTTACGTGGGCTAGAGACACCGGGCCATATGTGCTTTGGCGCGGGCCATGAAGTGTTGTGGCCTTCGGGTTGATTAATAATATATAAAAATGAGCAGTGTACCAGCATGCAACGTGTGTGTTAAGTCGTGAACATGGCAAATGTGTACCAGTGTATGTGGCTAATGTGCTTGCCGGTGAATTATGTGTGAGACAGGCACTGATGAGCATGAGCATACGTATGACGTACGTGTGATTGAGTACGATCGCGCCTGTACCATGATTATTATTATTGTATAAAATGCCTAACCTGTAGGGTCAATGTGATGAACGGTCTGGGCTCGAGGGCCTAGATCATTACTTGTGCGTGGTATTGTTTGATGGTAAGGAGATTGCATGTTAGCCTAGCCTAGGTTTAGGGGTTATACTAGCTGAGATTCGTCTCACGATTGTAATAACCCAACTTTTCAGACCCCCAGCCGTAAGGATGCCGAGGTCACCACCTTTTTTTGGGATACCGCACTTTATTCAGCGGTAATCGAGTGTACACCCCTGTAGAGACGGAGCAACCTATGTGAGATACTACTCAGTCCTATTTGTGAATGTGGGAGAGTCATACTACTATACCCAGGAGTACGTGGCTTGGTGCTACAGAGGAGTCATTGGCGTGACTGGACCCCCTCTCAGAACCTTTGATGTTCCGGGGACGTGAATGATGTGATGATTCCGCAGATGGCGGATGGTGACATTTCAAATCCTTCACCTACACCTTATTGGAGCATCGAGGACGAGACCGTGGATGGAGTGGCTACTATGGACGAAGGGAGCGAGGAACCCGAGGTACTGTATGCTGATCAGGAGCCCTTGAACCAACAAGATGAGATTGAGCCGAAACCGATGGACCAAGACTCGAGTGAAGACGGGGAAATTGCGAAGATAGGATCTGATGTAGAAATAGGAGTTGAGGACGAGTTGGGATTATACCTTAAGCCAGAATAGGAGCCGGATACCGAAGATGAGTGGGCTGACGTGCGGGATATGGATTCGGAGGGGTTAGGATCTGGTGAGGATGCTTCCGAGGAGTTGTCAGATGATTTCACTGAGTCCTCAGATCCCGACTGGGGGCCCTAGGTTTATCTTAAACCATAGCTGGTAGCGAGGGCTGGTGACTTTTTGATTGTAGCCCTCTTTTCTAGTTAGTTTGACCTCCCCAGCCACTTACCCTTTTTGACTTAGTGGCCGTTGACTGCTCGGGTTGCTTGCTTGTGGTGTATAAGTGAATATTGTAAAAAGTTTCCCTATAGTAATACAAGATGTACATATTTTCTGAAGTGTTGTTTGTTGTTTGGCTACCGTTGGTTCTCTTATATTATTGTCAGGGATTGCTTAATTATTGCTTCCGCTTGTGCTTGTTCTCTGTTGGGCATTGGGTCGGCGGCACTTCTTGGGACGTTGCACACAAATACGACCGTTGCGTGGGATGTTACGCTTCATTAGGGTACGGAACGTGACATCCCTGTTTAATTTGGTATCAAAGCAAGGTCAGCTCAATTCCATTTGGTCGAAGTCCGGAGTGATAAGGAGCGATGAGACCATGGGTAGCCAGTAGGATGACCTCGTGTGCTACATGCATCTCCTGACAATTGTGTGCTGATTGAATGTTTATTGGTGTGACCTTTGCAGTACAGGTGCGACAGGACCCGAGGTGAGTATGCGAATTCCTTGGGCGATGTGTTGGATAATTGTTGGGCCGCATGCTGGTTGTTGATTATTGTTTGATACTTGCCTAGGACTTAGACCGGTATAGTTGGTTTACGTCTCTAATTCCTAAGCGAAATTATAGCAGGTAAGAAAGTGATAGGAAGCGGATATAATGAGCAGCAAAGGAAGAGGTGTAGAAAGAGTTCCAAGAAGGGGTGCAGGAAGAGGAACCAAAAGTGGAGGTCGTGCTCGAGCCAGAGCTGTAAAGGACCTCGAGATGGGTGTTAGAGCGATGGAAAACCCTGGAGTTAATACTGGAGCTGCAGTGGACCCTAGAGTTGATATTAAGCCTGTGGAAGATCCACGTATGTAAGAAGTTCTTAGGGTGTTAGAAAGGATTGGGAATGTGATGGATAGGCAAGCTCAAGAGCGAGATAATGAGACTGCCAGGCTGTTGAGGCTACATCAGCTGCTGCTCTTAATGGGAATCAGGCCCAGCAAGGGCAGGTCCAACCAGCTGTAGTTAGACCGATGCCCCAATTGGTGGAGCAATTTTTGAAGATGAAGCCGCCAAAGTTTAACGGCAAGGGTGACCTCGAAACTGCCCCAAATTAGGTAGAGAAATTAGAGAAGGCATTTGAGGTACTGGGGTGCACTGATGCAGAGAAAGTAGCATTGGCAGCGTATCAATTGCAGAGTTGTGTGAATGATTGGTGGAAGGCCACTCGGGGTAGGGTATTTCCAGAAGGAACTGCCTCGACTTGGGCGATGTTTGTTGAGAATTTCTACGAGAAGTATTTCTCGGAAAACGCCCAAGAAAAGAAATTGATGGAGTTCATGCAATTACGCCAGGGTCAGATGGCTGTCAATCAGTACGAAGCGGAATTTGCAAGGTTGGCGAGGTTCGCACCAACTATGGTGGAAAATCCGCGGGATAGAGCTCGAAAATTCCGGACGGATTGAAGCCGGATCTTCGAAGTCAGATTTTATCGCATGACATCAAGGATTATGGGGAAATGTATAAGCGAGCTCAGATTGTTGAGCGAGATCAATAAGAGAGGGCAACCGCATCCGGTTCGTGGTTTGTTCAGAGTAGGGATAACCGCCGCTTTGGAAAGAAGCCCGTGATGGGAAATAGACGATTCACTCCGCCGGCTAGAAAGAACATCGGGAAGTTGAATAAGCAGCCAAGACGTTTTGGGGCTTGCTTTAGGTGCGGAAGTTTAGAGCACCAAATTAGGAATTGTCCCCAACAAGCGCCCCATTGGACCACCGATGCTATCATAGCAACCTCGAGCCGGAAATCAAATTGGGAATCAAGTTGGAAATCCCCCACCGGTTAATCAAGGGAGGCTGCCAACCCAAGGACGGGTATATGGCGATGGCGCGCAAAGAAGCAGAGGGAGCGTCAGGCGTGATCACATGTACGATCTCTCTCTATGATCATGCTGCATATGCGTTATTTGATTCGGAGGCAACCCATTTGTTTATTTCGGAACAGTTTGTTCAATTGGTTGGTATAGAACCAGTGATGTTAAAACTATGTTATGGGTGTCAACACCATTGAATGATAGGATGTTGTTTCATTTGGACATCCCGGTTGTAAAATAGTGATTGGTGGTATCGAAGAGAATATCGACTTGGCGGTATTGGCCATGTTTGATTTTGATGTCATAATAAGAATGGATTAGCTAGTAAGGCAGAAGGCCTTAATGGATTGTGGTAATAGGACGATCCAATTTAATCCGGTTGGACGTCCTAGATATGAATTCCAGGGAAACCAATGAGGAATCTCGATCCCTTGGATTGCTTCCGTCGAGGCGACCAAGTTAATGGATGATGGGTGTGAATGGTATTTGGTCAATGTTATAGATCCAACGGTGGTATAATCTAAATTGGAAGATATACCCGTGGTATGTAATTTTCCCGAGGTGTTTCGTCAAGAATTGCCAGAATTGCCACCCGAGCGGGAAGTGAAATTTGTGATTGAATTGGCCCCGGGAACTGAACCCATTTCGAAGGCGCCATATAGGATGTCACTGTCGGAGTTAAAGGAGTTAAAGGTTCAGATGCAAGAACTCCTGGACAAGGATTTTATTCGCCCGCGCGTCCCCATGGGGAGCACCAGTCCTGTTCGTGAGGAAGAAAGACGGGACTTTACGGTTGTGTATAGATTATCGGCAATTGAACCAAGTGACAGTGAAAAATAAATATCCATTGCCGAGGATCGATGATTTATTTGACCAATTGCAAGGAGCGTCTGTATTTCCAAGATAAATCTATGGACTGGGTATCATCAATTGAGGATCCGAAAGGAAGATATATCCAAGACTGCTGTTCGGACAAGGTATGGGTACTATGAATTTACATTAATGCCCTTCGAACTGACGAATGCCCCAGCTGCATTTATGGACTTGATGAACAGGGTGTTCAAGGAATTCTTAGATCAGTTTGTGATCGTGTTTATTGATGATATTCTGGTATATTTAAAGAGTCCAGAAGAGCATGAAATGCATTTAACAGAGGTACTACGGATGCTAAGGGAGCATGCACTTTACGCTAAGTTTAGTAAGTGAGAATTCTTGCTAAACAGAGTAGCATTTCTTGGTCATATAATCTCGAGAGATGGAATTTCTGTGGATTCGACGAAGATTGAAGCGGTAACAAAGTGGCCAAGATCAACTTCCATGACAGAAATCCAGAGCTTTCTAGATTTGGCTGGCTATTACTGACGTTTCGTAGAAGGATTTTCGTCGATAGCCATGCCGATGACACGGCTATTAAAGAAGGAAGCAAAGTTTGAATGGGATGACAAGTGCGAGAAAAGTTTTCAAGAACTGAAGCGTAGGTTGACGACCGCCCCGGTTTTGACTATCCCGTCGGGACCAGGGGGTTTCGAAGTTTATAGCGATGCTTCCTTAAGAGGACTTGGCTGTGTATTGATGCAGCATGGAAAAGTAGTAGCTTATCGTCGCGACCGTTGAAGTCGTGTGTTGAATTACCCGACACATGATTTGGAATTGGCTGCAATTGTGTTTGTGCTCAAAACTGGATGCACTACCTATGTAGAGAAAAATTCCGGATCTACACGGATCATTAGAGCCTCAAGTACTTATTTTCGCAGAAGGAATTGAATATGAGGTAGCACCGATGGATGGAGCTGCTGAAGGACTACGACTGTGATATTATGTATCACCCAGGGAAGGTGAATCGAGTAGCCGATGCGCTAAATCGTAAGTCAAGTGTGGCGCACATGATGATCAAGGAATGGACCTTGCTAGAGAGGCTCAGAGATTCAGAATTCAAGTTTGAAGTGAGCCACGTATCGAACTTACTAGTTGCTTTTAGAATAGAACCGGAGATTTAGACTAAGATTCGAGAATTGCAGTCTACGGATCCAGAGATTTAGAAGATAATTGAGTTGGACGTCGCCAAGAGGAAGTCGGACTTCCAAGTGTCCGAGGACAGAATTTTGAAGTTCCATGGGCGACTATGCGTAGCCGATGATTTACAGCTCAAGAAGGAAATTTTATCGGAAGCTCATAGGATCAATTATAGTATCCACCCAGGCAACACGAAAATGTATCAGAATTTGCGGCAACATTATTAGTGGAATGGAATGAAGGCGGATGTAGCAAAACATGTGGTTAAGTGCTTGACGTGCCAACAAGTGAAGGCGCAGCATTGCAAGCCTGGTGGCTTATTAAGACCGTTAGAGATCCCTGAGTGGAAATGGGAGCACATCACGATAGATTTCGTGACGGGATTGCCGCGAAACCAGAGAGGACATGACTCAATATGGGTCATAGTGGATCGCTTAACTAAATCAGCGCACTTCCTGGCAGTGCGAAAGGATTTCGAACTAGAAAGGTACGCGAAATTATATGTGGGACAAATCGTCAAACTTCACGGTGGACCAGTGATGATTACCTCGGATCGGGATTCGAGATTTACAGCCAACTTTTGGAAGAGTTTGCAAACAGCCCTGGGAACAAAGTTACAGTTTAGTACGGCTTATCATCCTCAGACGGATGGCCAATTTGAAAGGACGATTCAAACTCTGGAGGACATGTTGCGGGCTTGTGTAGTAGATTTTCAGGGCAAATGAAAAGAACAACTACACTTAGTGGAATTCGCCTACAACAACAGTTACCAACAAAGTATTCAGATGGCACCGTTTGAAGCCTTGTATGGTAGGGCGTGTAGGATGCCTTTGTGCTGAGACGAAGTAGGTGAACAAAGTATTACAAGCCTAGAATTAGTTCAGTAGATTGTAGAGGCTGTTGAAATTATTCGGGAAAGGCTTAAGACAACACAAAGTCGTCAGAAAAATTATGCCGATCATGGACGATGACCTTTGGAATTCCAAATCGGAGATCATGTGTTCCTCAAAGTGTCGCCTATGAAGAGATTATCCCGATTCGGCAAGAAAGGAAAACTCAACCCAAGGTATGTCGGTCCGTTTGAGATATTGGAGAAGATTGGCGATATGGCCTATCGATTGGCATTGCCGCCTAATCTATCCCAGATATACAATGTATTCCACGTGTCAATGCTGAGGAAGTATGAACCAGACCCGACCCATATTCTAAGGTATGAAGAGATAGACGTGGACGACAAAGTGTCGTATGTGGAAAGGCCCATCAGGATCGAGGACCAGAAAGATTGTGTGCTGAGAAACAAGACGATCCCAATGGTTAAAGTTGTCTGGGAACACCACGGAACTGAAGGTGCCACTTGGGTAAGCGAAGAGGCCATGCGACGTCAACACCCCCACTTATTTGAGGAGTAAGTGTAGATTACAAATTTCGAGGATGAAATTTTTGTAAAGGGGGAAGAGTTGTAACAGCTTAAATTTCGATGTAATTCCGGGACCAATAAAATTATCGTTATTTCGCATTTCATTTTAGTAAGTATCGTCCAGAGCTGATCACTCTAGGGATACTAATCAAAGGGGTATGGCTAACTAGGAGAACAATACGTGGACTAGGGACCCGATTGCGAATCGAGTACCGATCTTGAGAAATGATGAGGGAATATTTTGGGCTAACGTGGGGCCGATCTTAGGAAAAGTGAAGGATTTGGTTGGCCAAGGCCAACGATGTACAATCAAATCGCGGGTGATTCCGCAAGTCCGAGAGTGCACGTGGCCAACCAGTCCCGAACTTGAACCGAACGATCCCGACCTCTGGAACTAGTGATAATTTCTCTCTTTCTCTCAGTGATCGAGGCCATTTTGACTCGAGTTCTCCTAGGTCGATACACGTAATCTCTAAACAACCACTCGTTAGTCAGAGACTCTGAACTTTGAAATTTAGCGAGTATTAGTCACGAAATTGGATTCGGACTTCGGTGTCGATTTTCGGAGGCTTAAAAAGCTATTTTCCCGATTCTGATGTCATATTATGCTGGCTACACACGTTTGGGATTAATACGGTCGAAAAATAGAATTTCGATCCGGAAGTCAAAAATTACGATTTTGCCCCTCGGGACACCGACGTTGACTTTGAGGCCGTATAAGGTTATTTTTCGAGGCTGATGTCATTTTAGAGTGGCCACACACATTTAGAGTCGTTACGGTCAAAAATTGAAATTTTGGCTCGGAAGTGAAAAATAATATTATTTTATTCCTCAGGACTTTGCAATCGATTTTCGAGGGCTCAAGAGGCTATTTTCGCGATTCTGACGCTATATTATGTTGGCCACACACATTTGGGATTGGCATAGTAAAAAACTGGAATTTCGCCCCGGGATGGGGAAAAATGACCGTTTTGCCCCTGGGCTATTTTTGAGCTTCGAATTTTGGGACATTTTTTTTGGATTAATTAAGTCTAAGATTTCAGCTCAATTATTGGGGCAAATGACCTTAATGCCCATCAATTATTGGATAGGGATGATTTAAGACCGTCGGATCAAGGGTATTTTGGGAAATTCTTTGGATCGACGACACGTGTCCCCCAAGCCCACTATATTTGACCAAGTTGGACTCAAATTCTCTCTCCTCTCTCATTTTAGCCGGACCCCTCTCTCTCTCTCCTCCCTCGAAATCTCTCTCTCCCTCTTCCTCCTTCTTGGTCGCCATCCGTCTGTGGGAGCTCATGGGAGCCGGCAACCCCATCCCGATTGGTGCCATTTCTTTCAGCCCGGCCTCACCTCCCACCACCACCCGGTCCATTCCCCTTCCTTTCTCTCTCTCCTCCGTTTCTTTTTCCCTTTGGCCGCGAAACCGCCGGAACGCTGAAGCCGTTGCCGCCTTATGCACTTCACCGCGCTAGAAACTCGTTCGGCGAGTTCTTTTACTTGTGGTAATGACTTGACCTTTCGTCACGCTGCCGTGAGTCATCATGATAACCCCGCCTCTGGCTTGTCGCCCGTGATTTCGCCGTTCACGGCAATCGATCCTTCGTTCTAAATCATCGTGGTCTAGAAATTATGTGAGTATACTTCCTAAATCCGGATTAGGACTGATAGTGCATTTTTTGGACTGGGTTGAGTATTAGTAGTGTATATTGGGAGGAATTAGCGCACCTTATGGTGGGGTTTAGTACTAGAATAATATTGGTGATTTATTGGGCTAGCAGGGACTAGTTGAGGATTAGGTGACTGGACTGTCGGGTATGCTCGGGCTGACTAACGTGTTGAATGATGTGCCCAATCTTTGAGAAATTGAGTAATGTCATGTCGTGTGACTGTGTGGCCGACCAATGCGGAGTGTGATTGGCTAATTGATGGCTTGAATTGATTATTAAAGTGTGCATCGTGAATTGGGCCACACGGTATTAATTGGCCAACTGAGTAAATTGTTGTGGCCTGAATTTGGCTGGATACCTAAAGTATGTTGTTGCTCATGGTGTATTGTACTGCATTTCATGGCCACGCATGGTGTATGCCGAGAATGAGGCGTGTGATGAAATTGTGCGTGAATGCGTGCCTGCCACGAGATTGTGATCACCTGATTATGCCCTGATGCGTTTTACGCAGAGTTCAGATAATAACTGAATAAGTGTATGTGTGATCACGATTCGTCCTGATGCATGTTACGTGGAGTATGCCATCCTGATGCGTTTACGCGGGACGATGCCTGGTTCATCCGGAAGACGACCAACTTGATGCATTTTTCGCAGGCTCTGGTTTGTAAGAAGATCGGTGTTGCGCCTGATGCGTTTACGCGGGCTAGAGACACCGGGCCGTATGTGCTTTGGCGCGGGCCGTGAAGTGTTGTGGCCTTTGGGTCAATTGATAATATATAAAATGAAGCGGTTTGCCGGATACAGCGTGTGAGCTAAGTCGTGAGCATGGCAAATGTGTACCAGTGTACGTGGCTAATGTGCTTGCCGGTGAATTATGTATGAGACAGGCACTAATGAGGATAAGCATGCGTATGTCATAAGTGTGATAGAGTACGATCGCACCTGTACCATGATTATTGTGATTATATAAAATGCCTAACCTGCAGGGTCAATGTGATTAACGGTCTAGGCCCGAGGGCCTAGATCATTGGTTGTGCGTGGTATTGTTTGATGGTCAGGAGATTGCATGTTAGCCTAGTCTAGGTTTAAGGGTTATACTCGTTGAGATTCGTCTCACGATTATAATAACTCAACTTTTCAGACCCCCAGCCGTAAGGATGTCGAGGTCACCACCTCTTTTTGGGATACCGCACTTTATTCAGCGATTATCGAGTGTACACCCCTGTGGAGATGGAGCAGCCTATGTAAGATACTACTCAGTCCTATTTGTGAATGTGGGAGAGTCATACTACCATACCCAGGTGTCGCGACATACCCCTCGAGGGCCGAACTCGATGAGGCAGGTTTAGAGATAAGTGTTCATGAAATGGTTCATATGGTATATCATAAAAAATGATTTTACCGAAGTATGAATCTTTTGGTTATCCATATGGCCTATTGATCATGAACGTGGATTTTTCCTAAATCCATATCTCGCGTGACAGCGGATCGATTTTATCTTTTTTAGGAGTCGCCACTAGCCTAAGTCGGGGGTCGGCTAGAATACCCAACCAAAACGCGGGAGTTTCGTTTCGGTTTCTACGAAAATCAGAGACCAAAGGTTTGGGGACTAGCTTACGTTAATATTTCTATTAACGCCCTTTCGGTACCTCTAAACTTATCATGATTGTTATCTAAGTTGTCATGCATTTGTTCTTTACTATTTCCATACCAAAGTCTTAGTCCACTAGATGATCATGCATCTTGTTTTTGTATTTTCATTTAAGATTCTAAAATAATCCTATCTTAGTCTAGAAAAAGAAAGAAATGATCAATTGTATTGAGAGACATTCGTAAAGTAAACACTCAAAGTATTGAAAAGACGAGCTAATTCTAAGCACGAGAAAATAAAAACCCGCAACTCGTCGGGTGTTTAATACAACACAAATTGAAAACCCGAGACATGATTGGGGATGAATGAATTTTTACAATCGAAACGGTCAAGAGTGGACATCGACCATCACCGTACACAAAAAATTGGGTCGGAATGGACATCGACGTCCGCCATTTTCAAGACCACTGTCTTCTCGGACCTATTCTAATTCCAAAGCTAAATTAGACTAGGTACATACAAAGGAAATGAACATCATAATGTTCACAAAAAATACAATAATTGTCCATACAAGAGAATGCAATATGCAAGAAGATACAAAAATGCAAATGTAATCACAACAATGGCCTTGAGATCGGCCTTTGATTTAAACATGCATCGTCCTCATTTAACGACTTACCCATTTCATTTTAATGATGACTTATGTACATTAGCCACCAAGCACGTTCGTTTATAGTGACTGACATGACATAGTCCTTAATTGAGGTTCTATGTGAAGCCATGGATATCTCCTCGAGCATGCATCGGTTCCTATCATACATCTAAAAGAACACATGCATCAAGCTTAAAATAAGCATGCAAGTAGGTTACAAAGACCTTGATTCTCATCCAATCACTCAATTTAGTGAACCGATGTCGGGTCACTTCATTCCATTCATCATGCACCGATTCATTAAGAGAAAGACAAAGAATAGCAGAACAGGCGATACAAGATGTATTCAATTAGAAAAGGACCCATGATTAAAAAGTTCTGGAAAATTTATGGTAGCCTAAGCATACAATGAGGAACAGCTTTCGTAGAGAAAGTTTTCCGGAAAAATGTTCACATGATTTTATAAAAATTCGGGAACACGATTAAATGTATCAAGAAAAGAGGATTACCGCAGTTTTTGTTGCAAAGATGAGGCTATTTACCCTATCATTTGTTGCTCAAAATTTATGAAATTTTGACACAAGATAGTTCAAAGAGTGTCCTACAACTTTTATTAAAGGTTTGACCTCTGATTATTTGTGGAAAAATCGATAAAAAATCAACAAGAGGTTTGACTTACCTTGGACAGAACAGGGGTTCCGAATTTGCAAGTTGTTAATCCTAATGCAAACTTGTAGAAAAAAAGAAAAATGTCCTAAATGACAAGCAAATGACATGTCCTTAATGTCTATGAAAGTTTCATAACATGGATGACGACTTACCAAGAGGGCATGAATCCGATTAAGTCCAAATTTAAGTTTGATTTTCATGAAAGCATGCCAATGCATTAACTAGTACCAAAGACATTTTATGGATGACAAAGATGAACTAAAATGATGCATGAAATGTATGAAAATTTAACATGGATTAGGACTAGATGCAATGACAGAGGATATAGTCATCTAATCCTAATTACATGAGCAAATGATCATACAAGTCCATGAACTATTAAGCATGAAATTATGCATGAAATGCAATATAACAGAACATGGTAGCATGTTTGTATATGATTTTAACCTACCAAATGACATGCAAAAAATACATGGAATACGTCAATACGAAGCTTGAGTAGCCCTTTACAAAAGTCTAGAAGACTTCATATTCCAATTGTGAACAGAAAAATTTCTATAAAATTGGCAAAAGTGCTACATGAACAATTTAATCTCTAATTGACAGATATAGGGGTTAAGGAATTTCGGTTGATTAAACACGCTAATGACGAGCAATTGATGCATGGAGAGTGTCACTAGTGAGTTAACATGATGCTCTATGATGTTCATGAAGGTCACTTGAATAATTAAGTCCAATTTCACAATGAATTTTGTAGGAATGCAATTCGGATCAGTACAGGGCAGATTGAACAACTTGAGAATATGAGATGATTTCAGTTACCAAATGTTGTCTAAAAATTCTAAAAAAAATATATGACATGCATGAGACTTGAATTCACAAGTTCACAGAAGGATGCAACTCGAAAATCAATTTTCCCTGTTCTGTACAAAAATGGTAAAATATGTAGTTTCAATTCAGTTACAGCAGAAAACCAATTTACTCTTACTGCAACTTTGAAAATAGATTTCAGGTACCAAATGAACTCCGATCAAGGATATCTTTATCATTTTAAAGACTTATTTGAGTGCTTTACAAACTTTGTTAAGGACTCTAAGGCAGAAAATGTCGATTTCAAACTCAAACGAAGATGTTTGTGCAAGTCCAATTCGGATTTCAGTATAGGCAGACAAGACTTAGGGAATTTTCACCTATTGAATGAACTCCTAAAAATCTGAGAAAAAAAGTATGTCATGATTGAGATCCTAATGAACAATTTTCATGAAGGAAAGATCACCAAAATCGACTCACAAAAATCGGCCATAAAATCAGCAAAACAATCAGACATTCAACAACAGATTTAAACAAAGCGCAGAAGCACATTACAGAACATAGAGGCAGGATTTCGAAAGGATTTTGAGGTAGTAAACGAACTTCGTTTTGGACACATAATATGTCGAATCGAAGCTTAGGAAATATAGACCAAATGTCTAGAAGGACTCGAAGCATGATTTCAACGTTTAAGACCTCGTTCCAGCGCTAACAGAATCTGTGTTCAGAGAGCACGAAATGGACAGAACATTCTTATGCAATCATTCATCAATCAGAGCACCTCTATCTCACTAATCAACATCTAATAAGTGATTTTAGGCATATAAGGACACCTATGATTGAATCCTGGCCCCGGTTGGCTATTCCAACCTCGCCTCATCGGATTCGAGACTGAGAAATTACCTTTTGTTGTCGTGCGAAAATACGATCAATCGTTTTGTGTCGATCGATCTACGAGACGCTCCGAGGGATCTCAGCTCACCAAGGACGAACGTGAACCACCAGAGGACTCCCAAGGAAAGTCCGGCGACGTCGGATCGATGCCGGAACAGTACCGACGAAGAAGAAGGATCAGATCGGTCCAATAGGACGGATCTGATTTGTCCGGGAAGAAAGAGCCACCAGAACTTCTCTGGTGGCTTTTCGATGAAACTTCAACCACAAAAAGGTTGGGAAAACACCTGAGGCGAGATCGACGATGGTCGGACCGCTTGGATCAGCCGCCGAACAGAACTGATTTGGATCCGGATCAGCTCAAAACGCCGTGGGAAGAGAAAGAGAAACGCAACAAACAAAGACAACTCCGGCGAGGCTCCGACCAGCAGGAGGTCGAGGGAATGGAGATGGACGTCGGAGGAGGTGGCGGCGTTGAAGGTGTCGCCGGC
Organism: Syzygium grande; assembly: GCA_024733475.1. Lineage (NCBI taxonomy): Eukaryota > Viridiplantae > Streptophyta > Magnoliopsida > Myrtales > Myrtaceae > Syzygium > Syzygium grande. The sequence continues at coordinate 26,553,313 of JAMXDD010000008.1, read as the reverse complement.
AAGGATCCGGCGGTGGGGGGTGAACCGGCGGTTCTTTGAGAAACCGTGTAAACGAAGAAGGAGAGCACGTGAAGGAGAGGAAAAGAGGAGAGTGAAGGAGGAGAGAGTTCTGGATTTTTTCTAGACCTACGCAAAAATGAAAACCCCTCCTTTGAGTTTTGGAGCGAAAATGGGTTATATACCCTCTTCAAGATCTAATCTCGACCGTCGATTTGATCCGATGGTCGAGATTTGTGTTTGTTATTTACTTGGAGATTAAGCAAAAATCTCATCTAACATGTGCTAATTTGAATGGCTATGATTTAATTTCATCAACGATCTTGATTAATTTTGCAATTAAGGACCTAATTAGGGGTGTTTTTGTAATTTCACAAAACCCGGGGACTTTTTTGCAAAATCTAAAATATTGCAGGGCATGGGGGAATTATTCCAAGGATGGGTCCCTCGATCGGTCTTCTATTTGGGCGGTTGAGTCTCAATTGTTCCAAATTTATGCAATTTAGTCCTTGAAGGACTAAATTGAAAAGAAAGATTCATCAATCATGAGGAGAAAATAATCCAATTTGAAGAGAAACGGTCCAATTTTGATCCAATTAGGCCAATTAAACCAAACCTACAACTTTTATGATTTTAATTATCTAATTGGTCATGAAAAATGTCGGACTCATACCATAGCTGCACCAAATTGGATTTTTCCTAAGCTAATTTTGAACAATTTCATGCAATTTCTCGCCAAAATTTGCAAATTAATTGATGTTGCATTCAATTAAACTTGCGAACTGCTTATTGAATCAATTGTCCATGCTTATAATGTCCTATTACATTCAAATCGACATTGAAATGAATGCGTGACCTTCATGTCAAAATTAAATTGAAGACCAATGTTGAAATTGAACCTCAATTCATCAAATTAAATCTTTGTCCTGAATGGGTCAACTTGAATTTCATTAATTGGACATCAATAACCCCTAATCCCCAAATTCAAATGAGCTAAATGTGTAAAATTGGAGAGTTCTCAAATCAATTTCGCAAAATTGACCCCGGATTCGTGTTTATCTCACAAAAACGAGTCAAATGATATCCACCATTCACGAATCGTGAACAATTGGTTCAAACCCCTAATTAGGGTTAAAATTGGGGGTTTTCATTTCAAATTGCCGATTCACAAAATTGGTCGCGCGAGCAATCTTATGATGACCTTTTGGATCAAATGTCGTAAAAGGAACTAAGCTAAAATATGAACAAAATGAAAGAAATTTTGTTTTTTTGGCTGATTCAGAACCTATTTTCACAAATTGGGAAAAAATAGGTTCTTAATCAATTTTTGCAAAATTTCGAATGCCAAAATAAAAAACGACACTTTTTGTTCAAGAAACGGGTTTCGTCGCGATCGGAAACCGTAATCTCGAATTTTCGACTTTTAATGACGTGTTTGCTAAAAATTAGGTGTCAACACCAAGAGTACGTGGCTTGGTGCTACAGAGGAGCCGATGGCGTGACTGGATCCCCTCTAAGAACCTTTGATGTTTCGGTGGACGTGAATGATGTGATGATTCCGCAAATGGCAGATGGTGAGATTTCGGATCCTCCACCTACACCTTATTGGAGCATCGAGGATGAGACCGTGGACAGACCGGCTGCTATGGGCGAAGGGAACGAGGAACCCGAGGTACTGTATGCTGATCAGGAGCCCTTGAACCAACAAGACGAGATTGAGCCGGAACCGATGGACCAAGACTCGAGTGAAGACGGGGAAATTGTGGAGATAGGATCTGATGTAGAAATAGGAGCTGAGGACGAGTTGGGATTATACCTTGAGCCAGAATTGAAGCCGGATACCGAAGATGAGTGGGCTAGCGCAGGATATAGATTCGGAGGGGTTAGGACCTTGTGAGGATGCTTCCGAGGAGTTGTCAGATGATTCCACTAAGTCCTCATATCCCGACTGGGAGCCCTAGGTTTATCTTAAACCATAGCTGGTAGCGAGGGCCGGTGACTTTTTGATTGTAGCCCTCTTTTCTAGTTAGTTTGACCTCCCCAACCACTTACCCTTTTTGACTTAGTGGCCGTTGATTGCTCGGGTTGCTTGCTTGTGGTATATAAGTGAATATTATAAAAAGTTTCCCTATAGTAATACAAGGTGTACATATTTTCTGAAGTGTTGTTTGTTGTTTGGCTACCGTTGGTTCTCTTATATTATTGTCAGGGATTACTTAATTATTGCTTCCGCTTGTGCTTGTTCTCTATTGGGTGTTGGGTCAGTGGCGTTTCCTGGGACGTCGCACATAAATACGACCGTTGCGTGGGATGTTGCGCTCCGTTAGGGTACGGGACGTGACAAGGTACGTTCTACACTAACCAGTACTAAAGTCCTTTTTTTGGGGTGGATGGGGTTGGGAGTAACTTTCCTTTTAGAGAGATATGAGTTTGGATTTCCAAGAGTAGATTGCTTTTGTTGTGCATCTTAGATTGAATTTATGCCAATGTCTTTCTTGGAAGTGTCTGTGTAGCATACTGCTTTACATCCGTAGTTGGTTTTTTAAAAGGGCATACCTATGTTATTGGAATTGGATATTTTCTCAGTGTTTGTCAGTACTGCTTTTGGACTTTTTGTAGTTATTATATAGGATCCTCATTGATTCCTGATAAATAGGTTCACTTAGCAATGTTCCTGAATTGAAGGTTTTTCTTATTAATTTTTGGATAGGTGAAATTGAGAAAAATGAAACCTGGGATGTTTTCCCATGAGTTGAAAGAGGCTCTTTGGTTGTTGTGATGTGTAAATAGGGAGTGTTTTTGGGGGGTGGATTTGTATAGCATGGTTGAGAAGTAGCTGGAATCATTACAGAAGGAAAAATCATTAGTTAGGAGGAGAAGCTTTTTAAGCTAAGCTAAGCCTAGAGTGAGCATCAGTCTGACTGTTAAATTATATTGTCATCTTGTTGACCAGGTATTATTAGTGGGTTTGGGGTGGATCACCCTCCAAGTGTGGGAGCTGGTCATGTGCATTTTTTGTTATCGTTCGTATCATTCGTATCGTTCGTATCGTCATGCTGGTTGATTGGTGTAATTGTTGGGCCTTTCTTAGCTGGTCCACTAGTTGGATTTTCGTTTTAGAAATTTTGGTTTGAGCAGCTCTAGATCAATTTTCGTTTCAATAGCATGGAAGAGATAACTGTCAACTAAACACTCTTTCTAGTACAGGGGGCAAACAAGATTAACCTCTTCTTTTTGTGACAAAAGTGAATGGGATTAGCTGATCAAAGTGTAATTTCTACTTTTCATGTCTAGTTGCATCTTCTTTGTTAGTCAGGGTTGAGAAATTTTCAGGTAGGTAGATTTTGGTTTGAATCCATGCATTGAGAATCTTTCATGATCAGGCGAGGGATGTCTAGTTTCTTATGTTTCTATTCTCATCCATCTAAATGGATTCATTTCCACCTCTTGGAAGACCGAAGTAGATTAAAAGATCATTGCTCTCTCACTATAGTTTTCCTCTTATGTGTGCCCAAAGTTTCTTGATTCTGATTTTGGTTTTTACGATGATGTATCCCTATGCCCTTTTTCTTTTCCCCTTCTTTGTGCCTTTAGCTTTGCCAGAACATATGCTTCTTTGTTTAGCTTGAATTGTAGTTTGAGATTATATTTTCCAAATTTTCTCATGCTGCTACTTTTCTTGAGAATGGTTGCGTGTATTGCTTGTAACTTGTACATGACTATGTTATTGATTTAATGCAAAACTCATATGATTCTCAACCTATCAAGGTTATATGGCATCTTAGAAAGAGATATTCAATGCAAAATGGACCGAGCCTTTAACCAACCTGTTTGTAAGTTTGTTGGTTGAAGAGCTCAAAAAGGAAATCGTACCTCTTATATCAACAAAGCTGGGTGGAACAATATTCGGGCTGAATTCATTAAACAGTCAGGATGCCAATATACCCTACTTCAGTTGAAGAACAAGGTGAATAAACTGAGAAAATAGTATGGTAATTTTAAAAGTTTCTTTTGCAATCCAGATTTGGTTGGGATAATGTGAATAAAACAGTAGTTGTCGACGATCCAAGTATTTGGGAATTTCACATCAATGTATCTTTTAACTTTTGATTATTTTGATGTCATTATAGATGTAAGTTTTAAAATGTTTGATTATGTTGTTGACATATGTCATTATTGTGAAAATTGTAGGATAATAGTGAGTGGACAAAATTCAAGAAAGATGGATTTCCCCAGTATCCTGAGCTATATATTGTATTTGGTGGTACATATGCTACTTGGGTTCATGCCACAGGAAATGCTGAAGATTTGATGGTGTCAGAGGAAAGTGACAATAGTGGTGGTGATGCAGACGGTGATCCAGAGGACTTAAGTGACCGTCACATTGATGAGACAGTCTTTACATCTGGCAATACTATAGCTCCAGTTCATGACAAGCACAAATTGGATAGGACTCCAAATACCAAGAAGAGAAGAAAGAGTACCTCATTTTGTGTTGTAGACACTTGCAAAGCTATACATGAGCTGATTAAAGCTAAGACAAGTCAATCTGTAAATGGCTCTACCACCTCACAGGTCACACAACCAGCTGTGGACCCCTTCTCCGTATCCGCTGTCATTGATGGCCTACTTAGTATGCCTGAGTTGGGACCAGATCTTTACAACAAAGCAGTGGAATGAGCATATGTTAGTGCCACATGGAGGGAGGTTTTCATCAAAACCCCAGTTGAATGGAAAAATGCACTTCTTCAATCTTTTTAGTAGATGTTGGGAAATGTACTGTGGATTGCATGGGGTTTCATTTGATTGTATGACTTATGTTAGTACTTGATATTTGATTTTTAGATATATTAATCTCGAGACTCTTGTACTTTTGTGGAGCCATGGGTACGACAAACTGCTTGGGTTCTATTTATATATTTGGTTTGCTTTCACTTTACAACTTATGTTATTGGTTGTTATTGGATTTTTTTTTTAGATATCTATATTGATGTTCTTGTATTTGTGTGATGATATAGGTATTATGGAAGAAGGATCAAATAGTATGTCTAATTAGTAAGTAGATCCAGATGAACAATTTTTGGATGATGATGATCTTCACAAATTGATAGCATGGTTGTGCATCGTTGCGAAGGATGTGTCCATGCATACGAAAGAACCTATTAGGGACAGCAAACTATCAGGACTCAAATGGATAAGGGAGATTGTTTATGGACATTCAAATAGAATATATAAAGCCTTCAGGATGGAGAGTCATGTTTTTTTGAACCTATGTGAATTAATGAGGGCAAAATGCTGATTGAAAGATAGTCAGTTTGTTAGGATAGATGGACAATTTGGGATCTTCTTATTTATGATTTGTCACAATAACTCCAATAGAGATTTATGTGAGAGAGTTCAATGTTAAGGAGAAACAATTAGCAAGTATTTTAATATAGTATTGAAAGCAATTCTCAAACTCTCAAAAGAGGTTATCAAACCACTGTCCTTTGATATTGTCCGACAGGAAATTCTTATGAATCCTAATCATTATCGATACTTCAAGGTATGATTTTTATTTTTAGAGTTTACATTATCAAATACATGTAATTGATAATCTTGCATAACATTAGATTTTTATAAATGCACAGGGTTGCATAGGTGCTATTGATGGTACCCATATCAATGCTTTCGTCCCTGTGTCTCAGCAGGTCCCATTTAGAGGCAGGAAAGGGACTACTACTCTAACAGTCCGGATTTTGGCCCATTTTTGGAAATTATAAAACGTGTAATTCGTCAGTGCGCTCATAATAAAATTTCGCCCGAGAACTGATTACTCTCGGGTTCTTGATTTTAAAAATAGAAATTTTGCTAGAATCGCACTCGATCGAATTTGGCCGTTATTTATACCCTGAACTTGGCAGTCGATTTCCGGGAGTTTCGAGACGAAATAAATTGGATGGTGTCGATATCATTGTGGCCAGCATCGAGATTGTCAGGAATAATGAGAAAGTGTATTTTTGAACCGGGTGCGAATTTGGACTGGTAGACCTCCCTCGTAGTGTGGTTTGGGTTATTTTATTTTTGGCCATGTGCCCTAGAATATTGTTGGGATTTATCGTGGATTATTAGGCCTTTTTCCGAATTTAAATCGGGATCGATAGATCGATTTTTAGTTTGGACCGTGTCCGTTGGTTCGCGCTTAAATTTAAAAGTTTAAACTTTTCTCTCTCTCTTTCTCTCTCCTCTCTCTCTCTCTCTCGGCCGATTCCCCCCTCCCTCGCGCGTGTCTCACTTTCCCTCTCTCTTCCCTCTCTCTTTTTCTCTCTCTCTCTCTCTCTCTCTCTCTCTCTCTCTCTCTCTCTCTCTCTCTCTCTCTCTTTTCCCCAGGTTTGTTCCCCGTGCATACCCGCCCCCCGCCACGCCGCCCCGTCCCCTCCCCTCCTGCATGCCCCCCCCGACGACTCGACATCTCTCTCTCTCTCTCCTCTCTCCTCTCTCCTCCCTTTCTCTTCTTCTCCTCTTCTCTTTCTCTTCTGGTTTGTCTCCCCCGCGTCCGACCGATCGGGCTAGAATGGCTGGGCGTGTATTTAGTTTAATTATTTTATGATTAAATTAGATTATGTGGTGTTTTAATTTAGTTAAATTAGACTGATTAGAGTGGAGTGCTTGAGTGAATAATTGTGCGTGACCGACTAGAATGTCGGGTTGGTGAATGAGGTGGCGCATCGTGAATTCGGACTGAATGTTGAGTATGAGTGATTTGATGTGAATTGGCGTGAATCTGATTTAAATAAGTGGCGTGTGCTTGACTGTGGGAAATTAGCTTGGATCGATCGGAGGGCTGCCAACCTGAGGCGTAGGTTACGCGGGTGTGGCGAATAAGGCATGATTGGACCTGAGGCGTGTTTACGCGGGTCATTGGAAAGAAAGTTGAGCCTGAGGCGTGTTTACGCGGGCTGTGAAAGGAAGGTTGGACCTGAGGTGTGTTTACGCGGGTTATTGGAAAGAAAGTTGGGCCTGAGGCGTGTTTACGCGGGCAGTGAAAATGAGCCTGAGGCGTGTTTACGCGGGCTGTGAGAATGAGCCTGAGGCGTGTTTACGCGGGCTGTGAGAACGGGCCTGAGGCGTGTTGACGCGGGCAGTGAAAAAAGACAAGGGTGTTGACCCGAGTTGTGAGAAAGTTAGATGGATGTGCATGTGATTTGAGTGTGATTGAATTGGCTGGTTGAGTTTGACTGGATTGGTTGGTTGAGCGTATGATTGGATTGATTGGTTGAGCGTGTGACTGGATTGATTGGTTGAGCGTGTGATTGAATTGGCTGGTTGAGCATGTGGATGTCGATCGAATTGACTGATGGTGCGTGTGGATGATTGGTTCAATGTGCGTGTGGGTACTGGGTTGGATTGATTGATTTCGAGTGGAAATGTGTGTGCTGGTGATCGTGATGTGGCGGTGATTTATTCTTGCATTATCATGCTTGAACTAATATGCAGGATTGGCACGTGGATCGAGGCGAGGTAAGCCTCTTATACGAAATTGATTGTACTATTGGTAGTTCACATGTTAGACTGGTCTGGGTACGCATTAGCCTAGGTTAGGTTTAGGTTGTTGCTTATTGAGACTCTGTCTCACGATTATTATATAACCACTTTCAGATCCGCGATCGTGAGGGATCCGGGGATGCTGCCAGAGTACCACAGGGTTTGAAGGATAGACCAGTTTATCCTGTATTTTGAGTACCCTTTTTGTAGAGAAGATAGGCTTATTAACCACCGCTCTCTTTTGAAAATTGTGGTTGATTTTGGAAGCCGGGTTGCCAGTTTGTAATATTGAAGGCTTTATAATGTTGGGTGTTTATTAAATTTCGCTGTCTATTCCTTAGCCATGTTTTTATTGTCTGGGTTATTTTACATGCTTCCGCTTGCGCATTTCTTTTGGGTCGGCGACGCGTCCTGGGACGTCGCGTTTAAATAATCGACCGTGGTCGGGGTGTTGCGGGCTCGGTGGGGTCCGGGGCGTGACAACCACCCAGAATGTGCTGTATGTTTGTTCATTTGATATGAAGTTTACTTTCGTATATTCTAGGTGGGAAGGATTTGCTAACGATTGTCGAATGCTTTTAGTAGTACTCGAGACTCCTCAACTGCAATTTCCTCGACCACCACTAGGTATTTACTTTGTCTATAAGAAAAAACTTTCTTTATGATTGTTTTTTTTTGGGTAAGAATCTTTATGATTGTTTTATGATTGCATATCATAACAAATTTATATGTACCATGTTATAAGCCAATACTTCATGGTTGATTCTGGTTATGCATCACTTCCAGGATTTTTAACTTCGTTTAAAAGTGAACGGTATCATTTGAACGATTATAAGAGATGTGGGAGATGGCCAAAAATAGCAAGAGAATTGTTTAACCATTGGCACTCTTCACTAAGGAATGTCATTAAGAGGTCATTTGGGGTATTAAAGAATCACTTCACCATTTTGAGACACATGTCTCCATTTACAATTAAAAAGCAAGCATTTATTATAATTGTATGTTGTGCTCTCCATAATTACATTCGTGACTAGGACAAGATGGACAAAAACTTTTCCCTTTATGGAGATATGGTGTACCCGTTTGGAGCTAGAGAAATCGAGGTTATAGATGATACATCACATGAACAAGTAGCTGAGATAAACGTTCTTAGGAAAAGTATTGCAAATAAAATGGTAACGGATTACAATATGCCCGAGATTCCATGATATTGTGTTTCCGACTTTTGAAATATTGTTTTTAAATACTAGATGACGATGTGAGAGGATCCTTATGTGTTTTGAGTTTTTGAGTGCCTATCTTGTTTGCTGACTTGTTTAAGTACGACCTTTAGGCTGTACACTTAAGCATGAAGTGATGAATTTTAGTAGCGTTTCTTGTGTTTATATATCACCATGTTTATGCATATCACCATGAGAAGAGAGTAATTCATTTGGTACTCCAAATTACTTATTCAGCTTCCTCTGTTCATGGCATATCTGGTGTGCAATTGGAATTTTTTTTAAAGCGATGCACATGTTTATGTAAGAATCAATGTTTACGTCCAACTTTCCAAGGAAGACATTTGGCAATTGTGTGCAATGAATTCCCTACTGGGCAAACTACTTGAAAATGAACCTTATCTTGCATTGTCAAATAATTATCATTACTTTTCTTGAAAAATTCTTCGCTGACAATTCATGCAAGTGCAATGCAATGTAGCAATAAGAGAAAGAGTTACGGCCATTATAAAAGCACTTGAAAAAAAAACAGTATGTACTTCAAATTGAGATAGAACACTAATAGGAGTAATAGAGGGAAGAGTTTATACCAAGTATATACCATGTTTATACATATCACCATGCATATACCAAGTATATACATATCACCATGTTCACCATGTTTCCTTCACTTACAAGAAAAAAATAAATTGGTGAGTGCTCTATGAGAATTAAATACCAAGTTTAAAAAAAGCACTTGAAAAAAATTTGGAATAGAAATTTTCTACAGTTACCAAATGAATTTCTGTTCTATTTCTAATCCAGGAGTAGAAATTTTGGACAGTTACCAAACACTTTCAAATGCTCAGAAATTATTCTTGGGCACAAAATAAATAAAAAAATTATTTTTGAGCAGAAATTGTTTTCGAAAACAAAATGGTTGCCAAACGCACCCTAAATATGCATTTGAGAGGATGAAAAAAAAAATAGAAGCAAAATTTGCTCTGGATTATCATTAAGATTTTTTATACAAAAAAAATAGGGAAAGTTACCCTTGACAAGATGACAGCCCAAAAAATCAAACGATGCATCTCGATTACGAATGGCGTCAAAAGCATACCTACTCTCCCCAGGATGCTTTGATTGGTCTGATCTTTGTAGTCTTAAACAAAGTGATGCTTTTTTGGAGTTACTTTATTGTATTATTATTATGTCCTAAGCATGACATTAAGAGGCTTCATCTCGGGTCTTGTTTGGACCTTTAGATTCTCGAGATGTAAACCTTTGAGGGGGTTATTTCCTACATTCCCAGGAAGACAAAGATAGCTATGACATATTGCTAGATGTCAATCATGGCTTGTAGGACCTAAAAATTGATCGAGACAATTAATTCTCTTGGGAGCACTAATATGTTAGTGCAAGTCTTACTACCGCTTAGTAATGGACCTAGGAATGTCACACACTGTAACCAATTCAAGATGATGTTGAATGGGAGATGCGATATTGCAAATATGTTTACAATTATAGTAATCGATTAGTCGGACTAAAATTAAATTAAATGGGATTTAATTTAATTTTATTTTTAGTCATGAGTTTACGTGCACATGATGCGCACGCAAACCTAAAGTGTACACATGTTAATGTGTCAAATGATCTTGCACTCTTATTTTTATAAAATTTGATTAATTAAAAGTAAACAAGGTCAACATTTGTTGACCGTGTGCAGCACACGATCTGCAATGGCGCTGATCGTGTGTTTTAATTAAAAAAAATTAATGGCGGTCAGCAACTGTTGTTGACCGGGGGCATCACCCACGATTAGTTGCTGGTCGCACAAATAAAGTGTGATCAGCAACAGTTGCTTAATAGAGAGAAGACAGTGCAAGTGAGAGTGCAATATGCGTGTGTGAGAGTTAAAAACGTTTTCTCTCTTCTGGTACCGTGACTAAAATATCAAGAGTACAGAGAATTGTCACCACAAGATTACTAGCACAATTATTATGGTGATTATCCGCAAGTTCTTTCTTTAGCAAGACATGCAATTGATGGTATGTTTGTATTAGAGATTCGATGATTGTGGGGCTCGAACCGAAGAATATACGAATCAAGTTGTTTTGGACACACTAGATGGTTGTAGGGCTCGAACTGAAGAACATCCGAACCAAGTCGTTTTGGGCACGCTACGAGAGGTAATCTGTTTAACCCCTATGATTTTCCGATTTTTTATTGAAACGCACGAATAACGCCTTTGGAGATACATGTATGGTTATATTTTTTCCGCTGAGTTTATATTTAATTTAACTATGCATGTTCCATAGAAAACCAACAATTACTTACACTGGTACATTTCCACGCCAGCAAAAGCCGAAGTAGGATGTTCTTAAATCAATGGAAATGCTGCTACATCGATGATTATTTCCATGTGTCACTACTTTATTGAAAAAAGTAAGCTAGATCTGGATTAATCAAGTGCTTAATGATATTTCTAAGTTTTTGTATGGGAGATTGAATGTGTGAGAAGACATTGTCTAAACTTATAGCAATTGGAATTTCGTTGAAGAGGTACTGGAACACTTTTCAAGAAACTTTAAAAAAACATGAAGCTTCACATTTTTGTTGCCTCTTTCTAAATCCTACCTCAGTCATCATCATAAAATGAGTCCGTATCGTTTCCATGATGACAAATACCTTCAAGCCTCAAAATTCAGGATTTACGGATCTTACAAGATTTTACAAGTGCTAGAGTGGGAGATCATCCCTTCGAGCTAAGTGTTTTCCTCACCACCAATATGTCTTCAGCTTCTTCAAGTTGGATAGATCAGGTAAGCTACGCAAGGAACTGCAGTTTCCGATCTCAAGACTTTCTAGTGATTCCAGTCTATCAAGATCTTGAATGTCAATCACCTTCGGACAGGACCATAGTAGAAAGTCCTTGAGAATTTTAAAGTTAGATAAGTCGGGCAATCCCTGAAGAAAGGGACAATGACTAATCCACAAGAGTTGTAGATTCTCCAGTCTTTCAAGCCCGCTGAACTTGGTTGACTCGCAGTAGAACACTTTCAAGCATTGCAACAATGTTAAATGTTCAAGGCCTTGAATATCAGAAACTCGATCCTGTAAACTTAGTTCCAATAAATTCTCCAAGTTGGAAAGGTCAACAACTTCAAGAAGATTGCAATTTTGAACTGTAAGTTTCCTCAAACTAGAGGGAAGCTGTCCAATCTGACGTAGGTTCTTGCAGTTGTGGAGTTCAAGTTCTTTCAGATAGCAAAGGCCACCCAAATATGAGCTTATGCTGGTGATGCGTGGAAGCTCCAACATACAACATGGGCTGTAAGTTTTCTCCTTTGGAAAATATTTGATGGAGGTCGGGCTGGAAAAACATAATTCCAGATTTCTTAAACTCACAAGGTTGGAGATTTCTGGAGCTTCTAGTGTGGCTCTTGAGGACAGACATAGACTTACCAAACTCTGGGGAAGTTTTGGTACATTCTGCACACGGGTTTGCGTTAATTTCAAAATCTTCAAAAAAGTTAGTCTCATGATATCACCAGGAATCATTTCTAGCCGCGTGCAACCCTCTCCATAAATCTCCTCAACTTTCTCCAACATTCCAATTGCCTCGGGTAACTTCCGCATCTTACTCCCATTCATCTTTAATACCCTCAAACTCTTTAGATTGACAATGCTATTTGGCAACTCTGCAATGCCTGTTCTTGAGACATCCAACTCAGCTAAAGATTTCAGCATTCCAATTGAGTCAGGAAGAGACGTTAGATTGGGAGCTCCACGAATGGCCAAGCACTCAAGATTTACGAGTGCTCCGATTGAGCTTGGGACTTTATTAATGGTATCATATCCAATCAGTGAAATATTCTGATCTATAAGCAGCTCAATCAAAGCTTCCAGTGAACCTAATTCAACAGGTAGTGCTTGGAGATGGTAACATCTTTTCAGATTCAAGTGCTTTAAATGTTTCAAAAGACCAATGGATCGATGAATCCACATCAAATTCCTGCAGTTCTCTAGAATTAATATTTCTAAAGACAAATATGCAGAGAGGTTAGGAGTTATCCTTAACCTGTGGCAATTTGACAGATTAAGGACCTTCAATCTCGTAGCCACCTGTCAAATGATAATGTATATTCAACGAGCTTGATTTATAGATTTTTGCAGGACATAAACAAAATTATCGAGCGATTCTACCAAAGGAACTTTATATATACTCTCTGTATATCCATTCATCTCACATGGTTGTGGTCTCACTATTCCATTAATTACCATTTACATGGATATCAAATACATAATAACTATATGATTTCTTTTTAAGGTAAATAATTTATTGAATCCTCTACCAGTGTAAAGAGTTTTGTACACGTTCATTGTTGAATAATTGTCATGGGGATACATGTGGTTAAATAAGTATCTCCGAAAATACATGTTACTCATCCAAAGATGAATGCATAAAATCTTAGTATTGGTAGTGGACTTAATAAAAGTAAGTTCATTATGTTCAAAGTAAATAACAAATATATAAGAACAGGAAAAGTTTTCAAATCTAGACTAAACTACGTTAGTACAGATGAGTAGACGAAGGCCATAATGCTCAAAGCTAGAAGGAAGAGATCGAAGAGAAAAGGTTCAGCTCCTTCAAAGAGACACAAAACGGGCCAGTGTGCCACGCCCCTTCGGAAAGGAGAGAGCTAGAAACAATACATAAATAGCACTTTGTCGTGAATTATTTTTGAGACATTAGTCGTTGCACTTGTTTAAAAGTAAACTTAATGATAACTTTTTTATTTGGGTCATGCATTCACACAGTACAACATATACAGAATTTGAGCATAATTTAATACAAATGATATATATTTATTTACTAAAACTAAAACCCGTAACACTGTTTATTACTTTGGGAAGTAATCTGTTTGATACTATGTCTTGTTTATTGTATAACTTTACTGCATAATTTTACACATAGAATATTCGAATTTAAAATTTCTAATTTATTTTCACACACTATTCAATTTCCATAAGTCTTATTAATAATTATTAGGAACATTATATACCAATCATATACATGACAAAACCAAAATCATCGCTCAATTAGTTTATTTAGATTCATCGATATCATTTCAAAATACATCCCAATCATTATGTGAAGATGTTAATATGTTGTTCTATGAACATCAATTGTTAGATTAAGTACGTTAAGTAAGCTTTTGATCTTATTAATGTAAAGGGTAGTGTTTCCTATTTAATGTTTAGGGTAATAGGGAATAAAACTTTACAATGATGTCGCCCAATCACAAAACTCCATTCGACTCTCTCTCTCTCTCTCTCTCTCTCTCTCTCTCTCTCTCTCTCTCTCTCTATATATATATATATATATATATATATATATATATATATTGTAGTAGCTTCAACCGTAGAAATCAATGCTGCTATTTTATGAGAAGTTTGGCGAGTACCTTATAGCAGCAGCTCCTATAGATCTATCATAAAGCCGCTTCACCCAATTTTGATGTGCTACAGTTTAAAATATGTATTACCATACATAAAGGTTGCAGCACTTCACAGCACAGTACAAATTCAACTGTAGTTATACCGAACGAAATTTACTAAACAAAAGGTAGAATAATTGTTGATTCAAAGTACTTCTAGCTAGCAATAGTAATTGAGTTTTAAAACATTAAAAGATATTGAATTATGGAAATGCGGAATTGGTATCTTGGTGACAACATCCTTCAAGAGCTAAATTTCTTCTTTCAGTTTAATTAAAAACCCAAAAAAATTGACAATCCTCAACCCAGTTACCCGAGCTTGTGTGGGAAGAAAAAAGATATACAATATTGTACTTAAAAATTTTCACATACCTGAAGTTGAGTCCACCCGTTCCAGCTTTCTGTTATTTCGGTCCCCGAAAGATCAAGGATGAGTAGATTTTTGGGGCAAAAGTTGGTTGCTTGCAAATTTGGAGGACACTTCTTCCAAGAAAGCCATCTTACTTCTGGAAAGAGATCCTCAAAGTCCCCGGAGAGGTTTCCGCTTATCATTCCAAGAAATTTCGTATTTGGCACTTTCTTAAATTCCTCTGGTGTCAAAGAACTCCATCAAGGTCCACATAAATCGCTTCAATAGTCTCAGTTCCCTGTGAAGATGAAAAAGAGTCTCTGATTAACCTGGGCAAAGTGCACATCGATATCCACAACAGTTTTGGGTCCCTATGATGCCAAAATGGAATCAGTTCAATGGAGGGCCTCTAGTGAATTACAAAATAAGCTGGAAAAAGGAAAATTCTAGGCAGTGCTATAAAAAAGTTACAAGGTGTTGCAATTAGCTTTACCTTTTTTTCTGGTGATCATATCCAATGCTTCTTTATGATTCCATACTCGTGAACGCTTTCCTGGATCGTTGTGATTTTCGGTACGTACAATGCTCCTACCTAAGTCCTTAAGTTGGTCATGCATCCATAACTCATTCTTTGCTCCAATTTTTACTAAGGACATTAAAAGTAGGACTTCAATCCCCTCATCTGGAAACAATTCACAGTCATCCCACATATAGGTTGCATCTCTCTTATTTTCTCCAGCTAGAAAGCAAGCAATATCAAGAAATATTTGCTTTTGTGTGCCATCTAAAGCCTCATAACTTAGCATTAACTTTTTCTCCACATCCTTATGAAGATGTTTTTCCATCTTTTTTATTGTATCTTCCCACACTACTCTCTCTTTTCCGCATAAAAATGAACCAATCAATTCAATTGTCAAAGGCAGCCCCCCCAGCTTTTGCAATAAGATTCTCGGATAGG
This sequence comes from Syzygium grande, assembly GCA_024733475.1. Taxonomy (NCBI): domain Eukaryota; kingdom Viridiplantae; phylum Streptophyta; class Magnoliopsida; order Myrtales; family Myrtaceae; genus Syzygium; species Syzygium grande. Next base: position 26,537,785 of record JAMXDD010000008.1, on the reverse strand, counting down.
CAAAGAAATTCACTTGGAGGAGAGTTCCTTCTAAATGCATGCTTGCTAAAAAGTTGTAAAGAGTCTAAACTATTCAGTTCTTCAACTTCATAAGTCAAACTATCCTCAAATACAGACAACACACCTTTGTCTCTCGTTGTAACCATAATTCTACTTCCTAAACCAAACCATTCTCTCTTTTCTGCTAGTGCCATTAGTTGGCTCCTATCATTTACATCATCAAGGAGAATAAGAACTCTTTTTCTGCGAAATCGTGCTTTGATCATATTTTTTCCTTGATCGATGCTGGAAATCTCAATTCTTTTGTCCCCAAGGATATCATGCACCAGTTGCCTTTGCAAATTTAGAAGACCAGAACTCGAACTTTCTGATGCTTGTCGAATATCTGGGATAAAGCTACAACTTTCAAAATCAGCTGATAGTTTATGGTAAACAACCTTGGCAAGAGTTGTCTTGCCTATACCACCTATTCCACATATTCCAATGAGCCTTATGTCCTCAGATTCAACACTCAGCAAATCTATAACTTCATCCACTGATCGGTTGATCCCGACCAAAGGATCGGATAGATGTAACGGAAGACACCTTAAGCTTAACTAAAACTTGACGAGCTACTAGCCGTGTGAGTTTACCATGGCTGCATGTCAGTAGAAAAAGGACAATGAAGTTACAGTCAATGATGAGTTAACCACAAAATTCCGGACAGAAAGGGAAAAGAAACAGCCCATGACTTTCCAAATTGATTCGACATAGTAATAAGATAAAATGGATACTGAATAGGTGATGATCAAGATCACGAAGAATAAGATGATTTCTTCTAATATTCGTCACACATTTTATTAGAAGTGGTATGTTTCGGGTGGTCCAAGTCAAAAGCTGGAACTAATGCCGAACCAGGGGGCGGTTCCAGGTTTTTTTAAATTGGAAACCGAACTAATCCACCACAAAACCGGCCTGGAATCAAACAAACCCCCTATTTTTTGTATTTCTTTTTAATTCCCTATGTAAATATACTTGCGATTCACATTTTTTATTGGAACTAGTAACTTTAAGAGCCAACCTTTTTATATTGTAATCTAACATGATAAGTGAGCTGAGAGGCGCGAGATTGAGAGGGTCAAGAGATGGAGTGAGAGCCGATAGATGATAAATGAAAATGAGACAGGAAGAGGCTAGGTTTCTTACTTTCTTTTTTTGATTTAACTTTAACCTACCTGTAATTTTTTCCTTTCTATTTTGCAATATAAAATCTGATCTGCAGAATCGTTCCGAGTCTACCCAGATTCATATGACAGTTACCAAGATTTGATGTGTTTAGACTACACGATGCTGACGAATTAAATCTTAACTCTACCTACTAAATATACTAATATTATCTGGCACCTTCCGTGACATTAATTGATACGCGCTTTGAAGCAAAATTCTTGCTCTTTTGATCGAATTCGGCACATTTGCACTAAATTCTCTGGAGTGGCATTATTCCATTGCCCCAGAAGTTGCGTACCGACGGAGGGTTAAAGTTGCCAACCAATTCTTTTTCTCCTAAACACAGCATTAACCTTTTGGCGACTTCCTCGAATCACCTTAACCTTTTGGATGGGCAAACTTTTTTGGACAGCAAACTTTTCTAGTGGATTGATATTAACCAACCAAACTACTGGAGGTTACCCTAGTGGTCACCTTTCCCACGTGAGAAGAGGGAGGTGGAGAATTCGAATTCCCACTTTTTCAAGGGGTTGGATAAAAGGATATTTAATTTCAGGTATGTGTCTCGACTCCCTAAGGAGGCAGGATAAAAGTCTCTTTTGATGAAAAAAATGTTAATACATTAGCTCTATTTATTTTGTGAAAAATAAATAATTTTAAAAATATCTTCTTAAAAATGATTGCGTATATTACTTAGAATAATTATTCAATGAAAATCATTTTCATTATCAACAACAACTGTTGTCAAAAAATTTTTGTGAATGATAAAATATTTTTCGTTATTTCTTTCTAAGGTAACATATACGATTATATTTAGGAAAATGTTTTACAAATTATTTATTTTTTGCAAAATTAACTGAACTTAAATTACATGGTATGATAAAAATGGGTGGTCAGAATTTTGGGAAGTGGATTCTAAACAGAAATATGAATTAAATCAGATCTGAAAGTGGAAAAGGAAACAGAGTTGGGGAAAGAGCAATATCTGAAAGAGGAAGAGTAAATCTTCGCGAAATGATGTTCTAGGGCACCAAAATTGATCAAAAAAAGTTCACAATCTGCGAGTGTTTAGATGAAAAAGTTCACAATCCTTGATGCGCGTCCTCCAGCCGCAGAGAGAGGCATTAAGAACATATAGATCCGTCTCGTGAATTTCCACCATTGAACTTGGAGAGAGAGAGAGAGAGAAGACAAGGATGCTACTGGGAAGATCGGCGGTGTCCGGCGCCATTAGAGCAAGCCAACGACCGCCATCCTCCGAGACTCTCTGTCACCCTGTTTGTCAATTAGAAGCAGAGAAGCTGCTTGCTTCGTTCTTTCCTTCTTCCGTAGTATTTCTTTTTTTTTTTTTTAGTTTTTCCGTGGAAGATATTAGTATATTACAGTGTGTAAAAGTGAAAAGTACTAATAAAATATTTGGCTCTTCACATCATAAACAGTATTCAAGCAAAAGAAATGGAGAGAAAAGGGAAGATGGAGTTCAATGAGTTAACATACCCTGTGTTTTTGGTGTCCCATCCTTTGATTCCAGCAACCTGCTTGAGCGCCCCTGCCCATCGCTGCACAATCTCGGCCCCACGTTTTGCTTCATGCAGAGTTAATGCATCTCTATACACTCGGGTCTCAAGCTTCACATCAGAAGGTTCAACGTCATAGAAAATGGGCATGACCTCCAGTTCGGTGGTTTTCTTACGCTCCATCATGTGCTCCAGCTCTCGCAAGCACCAGCTACTGGAGGCATACTCTCTGGAGAAGATGGGAATGCAGATTTTTGATTCATCGATGGCCTGGAAAATCTCAGGTCCGATCTCTTCGCCGACGTCAATCCCCTTCTTGTCGATGAAAACACGGATACCCTTATCTAGCAGGGCATGATAGAGGGAGTCTGTGAAGTTAGCGCGAGTGTCAGGTCCTCGAAAACTCAAAAACACCTCGAATTGAGCTCCAGATGTGCCGTGGCCAATGGAACCTGCTCCTGAACAACTCCTTTTTCTTTTCATCGCCGCTGCGGTAGCTACCCTCAAAGATTTGGACAAAGATTTTACAGACTTGGGATGATGGGGAATTCGGTGTCATGCGTTTCGAGCAAGTTTATGTTAGTCGAGTTCTGTGAAATTGAGTTTCTGGTGCCGTTAGGTATCGTGCCTGGCGCCCACCAGAGGCAAGTGGACATAATTCGGTGGACGTCAAAGGCCAAGTAATTAAAAAATATGGGGACGTGGTTGGCCAGTCCTCATCAATCTACCGTGTCGACACCAATGACACGGACAGTCCAAACCAACGGTCAGAATCGGCGTGCTGTGTATTTCGTTTTCTTCTTTTTTTCATTTCTTTTTGGGCCAAGATTATAATTTCTAATACAGGAATCCACCTTTTTTGGCTCCTTTATCATCGAAGAAGAGTCGATATCGTCCATTGCTGGTTAGTCCAGTGGAACCCTGAATCACCGTCAAATTCACCCATGAACCTCGATAACGATGGTAGGCTCCATTTATTTTACGAAAATAATATTTTCTAAAAAAATATTAACAATAAGATGCTTAGAAAAATAATTAACAAAAAATGCTTTTCAAGTTTATGAAAAATCTATACTTAAATCCAGAAAAATTATTTTTTAAAAAAATTAGAAATTATTTTCTAAAATATAATTAAAAATTGGCATTTGTACAATACACTCTGTGCTTGGGCATGGAATCCCAACGCTCGCTTCCAAGATCGCAACCCTAGTGCCCGGGCCCAAGTCCACAGAGGTTGGGCCCGAGACACCAACACACATTTCTAGGGCCTTGGCGACATTGGCTGTAACAACCTAAGTCTCATTCACAAGATATTATTCGCTTTGGACACTAAGTTCTCATGGTTTTGTTTCTTCGAGAGCAGCCCATACTACCCCTATAAAAGACCTCTTGTAAGTTAAGGCTTCCCAAACCTTTATGAGTTGCCCAGGACTCCTCCCTTTAAGCGATGTGAGACAGGAGAGATGTGCCCCCTTCGCCATTCTACAAACTTCGCCAGGAATGCTCCTTGTCTAGGGTCGCCGATCCCCGATCACTCTCCACCTCACTCCGGACTGAGTTGTCACACACTCCCCTCTTCAAGCACAGCGTTCTTGCTGTGGCCCCACACGTGATTGGGAGTCGGCTCTAATACCACCCATAACAACCTAGGTCTCACTCATAAAATATTATCCTCTTTGGGCTCACTAACTCTCATGACTTTAAAACACGTTATACAGATATGGAACCTTAAGCCTTATAAGCCGGTCCAAGACTCCCCCTTAGGCGATGTGGGACTAGAGAGGCTCCCCCTCCCTTCCCTATGCATGTCCGAGGACCGAGGCACGAACACATAGCCATCCCTCCTCCCCGCGCACCGCTGCTTGGGCCGTCACACTATCCACCTCTTAGGGGCACAACGCCCTCATTGTGGGCCCACACGCGGTCGGGAGTTGGCTTTGATACCACCTATAACAATCTAGGTCCTACTCATAAGATATTATCCGTTTTGGACATTAAGTCCTCACAGTATTATTCTTTCAAGGGCAGCCCATATCACTCTTAGAAAAGGTTTCTTACAAGTTAAAGCTTCCCATATCACTCTTAGAAAAGGTTTCTTACAAGTTAAAGCTTCCCAATCCTTTATAGGAGAAACGTGCCCCCTTCGCAATCCTAGATGCCTACCAGGAGCCGCTCCTTGTCTAAGTCTTCGGATCCCGGCAACTACTCTTTGCCCTCATCGAAACGGGTTGTCAAACTATCCCCTCCTTCGAGCATAACATCCTCGCTGTAACCCCACACGTGGTCAGGAGTCTGCTCTAATATCACCTATAACAACTTAGGTCCCACTAGCAAGATATTGTCCGCTTTGGGCCCACTGACTCTCGCAGTTTTAAAACGCATTACACAAATATGGAACCTCAAATCGTATAAGCCAGTCCAGGACTCCCCCTTAGGCGATGTGGGACTAGAGAGGCTTCCTCTCCCTTCCTTACATACATACGAGGATCGAGGCGCGGACGCACTGCCATCCCTCCTTCCCACGTACCGCCACTTGGGTTGTCACCTCTTAGGGGCACAGCGCCCTCGCTGTGAGCCCACACGCAGTTGAGAGTTGGCTCTGATACCACCCTGTAATAACCTAGGTCTCACTCACAAGATATTGTCCGCTTTGGACATTAAGTCCTCGCGGCTTTGTTCTTCTGAGGATAGCTCATACTACTCCCAGAAAAAGCCTCTTGCAAGTTAAAGCTTCTCAAGCCTTTATAAGTTACCTAGGACTCTGCTCTCAAGCGATGTGATGTGGGACAAGAAAGACGTGCCCCCTTAGCCATCCTAGAAACCTGCCATGAGCCTCTCCTTGTTCTAGTCCTCGGACCCGGCGACCATTCCCTACCCTCATCGGACCGAGTTGTTACACTCTCCCCCCTTTCAAGCACAACATCCTCGCTGTGGGCCCACACTCGGTTGAGAGTAGGCTATGATACCACATGTAACAACCTGGGTCTCACTCGCAAGTTATTGTCTGTTTTGGACACTAAATCCTCATGGTTTTGTTCCTCCAAAGGCAGCCCATACTACTCCCAAAAAAGCCCTCTTGTAAGTTAAGGCTTTCTAAGCCTTTATAAGTTGCCTAGGACTCTCCCCCCCTCAAGCTATGTGGGACAGGAGAGACGTGCCCTTTTCGCCATCCTAGAAGTCTGCCATGAGCCGCTCTTTGTCCTGGTCCTTCGACCCCGGCGTCCACTCCCTGCCCTCATCGGACCGAGTTGTTACATTGGCTAAGTCCCTAGCACTTAGGCCCACGTCCATAGAGGTCGGGCCTAGGACCATAGTCCCTTTGCCTAGCTCCTTAACGCTTCGACCCTCGTCATAGAGGTCGGACCTCAGATCCCAATACTTGTGCTCAAATCCCCAGCGCCTTGTCCTGGGTCCATTGAGGTTAGGCCCAGGACTCCGGGTGCTCAAGTCCCTGGCAACTAGGCTTAGGATTTTAGTGCCCATGCTCGGGTTCACAAAGGCTATGTCTAGAACCTCAGTGCCCGTGCTCATATCCCCAAACCTCAAGACCACTATGCCCATTTGTAGATCCCCCACAACTTGAGCTAGGGTCCATTAAGGTTGAGCCTCGGGACTGAGTCTCCGACACCCTAGCCCAAGACCCTAGTGTCGATGCCCGAGCCTAGTTTCATCAAGGTCAGGCTTGGGACCCCAATGCCTAATTCCTTCGAGGCCAAGTCCGGGTGAACAAAGGTTGGCCTAGGACCACAATGCCGATGCCTTGGTCCATTGAGATTGGACTTGAGACCTTGATTCTCATGCCCAATTCTGCGGCACTTGGGCCCGATCCACTGAGGTCGGGCCCCAAACCCCAATCTCGATGCCCTGGTCCCTAGCACTTATGATAGGGCCCTGTACTTGAACTAATGGAATAATAATATTGAATATTTTCAAATAGTTTAGGAATTAGATTAAACATTTACAAAAATTTCATAGATTATATTAAATAAATTAAAATTTTATGGACCACATTACTAATTAGATTAAAGACAGGGACCACATTAAATAAATTAAAAATCCGGAACGACATTACATATTGGGCCAAAATTCGGGGATCATTTGTGTAATTATCCCTTCCATAAATAGCCCGGCAAAAACAAAAACAAGCAAAAAAAAATTTGGATGAACAAATTCTATAACCTGACCTCTTATTTCATTATAAAAGATTTTCGTCTCTTGTTGGATTCATATAGATGCGCTATAGAGGGTCACAGTTAATAAGTGCCTCAAATTTATTATTAAACGTACTTATTGTGGAATAGTAAAAGATTGTGTCACTATTAAAGATATTTATTGTGTAATAATAAATTTATTGATTACATATAGTTTAAAATTTTTCTTAATTGATTGCTTAAGATTGTGAAGCGGAGAAAATCCTTATGAAATTTAGATATCAAGGTGGAACATCATGATGGCAACTTCTTTATTAATGGTGCCCGGAAATATATCAGCATATAAAGAAACAACTGAAATGGATGAATTATAGTTACATTCTGTCATTAATTCCAAAACATTGTTGTCACTATCTAAGAGTTTTTTCTGAGGAATCATTCCTAGAAAGGATCTTTCCTGAGGCCTCTTGCCTCCGTTGAAAATATTTTTTTGTTGATTAATTTTTGTAAATAATATAAGTAATTATCTTTTAAAAATTATTTTTAAAATCACTGGTTTCACGAAAGGAATGCATCCTGAGGTGCTGTGCTCCGTACCTTCCGGAAGACTGTGTCAACGTGTGTGGCACAGAGAGTTGAAAAGTATCACTTGTGGTGCAGACGAAGTACTTCACGAGCCATGCGCAAAGTGCGAGAAGAAAAGGACAAAAAGGTGACAGTCACATCCACGCACCAATGCAACCAATCAATGGCCTATTTCGATTCATAAAAGATTATGGAGTGACTTAAATCATCAGTCCACAACATACTTGTTTAGATAAATATTTCGCACTATTATGCATTAAATTGATTTTACTCATCACATCGGTCATAAAAATCAAGTCTATGCTAAAACATTTCATAGTTAGACATGATAAATGTTCCAACCATTGTAGTCACCTAAGTCAAGGCATATTATTGAAGATTTCTTCAATCAAACGATCCAAAGATAAGTAAGAACAGCCACCCTCAGCCAATGCCATTCTACTCTTCTCACTCACCTGCACCTTCTGCCGCCTCTTGTTGCCGACCTCCTCCACTAACTTCCTTATTCCACCCAATATTTCATTTGCTGTCACGACGACTTTGCTCTCCATCTTGTAATTCATCCTCATCTCAGCGGTAAAGCCTATCTCCACCAACAGCTCAAACGCAACGAACTATTGCTCTACATATAGGACCTACAAGACCGGCACCACTCCAGACCATATGCTCTTTAACGTAGATTTGCATTTGTAGTGCAGTGCGAATCCCCCAATTGCCGGGTGAGCCAGGACCCCAGCCCACAGGGCCCATCCAATCCCTTTTCCAATGCCAGCCGTCCGGTCTAGGAACCCCTTGGGCAACACCTTCAAGGGGACATTGTAGTCACGCAGTAAGTCAATCTCACTTTGGCGGCGGCCAACACAGGGACCAAAGGAAGCGGTGCCCGTTCTGCTCCAGTGCGGAGGTCATTTCCTTCACTTGATCCTCACTGAAGTTCTCCATGCTCTCGAAGCACGGGAAAACGATTCGTGAAGGTGGTTACTTGTCGAGCCACTCCATGATCTCATCTCCTCGGCGGACATTAGTTGTTGGAACCCAAAGGGACAGGAACTTTCGATAACTTCGGAGGAAGAGCACAAAAATACAAAAGGAGAAAAAATAATACTCAAAAAGCCTTTTGCGTCGGCTTACAACTCAGAACACGCTCACATAATATAAAGTCCCTCTCTACAAGCTTAACCCTCCTACTAATACACTACCAAGTGTACACGCACACACACATATATATATTTAGTCCAGTGCCTAGTGAAGTCAGCAAAAATTCAGCTAGCGCAAGCTCATCCACATTTGACTTTCCCTTTTAACCGCCTTCAACATGCCTGCCGACTTCAGGAAAGAAAGAAAATTTGCTTTTATGAGCAAATCAAGCTCCAACTTGATTTGAAGAGGTCATTTATTGAATTCGATTAAGGAAACAAAGTCCAACTTGGTCTTTTATTGAAAAATCAATTTTACTATTTCTAATGGCCTCCATTAAAATTAATTTTGGAAATCAGCACCACCAAGGATCATCGTCTTCAATTTTTAGAAAGAATCTGCCTTCAATGATTTCGTCAAGATATCGGTACTTGGATCTTCATATTTGCATAAATCAAGCTCCATCTCACCATGTTTGCACAGCTCACACTACAAAAAAAACAATGTTTTTGCCGCGAAATTTCCAAAGAAAAATTTGGCAAAATTCGTGACAAAACGAATTTCCAACGAAATTTGCGACAAACAAAATTTGTGGGTAATTCATCGTCGCAAATTTTTGAGACAAAAAATTTTAATTTTCGTTGGTAATTTGCGACGAAAAAACGTCGTTGCAAAATTCGTGACTAAATTAGTTGTAAAATTCATCGCTAATTCTTCGTTGCAAAAATCGTGGTAAATTCGTCGGTAATTATTCGTGGTAAAATTTGTGGCAAAACGAATTTCCGACGAATTAGCGACGAAAAAAAATTCATCGCTAATTCAGCTTCGGAAATTTTTTGCGACAAAAAATTTTAATTTTTCGTTGGTAATTTGCGACGAAAGCAGAGTCATGACAAAATTTGTGGCAAAATTCGTAGATAAATTCATGGCTAAAGTCGTTACAAAATTCGTCGCTAATTATTCGTTGCAAAAATTGTGGTAATATTCGTCGCTAATTATTCGTGGCAAAATGAATTTCCCACGAAATTATCAACGAAAAAAAAAATTTTGTCACAAATTTTTTTTTTGCAAATTTTGGCGACAAAAATTTGAATTTTCGTTGGTAATTTGTAACGAAAATTAATTCGTGGCTAATTCTTCGTTGCAAAATTCGTGACAACATTCGTCGCTAATTATTCGTGGTAAAAGTCGTTGCTAAATTTATCGCTAATTATTCGTGGCAAAATTCATGGCACAATGAATTTCCCACGAAATTAGGGACGAAAAAAAATTCGTGGCTAAATTCGTGGGAAAATTAGTTGCAAAATTCATTGGAAAATTTATCGCTAAATATTCGTTGCAAATATCATGGGAAATCGTGAATTTTGCCGAAAAAAATTTTAATTTTCGTTGGTAATTTGCGACGAAAACAAATTTGTGGCTAAATTCGTGGGAAAATTCGTTGCAAAATTTATTGGTAATTATTCTTTGCAAAAATTGTTGGAAATTGCGAATTTTTCCGATAAAAAATTTCAATTTTCGTTGGTAATTTGTGACGAAAAAAAATTCGTGGCAAAATTCGTCACTAATTGTTTGTTACAAAAATCATGGCAAAACAAATTTCCGCGTCGCAAATTTTTCCAAGGAAAAAAAAATTCGTGGCAAAATTCGTCGGTAATGATTCGTTGCAAATTTTGTTACTAATTATTTGTGATAAAATTTGTCGCCAATAATTCGTGACAAAATTCGTCAGTAATTATTCGTGACAAAATTTGTCACTAATTTTTCACTAACTGTATTCGTCGATAGTTTGTGAAGCAAGTTTTTTTTTTTGGTCGCTAAATTGCGACGAAATCTATTCGTGAGAAAATTCGTCGCTAAGTTTGTGACAGATTTTGTTTAGGGACAATTTCAATTTTAAATCTAATTAGCAGCAATATTAATTTCTACAATGTATAAGTTGTAAAGTCTCACATGATAGTATTCGATACATAGAGATAGCTAAGCATTAATGAACATCATGTAATACATTCAAAACATTGAAAGGACGCGGGACAACCATAAAACGTTGGCAGCTTTGGTACTCGGCAGGACATCAGGAACAATCACTTTTATCGATACCTGATGAAATATGGATACATAAATAAAGATATCAAATTTGTCCAAAATATTAAAAAAAAAACATTTATGCATGGTTGTGGAACTAGCTATAAAAAAAATAAGTAGGAGGATTTTAAAAAAACGCTCAAGGACTAATGTTCTTACATTTGAATATAAGTCAACTTTCACATCCATTAGAAAACATATGAAACCAGTAGCAATGTCACAATTCTAACTCCTAAAACCGAGAGACGAGGACGTCACCTGAAGCTTGTCCTCAGACTGATGAGGTAGCTCGTCGCGAGGGGACGACGACAATGACTAGTCAGCCCCAAAGAGAATGAACTAGGAAGGACTGACAATAAAAGCATCAGTATCATCATCACCAATCGCCGCATTATTGTATGGCTCATCATTATACCCACCACCTATTACATTAATAGGAGGTACAAGAGGAATCTCATTGTGATCGATGTCGAGATGTCGCATGATAAGTTGCATTTGTTGTTGTATCACTCTTATTTCTTCGTCCTTCTGTCCAAGTAAATACTTCAGTTCTTCGTCCTTCTGTACAAACAACTGTTTCAGTTGGCTCAATTTTTTGGGTGATTTGCTCATCATGTCGTGTCCTCCTTGAAATAGCTGCATTGAAGGATGAAGTTGCAATAGCCTTCGTTTTGTACATCCTTAACAAGGGTTCCATCCCAAATATTTTTCCTCCTTTCATCCCATTCGCTGTCTCGACCCATAATGCCATACTGTTAACCGATGGCTTAGACACAGCAACACCACCACCACCACCACCATCATCACCACCACCATCACCACTAGCAGTGCTCATTAAAAGTTCATCATATTTTTCCTATATTAACAATATATGTGGAAATAATATAAATTCATATATATTACCATAAATATTAAAAATATTCATTATTTACATTCTAGTTTTCATAAAGTCCAAATTATAATCTTACATGCCTTAATAGCTTTTGCTCAAGCGCCAGGTCCATGTCTTATCCTTTTTTTGAAATGTGCATTCAAATGTAGCTGTAAATGTGGGTTCCGTCCCCAATTCATCTGCCTACAAAATTTAAAATTAAATGAGTAATCGTTAAATTAAATGAACTGACAAGTTTAAATAGACTTACCATTCTTCTTTTATACTCGCCGATGCTGATAGAGCCTCCAGCATATGTGGCAGACGCGGACCCGTCACTAGAACTAGAAGCTCGATTCTTCTTGTTTTGTTCATACCTTTGCTTATGCTTCTCAGTTTCCCAAGTTCTCATAATTTCCATCCAATTGTCAGCTATAATGAAATCTGGCTTTTGTTTTGCTCTCTTCGCTCTATTTATTACATATTGCATGTGATCACCAACTTTCATCTTAAAAATTCTTCTAACCTCATCCTCTTCCATTTCATCCCACGTGAACTTACGCTACAATCAATAGAAAAGCAACTGAAAGTTATTATGAGGGTCACATGTGACATATCCATTATAATGCACCAGACAATTCGTGATAAAATTCATTATTGACCATAAGTATGATACACCGAACTTAGTTTGTGAGAAAATAGAAGGATGACACTAACCTTGATCTCATTCCACCACAAAGTCTTTACTTCTTTAGGAGCGCTACTGTAAGTAGTAAATTGCCTAATCCAACAGTTATTGATGATACTATTAAGTTTATTCACAACATACGTAGAATCCGTTAATCTAAAAACATGTTATAACAATATAGATAATAAGACAATGAAACATACGGAAAATTCGCAATATGGGCAGTTTTGTTTACATCCATAATTTACATATACGTAAAAAAATGAAGTACTTACGAACCTCCACATGAGCATATAATGAATTGGCTATCTTCTTCATCATTTGAGTGTTGCACTGAAGAAGGTGGAACCGAAGGAGATGGAACTGAAGTAAATTCAATTCGCATGTCCCCAAGTTCTCCTCTAATATGTTGCTGAGGGTCGGAGGATGGGCCAATATGTCCGTGTTGTCCATAAACATGTGGTGGTTGAGGGTTAGATGAAAGGGTAGAGGAAGAGGAGAGGGACGAGGACAAGGATGAGGAAGCGGAAGGGGCTAGTCTTCTTTGTGAAACCGCACCATGCATATGACCTCCACGTTTACACTGACAACTAAAAAGGTTAAACAAATATATTAAAAAATATGAACATGTATTAAGGACAGAAAATCTTACCATTTTGTTTCGGAGAGCAAGAAATAAACTTAAGAAAATGACGCAAACAGACTATCACCTCTGATAAATAGCAATCTCTGGCTCTCGTCGGAAGAACCTATTGAAATTTTGATCACATCAGATTTCACTAAAAATATAAGGAAGCATATTAAATGTGTAAAACGAATTACAATAAATTTCAAGTTTGATGCCACATTTGTGCAAATATATGCCCCGAATATCCCATTTCGCAAAGTTCTAGTACAGACCTAGAAAAAAAATCACAAATTACGTTTAACAAGCAAATTTACCCGCGAATGCAACTCATTAATTTGTTCTCTGTTTAAGCTTCCTTTTACCTAAGTTTAGATTTTAGAAGAAAAATCATTAACAAAAATCAACAATAGTGCAAGTCGTGCAAAATCATCAGGTGCAGGAGCTAGATTTCTCATTTAGCTATCCTGTAGGCGAAATGTAGAACTAGACCTCCTCCTCCTCTCTAAGCCTACCTTCTTTCCACCGACCCACAAAAACAAAACAAAAAAACAGCAACTAATTACGCCTAACAATGCAAGCACAATCCTTCCTCTATAGAAGCAAATTCTAGTTAAATACATAGCCAAGAACGCAATCCCACTCCTCGAATCAAGGCCACGACCCCCTTGGAATCCGGCCGCGACCCCCCTCCCCGCCAGAATTGCGGCCGTGACCCCTCCCTCCCCGCTTGAATCGCAGCTATGACCCCCCTCCCCGGAATAGTGGCCACGACCCCCCTCCCCAAAATCACGGCCACGAATTGCCCAAAATCCCGACCGCAACCCCCCCCCCCAAAGAATCACTGCCGCAACACCATTTTATTCAAGGAATAGAGCTCGATTACCTACCGGGCCAGGCGAGGTGGATGGCGAAGAGGACGGCGAGGTGGATGGCAAGGGCGGCGATGGTGAGGAGGACAGTGTCAACTCTGGGCGAACTTGACGGCGACGAGGACACCGAGGTGGATGACGACGGCTAGAAAGAGATTTGGTTGGGCCAAAATTACTTGGTAGACGCGAGGTGGACAACTGAAGAATATAAACATATGTTTCTATTTTTGTGGCAAAATTCGTGGCAAATTTGCCAAGGATTTTGCAACGAAAATACCATATCGAAGAATAATTGCCCCAAAGTTTTGAAATTTGTGGCAAAATTTGTGGGAGCCACGAAATTCAAATTTATGGCATAGGTAGCTTTTTTCAATTTCGTAGCACAATTCGTGGGAAATTTCCCACGAGTTTTGCCACGAAATTGAAATACCCGATATGTTGGCGGCTTTTTTTAAATTCGTGGCAAAATTCGTGGAAGATTTCCTATGAATTTTACCACGAAATTTAAATATGCAGTATGTTGGCTTCTTTTTTAAATTCATGGCAAAATTCGTAAGAAATTACATACAGGGTATTTCAATTTCGTGGCAAAATTTATGGGAAATTTCCCACGAATTTTGCCACAAAAATAATATATAGTGCAATAATTGCCCAGAAACTTTAAAATCGTGGCAAAATTCATGGGAAATTTCCCATGAATTTTGCCACGAATTTAAAAAAAGCCGCCAACACACCGTCTATTTAAATTTCGTGGCAAAATTGGTGGGATTTTCCACAAATTTTGCCACGAATTTAAAAAAATACGCCATCATACTGGGTGTTTGAATTTCGTGACAAAATTCGTGGGAAATTAGTATATAGTACAATAATTGCCCGGAAACTTTAAATTTGTGGCAAAATTTGTCGAAAATTTCTCACGAATTTTGCCACGAATTTAAAGCTTCCGGGCAATTATTGCACTATATACTATTTTCGTGGATAAATTTGTGGGAAATTTTCCACGAATTTTGCCACGAATTTTAAAAAAAAACCGCCAACATACCAGGTATTTCAATTTCATGGCAAAATTCGTGGGAAAATTTTCACGAATTTAAAAAAGCCACCAACATACAGCATATTTAAATTTTGTGGCAAATTTTGTGAGAAATTTTCCACGAATTTTGCCACGAAATTCAAATTTTCGGCATAGGTAGCTTTTTTCAATTTCATGGCAAAATTCGTGGGAAATTTCCCACGAATTTTTCCACGAAAATAATATATAGTGCAATAATTGCCCGGAAACTTTAAACTCGTGACAAAAATTCGTTGGAAATTTCCGTCAAATTTGCCATGAATTTAAAAAAGACGCTAACATATCGCATATTTAAATTTCGTGGCAAAATTTCCCACGAATTTTGTCGCAAAATTCAAATTTTTGGCATAGGCGGCTTTTTTCAATTTTGTGGTAAGATTCATGGGAAATTTCCCACGAAATTTAAATATGTAGCATGTTGGCGGCTTTTTAAAATTCGTGGGAAAATTCTTGGGAAATTTCCCACAAATTTTTCCATGAAATTGAAATACCTGGTATGTTGGCGGTTTTTTTAAATTCGTGGCAAAATTTGTCGAAAATTTCCTACAAATTTTGCCACGAAATTCAAACACCTAGTATGATGGCGTCTTTTTTTTTTTTTATTCGTGGAAAAATTCGTGAGAAATTTCCCATGAATTTTGCGACAAAATTCAAATTTTCGGCATTGGCGGCCTTTTTCAATTATGTGGCAAAGTTCATGGAAAATTTCCCATGGATTTTGCCACAAAATTGAAATACCCGGTATGTTGGCGGTTTTTTTTAAATTCGTGGAAAAATTCATCAGAAATTTCCCATGAATTTTTCCACGAAAATAGTATATAGTGCAATAATTGCCTGGAAACTTTAAATTCGTGGTCAAATTCGTTGGAAATTTCCCACGAATTTTGCCACGAATTTAAAAAAGACGCCAACATACTGCATATTTAAATTTCGTGGCAAAATTTGTAGGAAATTTCCCACGAATTTTATCACGAATTTAAAAAAAGACGCCATCATATCAGGTGTTTGAAATTCGTGGCAAAATTCGTTGGAAATTTCCCACGAATTTAGCCACGAAAATAGTATATAGTCAATAATTGCCCGGAAATTTTAAATTCGTGGTGAAATTCGTCAGAAATTTTCCGCGAATTTTACCTCGAATTTAAAAAAAAGACGCCATCATATCGAGTGTTTAAATTTCATGGCAAAATTTGTGGGAAATTTCCCACGAATTTTGCCACGAAAATAGTATATAGTGCAATAATTGCCCAGAAACTTTAAATTCGTGCCAAAATTCGCCGGAAATTTCCCTCGAATTTTGCCACGAATTTAAAAAAAGCCGCTGGAAATATAGTCTCGTGGCCTTTTCCCGATCATTTCAATTTTGTGGCTAAATTTTGAGGCTAATTAGCCACAGATTCTAATAACAACAACAACGACAACAACGACAACAACAATAATAATTAGGGTTAATACCATGAAAAACCCTAAATTGGTACACATGTGACAATTTTACTCCAAACTATTTTTTTGCCCATAAAAAACCCCAAACTGGTACACCTGTAACAAATTTACCCTGAATTATTTTTTTAACCATAAAAAATCCCAAACTGGTATACTTGTGACAATTTTACTATGAACTATTTCTTTGACCACCATAACCCTACACTGGTACACATGTGATAACTTTACCCCCGAACTAATTTTTTGACTACTAAAAACTCCAAATTAGTACATTTGTGAAAAATTTTTCCTCTATTAGTAACCGTTAAATTATATTAATATCACAAAAAAATCACAAATTGATAAACTTGTGACAAACAAAGGGGTAAAACCCAAAACCGGTACAAATGTCAATTACCACGTGTCATTAAATTTCGCACTTTGACAGTAAAATTTAACAGAAACTAACAAATTGTGGTAAATTTTACCTGTGACAATTTTACCTCCGAACTAATTTTTTAGCCACCAAAAACCCAAAACCGGTACAAATTTGTCGCAGGTGTACCAGTTTGGGGTTTTTGGTGGCTAAAAAATTAGTTCGGAGATAAAATTGTCACAGGTATACCAGTGTGAGATTTTTTATGGTCAAAAAAATAGTTCGAGGTAAAATTGTCATAATTGTACCAGTTTAGGGTTTTTTGTGGTCAACAAAATAATTTGGGGTAAATTTGTCACAAGCGTACCAGTTTGAGGTGTTTCATGGTATTAACCCTAATAATTACGACAACAACAATAATAAAAATTATGACAACAACAAAAAACACATGTCACAATAATAATAATTACACATAATTAGTAAAAAGTCTCAAAAATCATAATCTTTAGCTTCATCTTCACTTTCATCTTGACCTTCATCTTCGTCTTCATCTCCGTCTTGATCTTCATCTTCTTCATAAACATCATTTTCATCCTCTGTCTCAAAATCAAATTCTGAACCCACTTCAAAATTTGATTCGCAAATTTTAGTTGGATCCACATCAATCATCGCTTCACATGGATCTCGTAAAGTTGAAATGTTTTATTCATCAGTTTCAATCATGTTACGAACTTCCTCTTATTGATATGCTCTATCCTTCTAGTGTTTCTCGATTTTGTTCGTGCTTTGATTTTATATACAGCCCACCAATCGGCTTTGGACTTTGTCACGTTTCAAACTAGGATATGATGCATAATATACTTGAATTGCTTGTTGTACCAAGACAAACAGTTCATATTTCATATATCTTTTTTTGTGATTTATTTCAACTAAATTAAATTTTGTATGCACATTCATTCATTTGACGGGGTCAAACCACATGCACTTAAATAACACAACTAGCATTAATGATCCATAGTACTCTATCTCTATGATTTTATCCAACAAGCCATAAAAATCATTTTTCGAACTATCACCATTGGATGACTGAACACACATATACCATTATTCATTATGGCTTTTCCCATTCCATATTCTAGAGTGTGAAAATTATACCCGTTTATGAAATATACTGGCCGACTTCATACTCTTGACTTTGGACCCCATGACAGATAATATAGCAATCCTTGCTCTCCAACTTAATCATGACTACTGTGAACCTAAGGTGACACATGCAATGTCAATAATATGTATTTTAATATATGATGTGTAAAATATTCGAATAACTTGGATTTCGTCCATATGCAACTTACATATGTTTTGAACCTTGTTGTAAATTGTTCCTCGCACAAACGGTCAAACTCATTTGGTGGTAGTCCATACATTGAATTTCGAAAATGCCTATTAACAAATACCATTTGTATATTAGCAAATGTTTGACACACAATACATATACTTATAAATGTACACTTACTCGAAGTATGGCTCAACTTATGGACTCTTTAGTAAAATATATGTATGGGTTGCCTACTTTTCTTTGCCTATTAAGTGACAAAACTTACATGCGCCGCTTGATCGACCGAAATAATTGAAAATAGAGAATGATTTGCAATTGAAATCAATAGGGCCCTCATCATTTCTTCCCGCTCTCCGCCTCTTGCATTGCACGTGCAGCTCAAAATAGTACGATGCAAATGTTGTCACTTCTTCCACAATATTTGCATTACAAATTGAAACTTCGACACATGCCTTATTTATCACTTTTTTCTTCAAATGATATAAGAACCTAATTGCAATAGGAAAAAGTTTATTGGAACATAATATATAATGAAGTAATTTCAAATTTATTTTAAAAAAAATTTACCTTTCAAATGGATGCATCTATTAAAATTGGACGGGACCTACAATTTTGGCCTCGTAAGGCAAGTGAACTAAGAGATGCTCCATTGAATCAAAGAACGATGGAGGAAATATCCTTTTTAAGTTGTAAAGAATAATTGAAATATCTCTCTCTAGTTTCTCCATGTGTAATGCTTTCAACGCTGTTGAGCAAATATCATGCAGGAAATAACTTAACTCTCTAATAGCGCCCCAAACAAAGTTTGGTAGAAGTTCTTGGAAGGCTATTGGAATTAGTCTTTCCATAAATATGTGACAATTATGACTCTCCAGACCTATCAACTTGCATTCATTCAAATCAATGCATCTCTCAAGATTGAAAACATATCCATCAAGAAATCGCACCGATTTCAACCATTGACAATTGACCCGTCTCTACTCCTTGTCTAATGTATAAACTGCTTTTGGTTTTGGTCCCATGTTGCTTGCATCCGCATCTACTGTTGGCCGATCGCAAATATCCCTTATATATTTTCTTGCGTTTAAGTTGTCTTTTGTTTTCCTAGTAACATCCATCATAGTATTTATGACATTGTCGAAAACATTCTTCTCTATGTACATGACGTCAAGACTATGATTAATAAGATGGACCTTCCAATATGGTAGATCTCAAACTATACTGCGTTTAGTCCACTTATGTGTACTTTCGTACACAATAGTTGTGCCGTGAGGGTTTTCATCAACAGTTGGAAACTCTTGCACTCGCTCCCAAATTTGATAACCGGTTAACCTCAATGGTGGACATGTTCTTTCGATCCTATTTTTGATGAACTCTTTTTTATTCCTTATGAATGTATGATTTAGCGGCAAAAATTGCCTATGACAATCAAAATGGCTGGGCTTCTTATCATGTTTTAATCTGAATGCCATCGATCTCTCCATATATATCGGACATCCTAAGATCCCAACTGTACTCTATTTAGATAACATTCCATAAGCTGGAAAGTCATTTATCGTCCAAAGAAGAGCAGCCTTCATTACAAATGTTTGATCTGTAGAAACGTCATATGTAGGGACACCTTCATCCCATAGCCGTTGTAACTCTTCAATCAATGGTTGTATATAAACATCTATAAACTTTTTTGGATTTTGCGAGCCAATCACGATCAATGTTAAAAACATATAAGGTATTTTCATGCACATACCGGGAGGAAGATTATACGGAGTTAAGATAACTAGCTAATATGAATAACTTTTTACTAATTTTGCAAATGGAGCAAATCCATCAGCACACGGACCTAACCTGATGAGGGGTATGTTCTACCAAAATGTTTCCATGCCTCTGCATCTTAAGGATGATACATTATATCCTCTTTTGTTTCATGATTGGCATGTCAAGTCATGTGTTCAGCATGGCTTGAGATGCATAAAGCCTTTGCAACATGGGGATTAATGGCAAATAAAACATTTGCTTGCATGGTCTATACTTATGATTATAACTCTGCCTTCTGTTAATCTTGTACCTAGATTGGCTAACAGAATTCGCATGATTCTACATTTTCATTGTCTCTCCAATATAACATGCAACCCCTACTATATACATCAATCCTTACAACTGGAAGACCTAAGTTATCCACTAGCTTTTTCATATCGTAAAAATCACTTGGCATGATGTTATCACGAGGTATTGTTTCCTGCATTACTTCAACAAAAGAGTTAAAGCAATCCACAGACACATTATGCTCTGCCTTGATATTTAACAGTCTTGCTTTTACTGATACCTTCTTGTGGTTGTCACAGCCTGCCCATAAAGGTTCATCTACTATTTTTAACACTTCCTAGAACTGATTAGATTAAAAAGTTCCATCACACACATTCTCATCAAAATTTGTAACTCCTATTTTTTCCAATTCTGATGCATGACTAGTTCCCACTTGTTCAAGTGTAGGAGTAAAACTAGTACTTGCATGATTCGATTCTGAAACAAAATTATGACCAGCTTCATCAAACACCATCCTATGGTATGGGTTCAATTGATCATAGTAGCTATATTTTTCCCTATCTAAAAATTGATCGCTTCTTTGATATCTGTTGTCAGATATAAATGGTTTACCATAGCAAGTCCAATTATAATAGTTCAGAGGAAACCCAAATCTACAAAAATGTTCTCAAACTTTATCAATGTCTTGAAATTTTCCATTATTGTACTTTTTACATGGACACCTTAACTTATTTTCATCCATGAACTCATATTTACTACTAGTAAAGTCCAAAAATAGTTCCAACCCGATACGAAACTCATAGGTCAATTCTCGACGTCCAGGTAAGTTTTTATTATACATCAAACCCCTGTCTCTTTGCATTATGTTTGTATAAAAATAAAAAAAAAATCTCGTACAATATTAAAAATATCATATATATTGTTTAATATTGTTAATTAAAACCATAAAATTCTAAAAATTAAATTTCTTTTTACAAACAATTACTTTCAACTTCTTACCAAAAAAAAAACAATTACTTTCAACTTGAAAAAAATGAAAAAATTGCTATGTCAAGAAGACTTACCAAGTATTTGACTGAAATCTTTGTATTAGAAAGTGGTCTATTTGATGAGAATTGCAATGTTCACTTGGATTGCGAGACCTTCAAATGGACACGTACCTAAAATAAAAATAAATTACTTAAGATTCATTTTTTTAATTATCTTCTATTTTTTTTCTCTTTCTTTTTCTTTTCTTTTTTTTTTTCCTTTCTTCTTGGTCGGTCGCTGGTTTAGTGATCGGCGAGCTCACCTGGGCAAGTTCTGGGCGAGCTCGAGCTCGCCGGCCATGGCGAGGCTCATGCGAGGCTAGCCCACCTGGGCGTTAGTGAGGTCAACCGGCGGCCATGGTTAGGCCGCTGGACCTCACCCTATGGCCGACGATGTCTCCGGCGATTGGCCAACTAGTAAGGAAGGGGAAAAAAACTTTCAACAACACCAACAAATACAAATCCTTTGCGACGAATCATTTTCGTCGCCAATTAGTCACGAAATTAGTCACAACACTTATCGGCGGAAAAGCTTTATTGAGATTGATTTGCGCGTGCACAGATAGATAAATCGAGAGAAATGAAAGAGAGAGATGGAGAGAGAACAGCAAGGGGGATATGAGGAATCAGTTGAGAGAGAGAAATTGGGAGTGGGGATGGATATCACAAAAATTATTTTCCGTGTTGCAAATTAGCGACAAATTTTTTTTTTCGTTTGCCACGAATAATTTTTCATCGCAAATTTGCCACATATAAATTTCTATGCCAAAATTCTTTGGAAATTAGCAACGAAAAATTTTTCGTCGCAAATTTCCGACGATTTTAGTTTTCGTGGCAAAAGTCGTCGCAAATTTTCGTGGCAAAATCCTAGTTTTTTTTGTAGTGTCACTAATATAGTGATACTTGATGTCAATGTATTTGCTGTTACCATGAATAACATGCTTCTTGGCTAATGCAATAACTGACTTGTTCATTCAACAATTTAGTAGGACCTCTATGTTCATGCATCAATATTCTACAAGCCATATGCTTGACATGACACCCAAGCTACTACTATGTATTTTGCTTTAGATGTCGAGAGTGCAATAACTTGTAGTTTTTTTCGAAGACCAAGAAATTACTATTGATCCAAGTAAGAAAGCATATTCAGAAGTACTCTTTCATGTCCTGACATCACCTACCCAATCATTGTCTATGTACCTCACTAAATTGAAATTGTCAGCGTAAGAATATAAAAATTCGTGATCATGAGTTCCTTTGACATACCCTATAATTTTTTTTGTTGCTTGCAAATGTGATTATTATGGTTTCTCCATGAATCGACTAATAATTCTCACGTCATTAATAATATCTAGCTTAGTAGAAGCCAAATATCTTAAATTTCCTACAAATACTTTTAAAATTAGTGGGATTTACTAGTTCAATGGATCCTTCTTTCTTCATCTTCAATCGTTCTACTAGGGGAGTCCGAATTAATCCGAACAATTCCATCTCGAGTTGCTAATGTCATTAGCATAGTTTTTGTTGTGAAATAAATATGCCATCATTTGTCTACTTCACTTCAAGACCTAGAAAATAGGACATCAATCCCAAATCTGTCATCTTAAACTTATTAGTCAAGGCCTCCCTGAATTGAGCAAACATCTTTCCTAATTTCCTATAAATATCAAATCATCAATATAAATGCATATTATTATACTATCAATGTTGGTATTTGACTTGATATACAGTGATGCTCATATGTGCACTTTTGATACCATGCTCCAATAGGTTTGTGTCAATCGTCGTGTATTAAGCCCCGGTGTGCTTGTTTTAGCTTATACGATGCCCACTTCAGTTTGTAAACTTGATTTTCATGCCCTTTCTTCTCATAACCTTGTAGTTGCTCCACATATACTTCCTCATCAAGGAAACCGTTGAGAAATGCTTATTACACATCTATTTGATGGGTTTTCCAACTGTTCTGAGTTACGAGTGTTAAGATCATCCGAATGATACCTATTTGAGCTACGGGTGCAATACTTCAAAATTATCAATATCTGAATTTTGCTTATAGCTTTTAACACCCAATCTGGCTTTGTAACAGTTTACTTGACTGTCGAGTTTGTACTTCGTATTGTATACCCACTTGACACCAATGGACTTCTTATAAGGTGGTAAAGAAGTTAATACTCATGTGTCATTCTTTTCAATGGAGTGGATTTCTTCATCCAATGCTCGGATCTTCTAATTCCAAGCTTTATCTTCATAAAAATGGACATCCTTGCTGATAACTACCTTCTCTATGATTGGATTATATAGCTTATAACTCTTAGTCATGTCGCTATAGCCGACGAAGATGCACTTCTAGCTTTTTCATTCAACGTTTTCGTTTGATCATCTGGTATATGGGGATACCCACGCACCCAAATACTTGCAGGAGTGAAACATCTGGCTTGTTGCCACTCCAAGCCTCTTCTAAAGTTCTTCCAAGAGCACTTCTTGTTAGACAACTGTTTAGCACAAATACAGTACAAGCAACAGCTTTTACCCAAAATGTCTTTGGTAAATCTTTAACTTTTAGCATACTTCTTGTCATTTAAATTTTTTTCCTATTCTTTATTGCCGCTATACCATTTTGTGAAAGGGTATAGCTAGTGGTCAAACAATGTTTCACTCCATGATTTTACAATATTTGTCAAATTCATTTGAAGTAACTCCACCTGTATTCAATCTCAAGGTCTTTAGATTAAAGCAAATATGTTTCTCAACATAGACTTTAAATTCTTTAAATTTGCCAAAAGCTTCTGATTTTTCTCTTAAGAAATAAACCCATGTTTTCTAGTAAAATCATCGACTAAAATTAACAGATACCTTGTTTGTCAAAATGATTCCACCTCAATAGGGCCACATATACATGTTTGTACCAACTCCAAAGGTCACTTGGCTCTTCTAGGTTTTCCAATTGAAAAGGATTAAGGATTCTCGATATTGTTTCCCAACAAGACATCCTTCACATGAGCGGTCCCAACTGTCAAATGAAGGCATGCCAATCACCATCTTTTTTTGGACCAATAAATTTATTTTATGAAAATTTAGATGACCAAATCGAAGATGTCACAACCACTAGTTATCTTTCATCATCCCTTAAAAACTCAATAGAGTTTTCATCCAAAGAGACAAAGGGAACATCCAGTTCTTCGTGATCTACAGTGTTATGATCAATTTATTGTTTACATTGATAGTGCAAACTCCATTTTTAATGTTAACCTTGTGGCCTCTTTCGAAAAGTTTCCCAATACTTAACAAGTTCCAAAAGTCCTGGCACAAAGTTAACATTTGCAATAGTAACATTAGTACTATCTTTTGACTTGATATCAATGTTGCCTTTGCCTATCACAGGAATTTTTATTTATTTCCGAAGTTGACGTCATTAGCTTCTTTTGGCCATATACATAATTACTGCACCCGGTATCAAGGTACCAATTATTAGCATCCATGATGCATGAGTCATCCGTTTTGCATGCTAGTGCTACGTTTTCATTAGCAGCGATGGTATGCACATGCCTTGCCTTCTTGAGCCCCATCTTTGATTGACATTTAGATTTGTAATGTCTAAATCTGTTGCACTTAAAATGCTTGACTTTTGATTTGTCACGTTTTTTATAATTTTTGGTAGAATTCAAATTTCCACCTCCACCTCAGGCACCTCCATGATGTTGGCAACCATGATGGCCTCCTCGATTTGGGTGAGCCACCCAAATCTACAGTGCTTGCTAGGGATTCGAAGTGATGGACTTCTGATTTATTCTTTGCTCATGTGAACAAAACGAACCCATCAACCGCTCATATGTCATGATTGATATATATATTGGCCTTCTTCGATCACTGCAACAATGTAGTCAAATCTTTTAGTTAAGTACCTTAAGATTTTTTCTACAACTTGAACATCTGGGACTTATTCACCATGAACCCTTAATTGGTTAAACATGGCTTGTACACTATCAAAGTACGCTAAGATAGATTTAGAGTTATTCATGTGTAAAGACTCAAAATCTCTTTAAAGTGTTTAAAGTCTCACCTGTCTGACACGATCATCGCTTCTGTAGGATTTTTGCAAAATATCCCACGCTGCTTTTACGGTCTACGCGCTCAATAATTTTTCAAATATCGGTTCCTCCATGGCTTGAAAGGTCACATATAATGCTTTTTGATCTTTCTATTAGGACTCCACCAACGAATCCTTCTCCTCCTTTTTCAAAGAATTGAATGCTTCAGTATCGGACACTTCAGTGTAGCCATTCTACACTAGATTCCACAAATCTTGTGGTTTGAAGAAAACCTACATCTGGATGGACCAATTATTGGAATTCCTTTCGTTCAATTTTGGAAGTTGTAATTGAACGGAACTAATGGATGCCATTACTAGCTCTAATACCAAATGTTGGAACCAAAAGAGATAGGAACTTTTGATAACTTTGGAGGAAGAGCACACAAATACAAAAGGAGAGAGAATAACATTCAAAATGCCTTTTGTGTAGGCTTGCAACTCAAATAACACACACACACACTAACTGGAGTCCCTCTTGCAAGCTGTTCTCCCTGCAAGCTTTACTCTCCTGCTAAGACTCTACCAGGTGTACATATATATAAAAGACTCCACGGCTAGCGAAGTTGGCAACAATATCCAGCTTGGGCAAGCTTGTCCCCACTTGACTTTTGCTTTTTACCGCCTTCAACATGCTTGCTGACTACGGGTAAGAAACAAAATTTGCTTTGGTGAGCCCAACTGATCAACTCTTCTTTGGTGGGTTGAAGAGGTCATGCAATGAAGTCAGCTAAGGAACCAAAGTCCAACTTGGTCTTTGCTTGAAAACTCAATTTTACTATTTCTAACATTAGTCACACTTCGGATTTAGTATGGGCCCCTAGGTGTCCACCACGGGCACCCGAGGCCTGGCAAGAATTTATGGCATGCGGTTTGAGCTCATTGAACGTACTTATGACAATGCCATTGGCCGCTCTCATCCACCCGACATTCTCCAGCAACAGTCGGAGCACCTCATTCATCAAAACCAAGGAGGGTAAAACCTTGGCTGGCAACAGGTCTGTGAAACTCGGGAAGTCCGGCTCGCTGGCTGAGCCCTTGAATTCAGTTGGAGTGACTGCAGGTACAGCATCATTCTAAGGAACGCAGTGCTCGACGTGAAGAGGACAGAGGACGGGACTTCCAACTCATCCGCCAGGCCGATCATGGTGGTGCAAAACATGTCAAGAAGGAACTCCGAAAGCCACCTGGTCGAGCTGGCCAAGTCGGTGAGATCGGCAACAGCCCGCTTGACGTGGGGCTTGTTGCTTTCGATAACGTGGTTCTCACTCACCCTTTCTTTTTTCACCTTCTTCCGCCTCTCGCCGCCGACGTCCTCCATTAACTTCCTTATTCCGCCCTCTATTTCCTCTGCCGTCACCACAAAGTCGCTCTCCATCCTGAAATCCCTCCTGTAGTCCATCTTGATCTCCACTGCGAGGCCCAGCTCCACCACCAGCTCGAACGCATTGAACTGTTGCTCCGCGTATAGGGGCCATGTGGCCACCGCCACACCAAACCATATGCTCTCAAGGGTGGAGTTCCATCCGCAGTGCGACACGAACCCCCCAATCGCCGGGTGTGCCAGGACTGCAGCCTGTGGGGCCCACCCAATCACTTTCCCAACAGCTGCCGTCCGATCCAAGAACCCCTCGGGCAAGACCTCTGCGGGGTCCGGTGTAGTCACGCGGAACTCATCTTGCCCTTTGGTGGCGGTCGCCGTAGGGACCACAGAAATGGGTGCCCGCTCCGCTCCAGCGCGCAGGCCATTTCCTTCACCTGGTTCTCGCGGAAGCTCCCCCAACTCCCGAAGCACAAGAAAACCACCGATGAAGGCGGTTGCTCGTCGAGCCACTCCATGATGTCATCGCCTCGGCGGCCACCGTCAGCCTTCTTTTTAGTCTCCCCTTCAGATTCAGTATGGGCCCCACGGGGTACACTGCGGGCGCCCCGAGGCCCGCCAAGGACCCCAGTGCATGTGGTTCAAGCTCGTCGAACGTATTAATGATAATTCCCTTCATCGCTCTTATCCTCTTGGCGTGCTCCATGAATGGTTGGACCGCCTCCTTCGTCAGAACCACGGACGGTAAGACCTTGGCTGGCAGCGGGTTTATGAAACTCGGGAAGTCCAGCTCGGCGACCGAGTCCTTGAATTTGGTTATGTCCACGTGTTGCTCGTCTTGGAGCGACTGGAGGTGCAGCATCAGGCCGAGGAACGCCGCGCTCGATGTGAAGAAGACGTAGGAGGGTACTCCGAACTCGTCAGCCAGTTCGATCATGGTGGTGCAGAACATGTCGATAACGAACCCCCGAGCCGCCCGTTCGAGCCGGTCGAGTTGGCGAGTTCGGCGACAGCCTGCTTGATGTGGGGTTTGTTGCTTTCCATAAAGTGGGTGAGGAAATTTCCTGAGGAGATCTCGGTGTCTGTGTTCACACGTGGGAGGTGGACGAAGCGGATGCGGGCGGCGGCCACGGAGGTGGCAAGTGACTTTGTGTACAAGTCAACTTCGGAGTCGATTGGAAGCTTCATGATGAGGACGGTGGCAGAGAGGCGGGGGTCGCGGTCGACGAGGCACAAAACTACTCAATAAAATTGTATATTCCTTGTGCCAATACTTGCCGATCCTTTCTCTATTTACACACAATAATCACACACGCTTCCACAAAATCCAACAGTGGTATCAACGCCAAGTTCACGATTAGTTGGTTTTTGATGTGTGCATGGGTCGAGTGATTTCAAAAATGGGGATTTGCATGGTCAAGTGTATGATGAGTGTGTTAAGTGACAATAGAATGATGTGTATAGGTCGAAGGGCCTCAGAGGTTCACCACCAAAGCATAAAGGCCAAATCCATAAGTCAAGGATAAAGAGCCGGAATAATGGAAGCTCACCACCAAGGCATAAATGATTGCTACACCGACAAATGATAAAAAAACTATTTGATTCACCACTAAGGAACTTAGATAAAGGATCGGATGAATATTCTCTCACATAGAGTAATTCTCATATATTCATCAACACTGCATTACAATTGAAACTCTCCTCCTTTTGCAGAGGAACTGAGACATAAAAAATAGACAAACATTAAAGACATGGGAACTACCTAAACATTAAAGACATGTGGACTACCCAAATATTAAAGACATGGGAACTATAAAGCAATAAAAGACCTAGGAACTAGAAAATCCATTAATGACATGGAGACTTGAAATCTTGACTCTTCAGCGTTGCAGTTTATCTTCCGAATTTGTCATCCAAACTTGGCCAAAAACTAACCATTTCTGGAGATAAGCAAATATCCAAGGAAATTGCTCAGTATATTGTTGATTAGCTTTGAAATCGGCAACTAGTCTTGTGAATCGGTAACTAAATACTTGATTGGCAAGGAAAGAGTCAATAACTCTTAATCGATAACTTGGTCAATTGTCTCCACATTGATAACTTCATTCTTAACCCATCGCAGCAAGTTGTAACCAAAATCTGCCTTTGCTTGAATGAACATCGATTGTGCTTGATTGGTCAAAGGAATCAAGTAGGAACTTAAGGATTGTTCCATTGAATCAGATGCTGCATCATCAGCTGGATTAATCGACGAGGTTTGAGTTGAGCTTGCAAGTTGAACGATAGAGCTTGATGCTTCCGCATCAGTTTTGAACGTTCGTTCTAACTAGCCTTTACAACAGTACCCACTAGAATTTTCAATACCAAAACTATGGCCAATGCCGCCACATCCTCATTTCCCATTCCGATTTTCGATGGGAATAACTATGATTATTGGAGCATCAGAATGACTACACTTTTGATGGGACATCGTCCAAAAAGGATATGAAGCTCCGAAAGAAGGTGCAAGTGTTCCAACAAAACAACTACAGAAGGATGCACGAGCTCTATTTGTGATCCATTAAGCACTCTTGGAGACTATATTTCTGAGAATCATCTGTGATCCATTAAGCACTCTCGAAGACTGTATTTCTGAGAATCATCGGTGTGAAGATTGTGAAGAAAACATGATAGAATTACCAAGAAGAATATCAAGGCTCAGAAAAGGTACACACTATCCGACTTCAAACTCTGAGAAGAGATTTTGAGAATTCTAAAATGACAGTTTTTTAGATTGTTCACTAATATTGTGGAAGATTGAAAAAACTAGTAAATCAGATGAGAGCCTATGGAGATAAAATCACTTATCAAAGGGTTGTTGAAAATATATTGGTAACACTCACTAGAAAAAAAAATCCTATTGTCACCATTATAGAATCATCTAAAAAATTTAAAAACCTATCAGTGAGATTGGCTCTCTAGAAGAACATGGAAAAAGATTACAAGCGCAGGATAAAGATATACATGAGCTTTCAGTAAAAAATGAACATACGATATCATGATTCTAAAAATGGTGGAAGTATCTCACGAAAAATAGAAAAGGAAGAGAAACATCTTTAAAGGGAAAATATCCACACTGTAGCTTTTGCAAGAGAACTAATCATTTGGAAAAAGATTGTTGGTTTCGAAATAAATCACAATGCCTCTCTTGTAAAAGATATGGCTGCATAGAAAAGTTTTGTTGCTTTAAAACAGATTACCGAGCCGACTATGTGGAAGAACAGGAAAAAGAAAAGGAAGAAGAAAATACAGATCATTTATGCTACGCAGGCAAAGTGGCAAAAGATGAGAAAATAATCCATGGTATATTGATGGTAGATGTACCAATCATATGACAGTAGATGAATCTATATTCACCAATATTGATATGTCGGTGAAAACACAAGCGAGATTGGGCAGTAGTGAGTTGGTTTATGTGAAGGTTTGAGGGATTATAGCCAATTTATGAAGAATTCAAGCTCAGACGGGTCGGCCAATATTCGAACACAAATTTAGGGGTGTGATTAAGTTTCATGATAAAATCAATTTGCACATTTTCTTTTAAACAACGGCGCACACACCGGATTTTTATATTCTGTTTCCGTTGATGTTTGAAGTTGAACTTGTTATCTTCCGCAAATGATTTTCATAATTCTCAGACAACCTATTCATCCCCCTCTAGGTTGTATTGCTAACCCCAAAAAGCGTGACTTGGTAAAATAGAGTATTGATATAAGCAGTTTTGACACCTAAATTTCGACCGACCATTTAATAATAATTTGCATAGAAAATTAGGGATTAAATTTTAACATCTAAACAAAAATATTGAAATTGCATAGCATATAGTTTAAGTTCATGTAGGTTAGTTGCATTCCGCATTGGATTGGTAGTGGCGATGTAAGCTGAAAATCCATCGCGTAAACCAAGCTCGAGCGCCGAGTGAAACTCGACTCACTCAAAGGATTGGGGGCCGAAATTCACAAGTCTAAAAGGTTTTGGTTATCTTAATTTGAGCTTAAATCAGCCTAAATTAATTTAGTCCATTTGGAATTAAAATAAAATTAAATATTAAAGCCTAAGTCTAAGCCCATTAGAACTAGGAAGCCTGATCAATTAATCTAGAGTTGCGATATAAATATGTGATTATACCTTTCAATGAAGAGGGAAGCTCTCATAATTTCCATAATACAATTCCTGAGAGCACGAGAGATACACGTGAGCAAGAGTGAAAGCAAGCAGCGAGAGAGAGAGAGAGAGAGAGAGAGAGAGAGAGAGAGAGAGAGAGAGTCAGCTACGCACGCACCCGCCTCACTGTCGCACCGCCCTTCCGTCGCTGCCTGTGCCATTCGTCGTTGCTCTGCATTGCCCTAGGTGAGCTGCCGCTCCGCACCGACGTGAAGCCGTTCTGTCTTGACCTCCTTGATGACATTGCTGCACTGCTCTGTCCCTCTTAACATCACTCTTGCTTCCTGACTTGTGATCCCTGCTAAGCCACCACACATTGAATACACGGCCACAAAGAGAGATCCGCGACATTACAGAGAAGAAGAAAGCTTAAGAAAGATTTGGTGAAAAGGAGGAAACCATGATCAATGCCAAAACGTGACCAAGCCAAGAGTGTTCGGTGATTGAAGAGATAAATCCATGTGACATCATCAGAAGAGTGCAAGCGGTGGTCAAGGTGTTTCAGTGAAAGTTTGAGTAGCTGAAGACAATCTGAAGTAAAAGTATTCAACAAAGAAAGAGGAAAGGAAAGATCCCATGTTGGGGAGTATCACGAGGACTTTCATCTGCAAATTTTCATTGACGCTCGTGAAGTAGTTTCTCCTCTCGACGAAGCTTGTCCTCTCGATCTTCCAGGCATTCTTGATGGCCCGAAACCTTGTTGCGACAATCCCCACGCCGCGAACCGAATCACCACCGAGAGCCACACCCGCTGGTCCTTCCTTGACTGAGTGGCCATCACCGAGCATCAGCGGCGGTTCTTGCTCATCAGCGTCGTTGTCCTACTGCCGCTCGTCCCGATCCTCAATCCCGATTCACCACGAATTCAAATTTGGAAAGAAATCCGCAAATCAGGTAAAATCTCTATCCGGTATATTTCAAAATATTTAAATTCTTAGTTTGAATATTTTGCATATTCCGTGAATATTACGCGATTGACTAGATACCTTAGGATGATGTTTGCTTTATCCACGATGTTCTAGAATACCAAAAATTAGGAATTTTTCCTAATTTAGTTACGTATCTTAACGACTATCTGACCTTATCCCTAAGGTACGATATGCGGCAATACGGAAAATCGTTATCTTATCCATAATCACTTGGATATGATAATAGATTTTATTTGCTTTCAAAATTCGAATAATCAACTTTCCGTCGATATCTATAACTCTATAGATATGACTGTTAGTTTGATTTCTTTTTTTAATCCAAATTTGATACGAAGAATCTTGCGGATTATGTGGATTGTTTGAGTGCAGTTGTTATCTTTGTTTGATTGCTTTCTGTTTTTTTAAAATAAAGAAAATCCAAAAATATGTTAGTTAGAATTTAAATTAGGAGTTTCGCATGTTTAGGAAATCCTAAATGTATCTGGAAGATAGGATAATTATTTAATTTAAATTGGGACTTAAGATAATTTATTTCCTAGTTTAAATTAGGTATTATTCTAATCCTAACAGATTATTTAGGTTATTTTTAGATTCCGAATTTCCATGAAAATCCCAAAACAGAATAAGTTACATTAGGATAGATTAGAATATGAAAGAAAAGATAGGAAATCTGTCTTTTCAGAGCTATCGCCCCACTAAAAAAAATATTCTTGTGATAGGTCCTGTTTCTGGTCAGAAATATAGTGAAGTCACCTTTCCTATTCTTTCCCCGGACCCCGCTACTAATAAAGATGTTGACTTCTTAAAATATCCCATATATGTAGGTGGGAACAGAGGAAGTGGTCAGATTTATCTCGATGGGAGTAAGAGTAACAATACGGTTTGCATTATTAATTTGAGTAATTTTTAATTTTGAATTTTAATAAAAAATACCAAAAAAAGAAGTTGTTAGATTGCATGTTATTTTAGGCATTTTTTATTTCGAATTTCATTAGAAAAATATCAAAAATAAATTATTTGTCCGTCACTAGAATTAGACGACATCGTTGCATAACATATAGTTTGCATGCCAGGTTGCATTAATCACATGTCATTTTTTGCACGTCATTGCATATAGGTTAATTTGCATTTTAATAAAGCGCAAACCCTAAAGAACACCTTGAGTGCCTTGCCTTGTTAATTAAAAATCATATTAGGATTATCTGTATGATTTTCTACTAACAATGCAGATGTTTGCGTTACATTAAGGTACGTCATTCTCCTAATCTTGCAATCTATTTATTGCTTTCTTGGGTGTTAAATTGGTGTTTTGTATACCAGCATGAACATCTTACATATTAGTGATTATGTAACAAAATGGATCCAGACTGCTTGCATAAATATTTTTTGAAAAAAAAAGGCACCGAAAGGGCGTTAGACTAGATATAACATAATCAAGTCCCCAAACTTAGAATCTTTGATTCGTAGGAATAAAACATATCTCCCTATGTTTTATTTAGGTTTCTAATCGACCTACCACAAATAGATTAGTGGCGAATCCAAGTATGAAAACTTTGGCATGTTAAAAACTTAAACCCTACGTCGCGAATTAGTAGGACTTGGGAGGACCCGAGTTAGGTATAGTCTTAATAATCTATTAGCTGGAGAAATTTAGGTCGCGACAAGCGGGTTATGATTATATCAAACGACGCAGTGCTTTGTTATCGAGTAATAAATGAATATAAGCAAAGAGATAGAGAATAATGCACTCAAAGCTTTATACTGGTTGCTTAGTGCAAGCCTATGTCCACTCTCCTAGGTTAACAACCTACTAACTATGGGTGATCGGTTCCCGGTCCGGTACAGCTCCAAGGTAGAATCGAGAACCGGACCGGGAGAACTAGTTCCCAATTTTGAGAATCGAGGACCAAACCAATTGGTCCTAGGACTGGGAACCGGACCAAACTATCGATCCGATTTGGTTCCGTTTCTAGTCCAATAAAACCGGTCACTTTGAATTCATAGTGAATTTAGCAGGGGCATTCGTCAGTCCAAACGGCATCACTGTGAATTCATAGTGCCCGTATCTCGTCCTGAATGCGGTCTTTGGAATATCCTCCTTTTGGATCCTTAACTGGTGATACCCTATCCTCAGATCAATCTTAGAAAATACCGAGGCTCCTTGCAATTGATCGAACAGGTTATCGATCCTTGGAAGAGAATAATTATTCTTGACCGTCACTTGATTAAGCTGACGGTAGTCAATACACAGCCTCAATGACCCATCTTTCTTCCTAACGAATAATACCGGTGCTCCCTAGGTAGACGCACTCGGCTGGATAAAACCTTTGTCCAGAAGTCCCTGCATTTGCACCTTCAATTCTTTTAACTCTGATAATGACATCCTATAAGGCGGCTTTGAGATTGGCTCAGTCCCAGGTGCCAACTCGATAATGAACTCTACTTCCCTTTCTGGTGGCAATCCCGGCAATTCCTGAGGAAAGATATTGGGAAAGTTACACATCACTGCTATATCCTCTAGCCGCACTTCTTTCGCTGTCGAATCAACCACACTAGCTAAATAACCTTGACAGCCCTCATCCAGCAACTTAGTTACTTCTACTGATGAAACCCAAGGGATCGAGGTTCCTCCTCGACTCCTTACAAATTCGAATCTAGGGTGTCCAGCTAGGCTAAACTGGATCACCCTGTTACTGTAGTCCATCACGGCATTCTGCTTGACTAATCGATTCATGTCCATAATCAAATCAAAGTCATACATAGGCAAAACCGCTAGATCTATCATGCTTTCTACGCCACCAACTACTATCTCATAATTCGAGCATCCT
Source organism: Syzygium grande (assembly GCA_024733475.1). NCBI lineage: Eukaryota > Viridiplantae > Streptophyta > Magnoliopsida > Myrtales > Myrtaceae > Syzygium > Syzygium grande. The sequence goes on along the minus strand of JAMXDD010000008.1, from coordinate 26,503,403 downwards.
AACGAAATGCATATCTTATCCATTATTGGCGTAGTCATGCACAACCGCACTTCTAACAGAACAGGATTTAACCTAGCCAACTCAACAAATTGAGTAGATACAAAGGAGTGTGAAGCCCTCGGATCAAACAAAGCATATGCTACGTACTTGCATAGAGAAACCATACCTGTGACCACCCCTAGCGCATTCTCCACTTTCTTTCCCGCCATGACATACACCCGTCCTTATGCCGGCGGCCTGTTTCCATTAGTCGGCGATGGATTTCCAGTCTGATTTCCAGTTCGTGGTTGTTGCATTCGGAGTCCTACGAGGCGTTGCTGGGGGCAATTCCTAATCTGGTGATCCATACTCTCACATTTGAAGCAAGCCCCGAATCTGTTTGGCTGGTGGCTCAGATTTCCGATATTCTTCCTGATCAGTGGGACAATCGCCTGTTTCCCGCCATCGGTTTCTTCCCAAGACGGCGGTTGTCCTTAGCCGGGGCGAACCGCGATATAGATGTAGCTGCTCTATCTACTTGCTCCCGCTCAATAGCCTGAGCTCTCTCATACAAGTCCTTACAAGTTTTCAAATTTACCGGTATCAGCTGGCCACGAATGTCGGCTTTCAGTCCATTCCAAAACCTTCGCGCCTTGTTTTCAGGGTGTTCCACCATCCTCGTCGCAAACCTCGACAGTGGCGCGAATTCTGCCTCGTATTAATCTACGGTCATCAGTCCTTGACGGAGCTTCATGAATTCTGCTAGATTTCTTTCCCTAGCGCTCTTAGAAAAGAATTTTCCTAAGAAGTTCTCAAAAAATACAACCAAAGTCTGGGTGGTCCCTTCGAGAAATACCCTTCCTTTGGTGGCCTTCCACTAATCATTGGCATTGTCTTGCAGCCGGTATACCGCCAAGATCACCTTTTCGACCTCGATGCATCCTAGCATTTCGAAGGCCTTCTCCAGTTCCTTGACCCAACGGGGTGCGGCCTCAAGATCACCTTTGCCGTTGAACTTTGGCGGCTTCAACTTTAAGAACTGCTCTACCAACTCCGACATCGGCCTGATCACATTTACCGGACCTGAGATTGGATTCTCAATATTCCCCCGATTCCCATTATTTCTATTAGCAGCAGCAACAGCAGCCTCGAAAATAGCGGCGATAGTGTCATTTCTCTGTTAGGCCAATCTACCTCCCAGAATTCCAGCTTCCTCGAGGGCTCTTAAAATTCCATCTACCCTCGGATCCTCGGCAACCCTTACTTGCGGTTCTACACGATCTTCCTCATGACCTCGACCTCTACCTCTACCTCTTCCACGGCCTCGACCTCTACCTCTTCCTTGGTTACTCGTCTCTCCAACTTGCATGCTCATCTTTCTGCTATAATTCCCACACAGGAATTAGAGACCTAACCCAAACTAAACCAGTCTAAGGTCCTAAGTAGGGAACTTAACGCTATAGCAGTCAATCACTCAGCATGCGATCTTACACAACAGCACAACATCTCAACCAAGGAGGTATGCGTACTTATCTTGGGTCCCGCCGCACCTGTACTTTACGAGTCAATTTATACCACTAATCAATCAAGACACAGACAATCAAGAGGTACACTTAGCACACGAGATCAATCTATTGGCTACCCAAGGTCATCGCTCCTTATCACTCTAGGCTTCGACCGAATTGAACCGAGCTAACCTTTCTCTGATACCAAATCAACGGGGGATGTCATGCCCCGAACCGTACGGCGCGAGAATAGCCCTTCGAGGTCGATTCGATTGCGACGTTCCAGGATGCGTCGCCGACCCAACACCCAACACAGAGATTAAAGCACATGCGGAAGTATTAAAAACACTCGTACAATAATATAACACATAACCAAGGATAGCCACGCAACTAATAACATGAATAAATATACACTTGCATTAATACTAGGAACCATATATACTATCCATTTACAGCTTACGCTCTAAAAAACAAAAGCGAATCAACGGCCACTACTGACAAAAAGGGGTAAGTGGCTCGGGCGGTCAGGATTACTAAAACTAGAGGGGCTCCGATCAAAAAGGTACTGGCCCTCTCATATCTAAGACTAAGACTAAACCTCTGGAACCCAATCCGAGTCGAATCCTGATGACTCTGAAGAGCTATCAAATAGCTCGACATCGGAGTCTAGGGCATCCTGCTCAGACTCGACCCCAACTGACTCCTCCTCGTAATCCATTGGCTCGGCCTCGTCCTCCGACTCCATATCTTGCTCCATGGGCTTGGGCTCCTCATCCTCTGAATCTATCGGCTCCGGGTCTGCACCTCCACCCTCCGGCGCATGGTCAGGGCTCACCAACTCCCCATCGGGGCACTGAGGGTCCATATCCCCCGCATCGGTAAGAGGAACCTCAAAAGATCGAGAGGCCCATAGGTCCCCTCATGGTCCCTAATACACCATGCTGTATATCTATGGACTTGGTCAGCCTCCTCGCCCACGTCGACCCGGACGATAGAAAGATATCTAACCCAAAAATCCCTGTTCCCAGCGGGATACACCGACTCCTCCTGGTCTATCTGGTGAGGAATCCCAAAACGAACGAGTACTACAGACATCTCAAGGCCGGGGGTCTGAAAAATTGGATTTACACAATAGTGAGAATAAATCTCAGCAAATAGGTTCCCTAAACCTAAACTAGGCTAACATGCACCTCCTGACGAGCACTAACCAAACAACGCACAGTCTAAACGGTAAATGACTTAGGCCCTCGGGCCCAAATCCAAAATTTACTTGACCCTGCAGGTTAGGCATTTGATATATAATCACAATCATGCCACAGAATTCAATCATGGCACATATATGCAGATCACTTAGTCACGTCGCATGTCATGTATATGCTCGTGCTCACGCTCATACTCATGCCTCATCAATGCATTGTCGCACACTTGCATGCTAGCACACTTGCCATTTATCGATTTCTTCTCCGACCCACATTAAACGCATCAGGTCCGACCCGCGTAAAACGCATCAGGTCTTTCACTTCGAGATCAATCTCTCGCTCACGTAAAACGCATCAAGCTCATGACACATAACCCGCGTAATACGCATAAGGTTGGTCATCTTCCGATAAATCAGGCATCGTCTCGCGTGACACGCCTCAGGACGGGTTCACTACCCCGTGTAAAACGCATCAGGGCTTATTGTGATCATACATTCACAATCACCAATTATTATCTGAACCCCGCGTAAAACGCATCAAGGCATTTTAGGTGATCACAATACACATGTTATTCGTGCACACTCGTATATGCACATGCCGTGCCAATGCTTGAGATGCACACTCATGGCTATAACGTTCACACTTGGGCATTCACGAATTTCACAATAAGCATTCACTTGCACAACACCACTTATTCAATTCACGAGTGCAACATGCTCAATTCAATATACATGAGCCCAACCAATCAAACCAACCAGTCAAGCCATGGCATAAAATTGGCACGCGGAAACACGAAACTAAATCATTAAAAAAGTTCACAAATCCATGATCCCCAGAGCTCCCTCAAGTCACGATACATGAGTATTCAACGTGGCATCACAAATTGGTTACAACCAAGGACAATTCAGCCAATCAATCAATCAATGCAAACATTCCTGGCAATTGCACAATTAAACCCCAAATTGATCGCGCCTTGTCCAATTCAATCCCATTATGGACAGTCACTAAATCACTAGTTCTAGGCCAATAAATATCTTCAAAATACTCCATTAGGCTCCCCAAAACATCACTCTAATCAGCCACTAAGAGGGCTATACTCGGCGCGCACTACATTCCACATTTGAACCCGAACTTTCTCCAAACTTGGGCCGTCTCACTCCAATCTGTCCAGCCATCGTACAGCGCCTTACGGGCCACTAAACCTCCATTAAATCATCACGCTAAACCACTAAATCAGCCATAACATCAGCCCCTAACCATCTCCACAATTTAACCCCTAAAATACCCTAATTAACCCCTAAAACCCATCTAAAAATGTAAATTAGCCTAATTGGAGTTTAGGGTTGTACTCACTTGGAATCCTAAGCTCCAAATAAGGCTGGACAAGTGGCAAGGACGGCTGGACAACGGCGGGGCAAGCGGCGGCAACAGGCGGCCTTCACAGTGGCGGCACCAGCAGTGGTTCGTGGATGGTGATCCACGGCGGGGGCTGGTCCTCACGTGGCAGGGGAAGGGGGAAGGAGAGGACGGGATGGCTAGATGGTGGTGGTGAGGCGAGGGGGACGACGGTACACGGCGGCGGTAGCACTGGCTCTAGCGAGCGACGGCGGCGAGAGGCCGGGAGAGAGAGAGAGAGAGAGAGAGAGAGAGAGAGAGAGGGGGTGCCGGTGATGGTGAGGGTGGAAATGAGGAGGAGAGAGAGAGAGGCTTGAGTGTTTATGGCTTGGGCTAAGTGGGGGGTGGTTGACCAACCTTGCACAAATGACAATCATACCCCTAATCCAAAAGCTAGGATCAATTCCAACAAAAATAACTAGGGGCATTAAGGACCTCAATTTTCAACATTATTGGGCTGAAACAAGCAATTATAAAACCCCAAAATATGCCCCCAAATAATCCCAAAATTCGGAACATTATATTTAGGCCTAGGGGCAAAACGGTAATTTTTCGATCCCGGATCAAATTTTCTAATTTTGACTCTACCGAACCCAAATATGTTTGGCCACATAAAAATGACGTCGTCCTTACAAAAATAGTCGCGCACACCCACGAAATTCGACACCGAAGTTCGGACTCAGTTTCATGATCGATTTCTCTCAATTTGCGATTTCAGTGTCTCTCACTAACAGGCGGCTGTTTAAGGGTTACGCGTATCGACTTAGGGCTACTCAAGTCATGACGATCCCAATTTCCTAAAGAACGTGAGGATTTATCGCTAGTCCCAGGGGTTGTGGTCGTTCGGAATAAGCTCGGGATCATTCACCGTGTGTATTCTCAGTCGTGCGGAATCACCTGCTATCCGATCGAACGTCGTCGGTCAAATTGAATCCGTCACTCCCCTTGGACCAGCCCACATTAGCACAAAATATTCCCTCGCCGCTTCTTGAAATCAGATTCGATTCACGTCGAGTTCTTGGATCCACATACTGTTTTCTTAGTTAGCCACTCCCTAATGGTCAATATCCCGAGAATGATCAGTTCTGGGCGAGACTTACTAAAACGAAATGAAAAATAATCATCTATTTCATTAATTCCGAAAGTGGGCGAATTTCAAAACGTTACAATTGCGGTGCGACGATACAGGAAAAGCATTGTATGTAGGTTTAGTTCACATTGTACTAACTTTTTTGAAGAAATAAAAAACAAAAAAAAGTATATGTAGTCAATCCGGTCCGATCTAATTCCCCTTTGGAATCAAGAACCGGACCATCTGAACACCGATTACACTTTTAGGAATGAAGAACCATATTGACACTCCTAAGAACTAGACCAAATCGGCCAGTCCGATCTGGTCCAGTTTAGGCGGTTCTTGGTTCGGATGGTCTATTTTGCACACCCCTACTACTAATTGGATTTCACTAGAAATCTTTTTAAAGTTATAGTAGAATGTGCCGCTTATACTCAAGTACTTGTTCTCGAAACTAGTATTACTTGTACCCAAGCTATTAGATCTCAATATCTTACACCTAGGAACAAACTATAAACTGCTAACACTGCTTGAGCACTTCTTCTTGAAGTCATAGTAGAATGTAATGCTTATACTCAAGCCCTTCTTCTTGAAGCTGGTATTGTTTATAGTCAAGCTGATAGATCTCAATATCTAACACTTAAGGACAAACTATAACGCTACCAACACTTCTCAAAACATTACATATTTAATGCTAAGATAAAGTAAAGATGTAAAGCTCTCTCTAAATTTGGATTTTATGAACTCTTAATATATCTCTTTATTCGGCGCCTTGGTCTTCTTTCACACTCCTCAATATCCAATCTTTCCGTCCAACAATCTTTAAGAGGATTAATCTCCAAACAAGCCATTGGAAAATGTTGAGAAAATCAATTAGCCGTTGAAGTCGATCATCAGAATTCACATAAATTTGGTTGCCCATATAATCAAATCTTGATTTCCAAAAATAGAGTATCTTCAGCTATGGAAAGTATTTTGCCTTCAGGATGACTGTTAATCAATCAAAATATCTCACATTGTTGAATATTTCGTGTAGATAATATTTAAGACTAATAGTCTATCAAAATCTTTTAAATTAGGAATCCATACCAGATCACTAATCGTCAAGGGATGAGATAAAAAATCTCAAAATAATAATCTTGAAGTTCATGACAAAATAGTTGTAGCATCTAGTGTAAGTATTCAGCTTATATTAATAGTCTTGGTTATATCCAACTTTTCAGTTATTTGATGATATCAAGGCTTCAAGGCTTTCACCAAGCTTCTGCTTATATCCAACTTTTGCAATATCCAGCTTATATCCAACTTTCGTAGCATTCTACCTATGTCCAATTTTTGTAGTATTTAGCCTATATCCAACTCTCGCAATATTCTGCATGCATCCAGTTCTCATAGTACTTTGTTGATATTCACTTAGTACCTTGCAAATGTACACATAGTACGCAGTTGATATATATAGCTCTAATAGAAACTGGCTTCCGGGTTGTATCGGGTTTTCTACTGATATTCAACTTCACTTTAGCTTCTATCTTCTGGTCCTTCCAAGCTTATTGGAAATAGTAGCTCTGCCTCACTGTTCACCTATCCATGGCACCTACAAGCTTTACCAAACTCCCCATTCTTGGCTTGTTTACCTTCTACTCATATACCTCCAGCTTGTAGGCACATCTACACCCAATGCCTTGTTCACCATTGCTAGAATAGTGTACCTTTTATCTTTAGACGATCCTAATAGGACATCATCCGCATTATGACTTACGCATCTTTTACCTAGTTACTCAACCATTAAACATTTTAGTAGCTTTTGATTATTTTGTCATCTTCAAAACATCATAAAGAATATTCCCAATAAATTTTAAAAACAAGATTTAATCGGCTGTTGTGTGTAATTACAACAAACAAAATTAACTCAAGTGAAGAACACTCACATAAACCATCCTCTTCTTCGGTGCAACAAGGCACCCGTCTACCCCGATCAAAGAGCTATAGAGCTCTTCAACGAAACTGGAAAATTACGAAAACAGTTCTAAATCTATTGCAATTGTGCCAATTTAGTCATAAATCTTTTTACAAATTAAATCCTAAACCTTTTGCATTTGTGCCAATTCGGTTCATTAGGCCAATTTTGGCAAGCCGACACTGATGTGGAGGCCGACCGTCCGGCTAATGTTGACGTGACAATTTTTTTATATTATTTATATTTTTTGAATTTTTTATTTTTTCTTTTCTTTTCTTTTTCCTTTCCGTTTCTTTTTCCCTTTCTTCTTTATTTTTTTCCTTCATCTTCATCTTCAACCCTGGCAACCTGCCAAAGGCAAGGGTCGGCGAGGGTCGGCGAGGTTGGCCTCGCTAGCTACTAGTGAGGCTCAACCTTTCCGTCGTTGGGCGAGGGCTCGTCCTCACCAGGGCGGGCGAGGGCAAGGGCTCAAACTTGCCGGCGTTGGCGAGATCCACCTTGGCCAGCGATGGCAAGGACAAGCCCTCGCCAGATCTAGCGAGGCTCGAACTCACCGGCAATTGGCAAGGTCGGCCTCACCTAGCAACAACAAGGTTGAGCTTCACTAGGGGCAGGTGAGGCTGATCTTGCTAGTTGCTGGTGAGAACGAGCTCTCGCCAGATCTTGCGAGCCTCGAACTCGTCAATAACTAGCAAGGTCAGCCTCAACCAATGTCAGCGAGGTCGAGCCTTGCCAGCAACTAGCGAGGTCGGCCTCGCCCAATGCCATTGAGACCGACCTCGCCAGCCAAAGGTTGAAGATGAAGATGAAGGAAAAAAAAGGGGGGGGGAAGAAAAGGAAAGGAAAAAAAGAAAAGAATAAATAAATAAATAAAAATAATATTAAAAATTTGCCACTTCAGTGTTGACCAACGTCCACGTCAGTGCCGGCCGGCCAAAATTGGCCGGATAGACTAAATTGGCACAAATGCAAAAGATTTAAGACTAAATTGGCATAAAAAAGATTTAGGATTAAATTAGCACACTTGCAATAAGTTTGAGACTATTTTGGTAATTTTTCCCAACGAAACTCTTTCATTATTCCTTGGACATGGTTCTCCATCATCATGAAGATCTATATTGTCAATGGCCAGCTTAAACTTTCGGCGTGGCCAGAGAAATTGGGTCCCCTTTAATTTATTTCCCATGGCCCTCATGTTAAGTTTCATGCACGCCAACTTTCCCCATATTTTTCTCGAATAAGTCCAACTTGCAGCTTGAAAGAAAACAAAAGTCATGATCAAAACTCTCACTCCAAGAATTCAAATGTTGTGAAGCACTAGAACACGAAACAATCTCTTTAACTGTACAACAACATTCAAAGATTGGGCAAAGATCACGTGAGACCTTCAAGAGGGAATTTTAATCCAATCATGTCTGATTTTGTCCATGGGGGACCTCTAGATATAATTTTGACACAATTAGCAAAGATTCCTTTTGTCTCCCCAACTTTTTCTCGGCTTCCTTTATTCACTATAACTCAAGACTCACACACATGTCGTGCGAAAAAATCCTCATGATGTGGGGAGTCATCGAGAATGGTCCTGTTGTTCCAACGAGAATCCATGCACCAGCTGCTCAACAAGAAGGCGAAAGTCAACCCGGTGTCGCAGCTGTTACTGCTGCTGCTGCAGCTCAACTTGAAGAAGCGACCTGGTTGGTTTGGTTCTCAATAAACATATAGGTGGAACAAAAACTTGGGAGGCCTGGCTCAAACCAAACCAATCGGTTCATGTTATGAAGCATCATGATCGGACAACTCGAAACACCTTACTTCAATGGATCTTTTTAAGTTTCGATTCATATCCTAAAAGCAAAAACTGACCTGTTGAAATTAAAAAAGAAATGAATTAAATCAGATCTGAAAATGGAAAAAGAAACAGACTTGGGGAAAGAGCAATATTTGTAAGCATTCTTTAAAAGAGAGCCACATTGGCCTTAAAAACAGAAGAGGAAGTAAATCTCCGCGAAGAGATGTTCAAGGGCACCAAAATTGATGAAAATGATTCCAATCTGCTAGTGTAGTCTTTGATGCTTGCTTTGTTCGCTCGTTGAGATTTCTTTTTCTTCATAGTAGATATTAGTACATTGCAGCGTCTAAAATTGGAAGTTCAAACAAATCTGGCAAAAAGGGGAAAACAAAGGAAAATGATTGTGAACCGAAAACCCACTCCAATCGAACCATAAATTTCGGGTCAGTTAATATTGTCTAGAGTCATCTTTCCAAGCTAAATGGATCGCGTTCAAGGCTTTTAAGGCCGCTTTGGATTTAAGAAATTCGATTCATTGACACTCCAACTGTGTAATATTGGTCTATTTGAGATTTAAATCAGGAACTGAATCGCATCTGGCCAGTTCTCAAGTTTTGAACCTGTGAACCTACTTGGTTCGTCTGAGTTCCGATTCTGAGTTTAACCTGGACGTTTGCACACCCCTAGTTTATAATCTTATTGACACCAAACACAAAATCAAGGTCTAACCATAAAGAAGCTAATGGCACAAATTAGACAATAACTATACACTTAACCCATTAAATCTACTCAATAGAATGCCTAAACAAAATTATCGATCATTAAGGTCATGACAATACACTTGATTCACGAAGCCTATCGATGGAATATTTGAAGGGCTCATCAATGGTTTATTTCCAATAGACAAAGTTAAGGTGAAAATCATGACATATGGAGGTGATCGATTGACTTTAAACATTAAAAGCTCTGTCGACCAAGGAATAACCTTAGCTTAATGAGCAGGAGCTATTACAGGTCATCCCTGCGTAGTATGTAAGTCAAGATGCAGTTAGAGATTTTTGCAGGGGAAGATCAGGATGCACAATGAAATAGTCCATTAAAGATAGGATTAATGACACAAAGAGTCCCCGAACTTTGGCCTAATATACAATCTGGTGCTTGAGCTTTTAATTTGTTCAATATAATTCTTAAACTTTAGCTTAATGTTCAATGTAGTTGTTGCGACCGACCTCCGACTTTCAAGACTTAACTCGGGCTTGTTGACACCTAAATTTTGCCCAAACCATTTAGGGTTTTATCGCATGAAATTCTAGGGTTTTTATATATATATATAATAAAAATTTAAAAAAAGGGAGGGGGGGGGGGGAACCCCTGGGCCTAGTTCGTCGACCCATTCTCTCTTCTCTCATTGTTTTTTAGTGCAGCCCATTTTATTTTCTTTGTTTCTTCCTCTCCCTTTATTTTTCTTTTCCGCGTGGGCCGGCCCTCTCTCCCTTGGCCTGGCCCGCGCCTGTTCTTCCTCTTCTCCCCCTTCCCAGTCAAGAACTGAACAGGCAAGAACACAGGAGCAGAACGTAAGGGTCAGAAGCCGCAGCGGACAAAGTGGAGTTGTGCTCTGCACGAGGAGGCCGAGGCGGCAATTTCAGAAGCAGGAAGCAATGGTGCAGCGCTGCACTTTGACGGCGCAAGGATCTAAGAGATCCCGCGGCCGTTTTAGCAAAGAAATGGGCGCGATTCAAACCCCAAGGGGAGGACTGGCTGCTGGCACAAGCGAAGATGGAGAAGATGTTCTGATCGAGGGTGTTTTTGTGCTAGAAATGGAATGGCAAGGTGGACTGGGGGGAAAGCCGAGGAAAGGTGATACTCCTCCTTCTCTCGACATTAAAAGAGAAGGCAACGGAGGGGAGGGGGAAGGAAGAGAGAGAGCTGGTGAGAGGGAGAGTTCGAGAGACCTACGGAGAGAGCGAGCGAAAGAGTCGAGAGAGAGAGAGTGAAGCCAAGAGCGCCCGGTCCGTTTTGAGTCTCGTTCATGCTGGAGATCCCTCGTTTTTGCTGTGCACTCCAACTGTTCGACGATTTGCCCGAACCCTTTCTCTATTTGTCTCTGTTCTGGGGGCGTTCTCGACGGTCTTGGCGCGTCGCCGACGGCCATGGTGGCCCAGGCGTAGCTGGTGGAGGCAGCCGACCGATCCCTCGCCGAGATCTGGATGGTTCTCGGCCGACCTCGCGTAAAGGTTTGGGGCGTCCTCGCCCCATCGATCGCCACGGCAGCGACTCGGGAGGAAGAACGCTCACCGCTCTTCGTCGGGACCGCGGGGCAGGCTGGGGTGTGTCGGTCGCGAAGTCCGACGATCGGAGGAGGCCTTTGGCGGCTGCTCGGCCAGCCAAGGCGAGGCCCAAGCGCCGATCGCCGGTGTCCCGGTCGGCCGTGGAAGGCGGAACCTCAGGCGAGCCTCGAGGCACGCGTGGGAGCGGCTATGATCCGGGTCGGCAAGTCGGGTCGTGACGGGTAGGGTTTCTAGCGAACCGGGTCGGTGAGTCGGGTCGCGAGTCTGACCGGGTAGGGTTTTATTTGATGTGTGGGTTTTAGTGTTTTATTAGGTTTTGGGCCTTTCGCGGATGGGCCAAAGTCCGAATTTGGGCTGAGGTATTGTTAATTTATTTTTATTTTAGTGGGCTTTGGGCTTCTCGTTTTTGTTTTAAAAAAAAATGTTTTTTGGGCTGGGCCCTTTCCTTTTAATTCGCTAGACCGGGCTCAATGAATGAACCCGGTCCGGTCGTGGACTCGGCCCGGCGCGCCCGGGTCATTTTCGATCCGAGTCGGATGGGGAGATCCGACCCGGATCCGTTTTTTATTTTATTTTTATGTTGTATTATTTTAATATTTAAGAAAAAACTTTAATTAATTTTTTTAAAATAAAAATTTTTTTTAAAAAAGAGATAAAAGCCCGAATTTCATTTTATTTTATTTTTTCCAAAAAAATTAAAAAAAATTCAAATTTTTTTTTAAAAAAAAAAATTCGAAAAAAAAAAAAGAATTTCAAAAAAAAATATTTATTTTAATTTTA